>CADDXX010000031.1:2407190-2580773 GCA_902810485.1 Alauda arvensis
TATCATCTCCATCAACAAGCATCGTGACATGTCAGAGATCCTTAAAGAAGAATCTTGAAACTTTTGTACTTTTTATTGATGTTTCAATGGATCATGCAGAAAAAGACATTTAAATGATCCTCTACTCTTAGAAACATAAACTGTTGTGTTMTGCCATTACTACTGTACCATGATGTTTTGCTTTAAAGAAAAAAAAATTATCATGATAAAAGAAATACATATAGAAATACAATGTAAAGGGCAATTAAGACAATAGATAATAGCTAAAGTGGCCAAGTCATCAAGGAATTTTTTTACAACTTAACTCCTTTTTGAGGCTGTGTAYCCTATACACAGGATTTTTTGAGGCTTTTGAGGCTTTTGAGGCTGAGTATCCTATACACAGGATACTCCCAGCACTCACTGCCAGTCATTACTGCATTCTAACTAAAACAAGAAAATGTCGTAAAATGCTCAACATGCAGTTTCTATAAACTTTTACAAATACGTTGTTATAATTGTAAGCATGAGTGTCTTAGAGAACATATTTGTTGTTCTTGTTTTTCGTGCTTACCTTATGYCACATGGTGGCTAAGTAACTTGTGCCTTTTCCTAATCAGCGGTCAATGGATAACTCATAATTTCCTCAGGATAARTTATAATTCAGCCTTCATCATCCAGGACAGATTCGGCACGGCTATTTTTAGAAGGAAAAAAAAGAAAATCACGTAATTACTGCTATTTTGGAAATGCAACAGCTGTCAACAGACARAAACCTCTATTTTTCATCCAGAAGATGAAAGTAGGTCAAGCAGCCTTTTTCATGCAGACAACATTCAGTAGTTCAGACTGGGGTGAGAGTTCGGCTGACACTTGCCACTCTCAAGGCTTTAAGCAAAAGCCAGTTGAGTTTTGTTGACACTGTTTTCCTCACARTCTTGTAATGCCTTCTTATTAACAAATGCATTTGTTCTTCCTGCAGCAAAATACATAATCTAGAGAAGTTCTCTGCTGACATATCTATCTCTATGATAATGTTCCAAGGGATTTGCATACTGGAGGTATATAAGTTTGTCATTTCATTCCAGGCTGCCTCACAGCTAAACAAAGTGCTCAAGYTTTTTCGCTGAGGTCAGTGTCAATTTACTACCAAGTGCATGCTGATTATTTAGAGGGCYCCATTCCATCTGACTCCCTGAATGGCTGCTTTTGGCCAGGCACAGCTTTAGAAAACTTCAATCCTGCATTCAGCAGTTAGTAGGGCTACACTCAAAAGGATTCAGCAAAAACGGCTTTTTCCTCTCTGCTTGTTGTCTAACTGCTTAGAAAAAAAAACAAAAAACAAAGTCAGAATCTCTGAGTCACAGAATGGTTTGGGTTGGAAGGGAACTTTGCCATCTACTGCACTGAGTAGGACTTCAACTAGACCAAGTTGCTCAGAGCCCTGTCCAACCTAACCCTGAATGTTTCCACGTATGGTGCATCTACCACCTCTCTGGGCAATGGTTTCAGTGTTTCACCGCCCCTATTATAAAAGCTTTCTTCCTTATATGTAATCTAAATCAACCCTCTCTTAGTCTGAAACCATTACCCCTTGTCCTATCACAACAATCCCTGCTGAAACATCTGTACCCACCTTTTTTTGTATGCCCTCTTTAAGTACTGAGGGACAGAAATAATATTGTGCTTTTCCTAGTGTTGGCAAAACCAGAAATTATTTCTCTCTTTCTAACTCTTTTGGTTTATTTGGTTGTTGTAATTTCTTTTTTAAAGTAGCAGTTAAAAGTCTGGCACTTTTGTTAGTTTTTCTGTGCAAAACTTTGGAAGTTGTTAAATTTTACCCAAATAAATTTGGAATCTGTTTTCATTTAAAAAGCTTGATTGTAGTGGAAAAGTTATGAAGTTCTGCTCAATTGTCAATATCTCAATCTCACATCACAAATGTGAGATCACAGTTTTGCAGCATCCAAAGTAAACAACTAGTTCAGGCTAATGAGTTCCAAAACAAACTAATACTGGTCTTTAATGTTATAACTTTTCTTTTTTTTTAGCGAAGTATGATAGGGAATGGATGGATTACATTACCTTGGCAACACTGTATAATCTATAGCTACTCAAACTCCTATATGACACTATGTTATAAACAAACCAGATGCCTTTTTTTTGTTTTTGTTTGAAAGTTTTCTTTGAAAAAGAAAAAAGACAGAGCAGTACAAGAGATTCCCCCCCGCCCTTATATTTATTTGTATGTAGCCAAATATTCAAAGAAACAAATAAGATTTTTTTTTTCACTTGCTTATTTGATACACAAAGAATTAAAAAAAAATCCATTTGCTGTTGGGACATTTCCAGTCTTCTGTGATGTTGTTGGAAATGGGAAAGTGTAAAATGAAAGCTTCTGTTCTAGCAACTCTTTGACTTGACACAGAAATAAAAGCCTTTTACAGGGAATCCATTTGTATTCACTCTGGATTTCAAAATTATTTCCATCCACTGACAGCTCTGGAATCAGTGTACTTGTAAATGCAAGATGTGCAGATGTCAGGAGAGGCTGCCAAGAGTCTGGAAAAGCAGCAGAAGCTGGTGTTGTCTGGTTTGATCAGGAAGGGGTTGACAGTCAGRCAGTGAAAAGATTCTTTTTGTGTGACAAAAATATTTCCATATATAGAGCATCAATATGTGTGATCCTTATTTTTTCTGAAACTTGAACACAAGTGTGCCCATGGGGATTTGTCTGCATATTTAGAATGGAAAGAGACACTGCAGCCTGGATGATCAGCAAAGAAGATGTCAGGGAGCTGAAATAATAAACACATTGATGCTGGAATTTTTGCTTTGGTTCTTCATTCATATTCCACTTGGTACAAATACAGCAATTTTTTTAACCATGGAAAGTAGGGAGCTGTTTGGAAACTATTTTATATAGTGGGAAGACATCATTTCAGCTCGAGTGATACACTGTAGCCATTAGTTTTGTACTTGTTTCGGTTCAAATACATTAGTACAAGAAGTACTTGCCAATAAATATTTTCACGTACATTTGCTAAAGCTAGTCTGAAAATATATTATTTAGGATACTTAATACCTAGTTTTTTGTGATCTGTRGTTTTAGGTATTATTTTAGTTGCTCCTGTATGCAAATCGAGCTGCCTAAAAACCTTGTGAGCTTAAAAAGAGGCCTCTTCCTTTTTTTCACCCTCAATGACATTTAAATTACAGAACTCAGAAAGTAATTAGAACAATATGATCTACTGGCCTATTACCTAACATGTTAGCTTTGCACAGTGATTCTCATTAGCCACTAAGGGATGGCAACACTAAGGGTGTGCAAAATATCTGAGGAGACCTATGKATGGTAAAAGTTTGTGTAGTTGGTGCCACGCTGTTCCTTCCATGAGCTCAGATATGGAATCTGTCCCTAGAAGGATGGCAAGAGGAAACTGGAAGGAGGGAGGCAGGCGAAGGCTGGAAGGTGAAGGTGCCTCCTGGCACCAGGAAGAAGGTGCTGCACCTGAATACTTGCAGCTACTGAAGAGATTCACTGCCCTCAAGTTGAGGAGAGGCTGAAAGAAGCTGTGCTTTCATGCAGTGTATATGAACCCCAGACCACAAAAGAGCAGGAGAAAGCAACAGCTGATAGCAGTGAATGACTCCCTGCTGCAGAGGCCAGAAGTCCCTGACCTGTCCTACAGAAAATTTTGCTGTTTTCCAGGGGCTCAAAAGTTTGGGTTTTTTCTATAGCAACTGATAAAGCTTCACTAACTCAAAAATCTTCTTTCTGTAAAAGTCTCATGGTAGTTTTTGTGAGGCTAAGTAATAGTGCAGTTTATTTTTCATGCACTTTGCCACAAACTTCCTTACCTTGTGTCTAAGGCTCTTGCAGTTTGTGATATTTAATCATAATTACTTTTGAACTAGGCTTGACTGCAGTTCAGAACAACCTTAGTTACAAATATAGACAATATACAAATATAGGCTTGAGTGATCGAGCCCTGAGGTAACACAAATTAGAGTAACACAAACCTTTCTCATATCTCACAGATAACTTAAAATATTTTTGATTACAGGCTCAGACTGTATTACTAATTTCTTTCCTTCTTTATGATTCATTCCTTCTTTGATAGCAGAAGAAAAAGTGAGAAGTGGGAGACAGAGGCATGGAACAGACTATCCACCAACCTGAAACCTTCTTTCTCTTACTCTGTTAGGATGGGGTTTATAAAACTCATGTTTGAAGCAACAGTTAGCCAAATGGCAGAGTATTATTGTTTCAATTATTGTAAAGGAAGTCAAGAATGCTGAATTTGACTTTTCTAATGGATTAATTGTAGGTAAGATTCTCAAAAAAAAAAAGATTCAAACTTTTAAACAGCATAAAAGTAGAAGAGTACAAGCACAGTATGGAAAATGAACCTTTTTTAATTCTTCATTCCTTTTATACATTCAACAATCCCCTTTCTTCAGTGTCTATACTGTACAGAATTTTCCTCTACTGAAACTATAGCTTGTTGTCCATTTCCCTGGAACAGAAAAGATATTTCAATATATTCAAAGCTGTAACAAGTGGGTTTTCTTATTTTCAACAGAAAAAGTCTTCCTAAGTTTTTTATATATCTGTACATATAAATATATACAGACATATTTGAATATGTACCTACAAGTCAATAACTATGTGTACAATTATATATATATGTAATTTTAAAGGTATATAAAAGGTCATAGGGTGGTTTAATTGTGCTTTTTTGCTGTTTATAAATTTTAGATTAAGGGACTTTTCTCTTGGCAGCTGAAAAATAGAGAGAGATAAAAGGAGTAGCTGTACTGCTGGCAAGCCACTCACATTTATCATCATCCTGGCCTGACATTGTGGAGGAAAGTCTCAATACATATTTAATTAAACTTCTTGTTCTTCCTCAAATGAGGGCTTAGGATATAGGGAAACATAARATGAAATGTGTATTGTAGCTGAATTTAGCATAATTCATCTATGACTCTCAGTTTTGGAAGGACTCCAGATCTAAATAACTGGCAGCTAAAAAAATGGAGGGTGAGGGGCAGGGAGGATTATCCTGTTTACCAAAAGGCACTTTTATTTTAGTGAGATCTGGATCTTTTTTTGCTTTTAATCTGGTAGAACTAGAATCCCAAATGAAGCTTCAATTTATCTTAACATAAAAGAAATGAATGAAACTAAATTAGAATAATCATAAAATTATAGTCTCAACCAAAAAAGTAAGAGAGAATTATCACTGTGAATGGAAGAGCTCCTTTATGAACATTGGAACCAGCACCGTGTCTCAAACAGAAACAAAGCATATAATAAAGAGGGGGAAATTAAAATTATGGCTCCTTCAGTGTAAATACAAATATCTTGTGATCTATTCCAGATTATCACAAAAAAAAAAAAAAAAAAAGCAATATAAGGAAGCTGTAATCATGGACTATCTAAATACAAAAAATATCATGTTATTCTCAACTTAGAGAGTTGCTCCAATATTTTTTCTTTCAATACCTTAGATTTCAGGCTTACAAAAGCCTGCAGAGGTAAATAAAATTTTTTGCATATTTTTGGACACCTATTTTCAACACCTAGTTTCAAAATTATTTTCCAAGAAATTAGATTTCTGAATGTATTCTGCATTAACCAACATCCTGAATAAAAAGTTAAGTGTATTCTCAGCTTGTTAGCACCTTCTCCAGTATAAACTGTGGCATCTTCACCTTCCCTTTCCTTGTTGAAGATATATTTCCATTTTCAAATGTACCAAAATGTATGAAATAACCCAGTTAATGAACACTTTGACATTTCCTGCCCATCTCCCAGAGGGTAAGAGCAGTCAGTGTTTTTTGTGAAACATTTAGATGTTTGTGTATGGGAGTGGATGCTTACTGTAAGGTCTATGTCTGAACAATTTTTTCTCATCCTTGAGACCAGCAGAGAGGGCAGAGCACTGTCAGWTCATCACAATATCCTTTACCATTCCTCTTCTTCTCAAGGACTAAATGTTGACTTCCAAATACTTAGGGATATTTCTTAGATGTGACTACCACACCAGGGAACAGAGGGAGCTAGTGGAGTGACTAAGTACTTTTTTTAAATAAAGTTTTGTTGCATTGTTAAGGAGGCTTTTCTGCATTAATAATCCAGACTATTAAATTGAAATATGAATGGAGCTAGCAACAAATTCTTAGCTCTCTTAAAAAGTTGCATTCACTTTTGCTCTTTAGAAGATTTTGAAGTGCAAGAATCTTTTTGCCTAGTTTTCTAAGTACACAGTAGCCTTCCTTCCTTACAGTATAACCCAACAAAAAAGAAGTTTTCCATGGTAAATGTTATATGGTTTGTGAATACTTGATTATATGCGCCTTAGAAAACTTTGGTTGAGTATTGAGTGAAGCGTGGAAGCCTTCCAAGTTAATTTGTAGCTCATATTGCTTTCTTTTTTTGCTTTTGAATCCTCTGGTACTAAGAAGAAGAATGAGTTTGGGCCTCAGATTCAATCTTCCCCAGGAAGTTTTTGAATGAAACCAATGCAACTGCTGTGATTCAAAGAAAGCTGAAAGCTTATTCATGGTCTGAGCATGACTACCAGATTGTAGTTACCATGAAGTTAGGTGTCATTTAGTCCTTTTCCAGTTGATTTGTGAATTGTGATGGAGCTCAGTCAATTGCTAAGTGCCCAGGTGCTCAGATGGAGWGCATGTGTGTATACTTGTCTGTAGGTAGCTATGGAACTTGCACTCATGAGCCAGTTCAAGTATTTATGTGTAGATACAAGATTTAATAGCTGAGAAGCAGAGCTACTATTTAATTTATGCACTGTCAGGCTCAGTTTTAGAGAACAGCCTTCCTAACTCACTCAGTGACCAACAGAGCATGCAAAATCATAATTCTAAAACACATAAATTAACATTAAACAGAATCTTTATATAAATCTTTGATTTTCACATGCAAGGAGAAGATAGCATTACAATTTTGAGATRTCTTTTGAGACACTAAAATCATATTTGTTGTATGTGCATGGACACATGCATATGTGCATACACATATTATTTGGTTTCTTAAAATAGCTACTTTGATACATGGCAAGTAKCTTAATGGTAGTACATACATGCTGAGTACCTTAATGGTAATGTTGCAAAATATGATCCTCATACAGCCTTACATATGTTCACTGAAGAGCATATAACCTTGCAAAACCAAATCAAGTTTAATATTGTTGTAATTTTTTTTTGAAATTAATTTTTATGAGAAAATTGTATTTTGTTTGGAAAAGGTTTTCTTATGTGTCTACAGGCAGAGAGAGTAAGAGAGACTGCAGAGCCTACAGTTGGTGGATGACAAATGTCTTTGCTCTGCATTAGAGTCTACTCACAGATGCCTGAACTTAACTMAGAACCTAGAAACAATAGGGACAGCACAGAAGGCTACAGAATTAAATGTATTCTTACCAACAAGAGCTTTATTAYGTCATAAATTTTCCAAAGAATAAAACAAAAAATGTCCACCATGTTCATAAGTTTCCTTCTGGCTCTTGGTCAGAGAAAAATCTCAATGAAACAGTACATTTGTCTAAGTACATCTGTCTAAGTTTAAAGACAGAATTTGGATTCTAGCATGTATTTATAGTCTCTGTGGTGGCAATAGAATAATACAGAAGAGCAAGAGGAAAATTATAAAGAAGAATAAGTGCATCAAAACAGTGGTCAGTCAATGTTCTAATTGCTATTTCACTGTTGTATGMCAACATGAAAAGCATGCTGTCAGCTCCTCAGCTCTTACCTAATAACCTTTCTGCTTTACCACTGAGAAAGGTCCTCAGCAACATTGTCATGGTAATTGCCAGAGTGCAGCACCATCGATTCCCACCTCATCAGTGGAAATCTACTTGCTGAYAATTTGTGAAATTGCAGATTCTAAGGTGTCTAAAAGAACATGTTGATAGGAAAGAAAACAATGACACATCAACAAGGAGCACTACTAGGGTTTTCAAAGCCCTGAAAATGTTTTACATAAAGGCATTTTTTTWAAATTTTTTGCCTGCTAAATTCATCTCTAACTGGGACAATATACTCTAGTTCAAGTAATAAAACTCTAATGGATCTTAAGACCATCATAAAGAGTTCTTATATTTGGGGATTGTTTTGAACAATGATTTCTGTTTAAGGAACCTGCAGTTTCATATGCCTGCCATTTCTGATGTTGTTCATTATATCATGATACAATGAACAGAACAGTAAGTGTAGTCAATGAAATTTCATTTATCATCACACACATTAATTTCTTGCATGGCTGTGAGATTCTTCATATATTAATCTGACTCCAGACAGTTTGGAACTGAACACACCCAGAGAAGTACAACGTGTCCCCAGGCAGAAAGCTGCAGTAAATATAAACTACCAGGAATAAATTTAAAAGGGAAGCAGAGATTGCTCAATTCCACCTGTATTTACCAGTTTTTCACTGATGACACTATCTCAACCTCTTGAGCTGTGATAATAGGACACTTTGCAGAATTCTGACAACATGAAATTTTATTTTTAAACTTCTAGTGCTTTCTGAACTGGTAGTTGGATTTTAATTTTCTACAAGACTCAGTCAGTTCTGAGTTATGATATTTTTCTCCATAATATGCTCATTTCCTGATACATATTGGCACCAGTTTAAGATCAGACACTGCATACTCTGGGAAAATCAGACATATAATGAAAAATGTTTAGCTATTTTGTTGCAGTCACAAAATTTTATGCATGTGTGACATATTTTTTCTTTTTTGCTATTTCATATTTTTATACAAGCTTAGACAAGTTAAGCTAATTAATTTAAAATCAAATCAGAAGATTTACTGCTGAAATAAAAATTCCTAAAATGCTTAAATAATTTCTTTTTAACAGACAATTTTGATGATATAATATTGGGTGTCAACAGGAAGCATAGTCATGCATTAAATCTTTTTTATTCAAGATTAATGCATTAAGTTCAACTACATTTAAGCATGTACTARGTAAACATTTACAAAACATTGCTGATCTGTGCTCTTACTGAGTATATGAATGAAAAGAAGTTTTATAAACTAGGAAGAGGGAAGAAATATCCTTTACTGTATACCTAGTAGAGGTATTTTTATATATCAGATTTATATTTCTGCAATAAAGATTAAAAACAAAGGGATTAGGGTGAGAAATGAGACATTTTAAAGTAATCTGAAAGGTATACCATTATACTGATTTATTTAAAAATGTATTATCTTAATTCATATGTAAATTTTTTGTCTTGGCTTTTGTATTTATACCTTATACATGTGAATCTGTCTTCATGGGCAATAGGAAAAGGTAAACCTTAGATGAGACTCATCTGAAAGGAATGTTTCAGGTATTTCAGAAGAACTACTTACAGCATGACCTTGAGTACAAGTGGAGCATAATTCTCAGGTGAGTTTCTGTGGGATGGCAATATTTAGATAGTGTATTTCTAGACTAATAATTCTCAGTTCAGTATGATTGAGAAAAGGAGAAGGCACATCCTAGAAGAGCAGAGATCTGAACATACAATCTCTTTGGGTGTCTGTAAAAACTAACTGAACTGAAGCCAGGCAAAGATCTTTTTCCAGAAGGCTGTAATAAACCTTTGTTCATCTGTGCTAGAATCTTGCTCATTTTTAGGCTGTAAATATGAAATATTTATCACATTATATTGGACTGAAAATATGTTACCTTTGTCTGTAAATATTGCAGCTAAGAAATTAGGAATGATCTGATCCAAAGAATACAAAATGAGATTTTTTAAGGTTAAATTCCATGAGGTTAGGAATAAGTATTAAAAACAAAACAAAAAACAGCAAAACCAACCAAGAAAACAAAAACAAAATCAAATTCAAAACCAAAAACCAACAAATAAAATAATTTTAAAAACCCACGAAAAGCCCCCAAGGGGTATGATGGGAACAGTTTATACAAAAAGTGCCTTTAGAACTGCCATGCTTTTCTCTGCTTTTGCACATAAGTTGGGGAATGGCCAAGATCTTTCTTCTTTTTGTCCTTTCTAATTCTGAAAAACAACTTGTTTGGAATTAAAGTGACAAGCAAACAAAGTAATCTGTCTGGACKAATAATTAACAACAGTGTTGATATTCTTCAAGGATGAAATAAAGTCGTGTCCAGAGTAAAGCTAAGAATGTATATTTTTCTATTCCAAAATAAGGAATTAAGTTGGTCAAATACTTGATAGTTTTTGCACAGCTTCGTTTTTCTTTAAATAAAATTCCTCAGTAGGTTTTAAGGATTTTGGATCAGTCATAAAGAACCAAAAAGCAAAACATTATTGTCAGCCAGAAGGTCCCAGGACTGCTGACCAGTGTTGTCATTTCTCATTCCTTCAATAATCAGGCTTCCCATTTGCTTCCATTTGGAGGTTTATGTCGATCTCTGTGATTTTATGCACCATTGGCTGAGTTGATACAGCTYAATGAAACCCACACAAACATCATAAATTTTGATCTTTTCCCTATCACGATGTTTATGATTTTTTTTAAATTGATTATTTAAACTAGTATTTTTAGATTTCTAGAATTTTAATTTTAAATCTTTGTGTTTACCACTTTCTGAAACTATGCTAAATATACATTACATCTTTTCCTCTAAATTAAACTGWTGTCTTACTAAGGATATAATAAAAATATTTTTCAATTTTTGTACACAATTATGTCACTACATTTTGATTTTTTTTTACAATTGGAGAATATATTATTCATCATTATCCATAATGTGCACAGCAATCTGAGAGTTGGCAATAGGTTTCTTTTCAGAAAACTGGGTCAGAGTTGTCCCATTTTTCTGAAATATTCCTCCCTAGGGCTCTGGTGTCTGTAATTTATTCCCTAGTTTGGTGCCACATTGCTCCATGACCTTGACCCAGTCTTACTAACAGTTAAGTTGTGAGAACATCTGTGAAAGGAAGAGATATAAAACAAGTAAAAGCATAGACAAAAGTACAATTGCTGAGAGAGTATTAGCAATGCAATGATTCACAGGAAGAAATACTGATGGGAAAGTTTACAAAAATCCCAAGGATAAGGTCAAAGAATCAGGATGCAAGAGGCCAGAGCCCTTGGCAATTCCTCCTGACTCTGGCTCCTGGCTTGCAGACACTAAGCAAGGATGGTGAAAGTATAAATGCTCAGCTAGTCCTTGTGGTTTAATGCATCTCTTGGTCAATAAATATATTTGCACTTTCAGTTGAGTATATTCTGTTTACAGAATGTCCTTCAAAATGGTRAAAGCTGTCGGAGGTAATTTGGAAGGAAAACCAATACCACATAATTRCAATTTGTCTCTTTCAGTGTTAAACAAGGATTGTAGATATCACAGAAGCAGATGTCTGTGTTACATTGAGGTAGTGCTTTTGGTAGCAGTRTTATCACAAAACACACGGATGAAGAAACCAGGTCTCTCTCTTCCAAAAATTTCCTCCAAATCCAAGATTTGGATCTTGGATCTTTGATCCAGACTAAGGTTTTATGTTTATACACAAAAAAGATTTGATATTTAAGTCTAATTACTGAAGTCTTATTTCCTAATGAATAATAAATTCATTCAAGTCTTCCATTCAATACTTGAGATCAAATGATGCTGAAAATAAGGGAGCAAATCTGGAATCAGAGAGAAACACAACCATTGCAATAACAGGTTTGTTCTTTAAAAGTGTCCCTGATTGCAGTTCAGGTGCAGATAGGGTTAGTACTCTAGACCCTACAATTTGGATGTTGAGGAAGAAAACCAAATTTCTTTTTTAAAGGTATTTGWAACAATAAAATAAAAAATAATACCTCTGTATCATAATGAAGAATCAGGCCAGAAAACTGAAGTAAAACTGGAAGTTTTGTTGCTTTACTAAACTGTATAAACAACAAACATGGTCTTATTAGCTTTGTGCAGAAAATTATAGGTTCTCTACTAGAAGTGCTAGTATTTTCATAAAAATATGAAAACTKTTTTGAAAAATTAAATGAAGAAAARTGGAACTCAAGAGGTTTTTATAMCTATATGCATTTCCATGGACTGTCAATGAAACTCTGCATGTCATTTATTCKGTCTGAGCACAGGCAATGGGTCACTCACAGCTCCTCCAGATTAGATGATTATCTAGAAGCCCTAAGTGATTTCTTAATTTTATGGTTGCAAACATATCCTTGTAGAAATGTCACCATCACATCCATTTCTCTCCGCTTGCACCTGCAGACATTGTACATCCATCCTTGAAACAGCTGAAAACTGGCAAAGTCTGAAATTGGTAGGTACAGAACCTCTTTTTTAACTGAGCTATTAACAATAATAATAATGATAAATAAAATAAAATAAAAATAATAATAGCGTAAAGTAATCAAAATTAGATTAAGTAGTAAGTAATTAACCTTAACCTGAACATATGATCAAGCCTTCAAGACCTTCATGATCAGAGGCAATTACACCTAAGTTTACAAAATAACAGCAGGTATTTACAGGTAAAAAAACAAAAGGTAGAAAAATCACATATTTCACTGTAACACCATAATTAACAAAATRCATTTTCTTGTCTTTTTTGTTCGATTTTCCTAGAAGAAAGAATTTCTTTCTTTTGAAATGAAAAAAAAATCTGTTTATTTTTTTGGATATACATATTTTAAAAAAAAATATTTCTCATCCTCATCAGAAATTCAAATCCTGTGTTTGAAAAGTGCCATGTGATTTCTTCCCAGGAACTGTGACAAGGAGATAACTTTTTAAACCAATTATTTTTTAAATGATTTTCGGCAGGTGCTTTACATTCCTTCGTCTGTCTGATGAGCCTAGCAGCTTACATGAAACCAAGACAGCTCTGTTGTCTTTCAAGACTCTCTGCAGGTAGGAGTCTAATCTTTCCCCTAATTACTACTGAGGTATGATAAAACATAATGTAGTTTTATAGGGTTTTGACACACTGAAACATAAAAGGCTCCTTAAATGTCTCAGTGCTCTCTTYTCTATAAGGTCAGGTAGTTTTCTTTTTCAATCACTTTTGTCAGCTGTATTAACCTTCAAAAATTACTTCTGTTTAGTGTAGTTAGGATAGTTAAATCTCTAAAGGCTCATTTATCCTCTGCTTYTRTGCAATCAGAATCTTGCCTAGTTTTGCTATGCTACACTACATCAATTTAACCTAAGTGTGAGTTTGACCTATTTAATATTATTGGAGTCTTGATGTGACCTCTCAGAATGAAAAGTTTTCTTCTTCTGGTACTGAGTAGCAGGTAGAAATTAAACTAAGAATAAAGCAAAAGAAATGAAAAATTAGGAAAAAAAGCAGGTTTTAAAGTGTAGGYCAGAAACTGAACTAGCATTCAAATACCTTTAGAAAAGTCCTGATATTTTACAAGAGTTTGAGGAGTCATTGGATACTACCTGTATCTCCTCAGTTACCTTTGCAAACCCATCTCATTATGATATCTCGTAATGAGTTATTACCAAAGGATAAAATTAGGCTKTATATTCAGTGGAATCATACAACAGAGCTCCCTTCTCCTGGGATGACACCAACAGCAACCTGGTTTTATGACTTTATAGGTGTATGGTGCAAAATGTGTGCAAAAGAAAGGAGCTAGGTGGGAAGGGAGTGAAATTTCAAAAGGAAATTCTGTGAATGAAAGCAAGCTTGTACATGTCTGAAAGTGAGCATACAAAAAAGTCTGCTCTTGGTGTCATCGGGAGATTGTGTGAAGCATGTGAATACACTCATAACTCCAAAACCAAAATAGTAAAATGACTAAAGAATAAAATAGATATAATAGYATTTTTAATTTAAAATGCACATAATCACCTACAATGATGCTCTAGTTCAACTACCTGACCTCTTCAGGTCTGATGAAAAGTTTAGACATGTTATTCAAGGGCATTGKCCAAATGCCTTTTAAACACCAATAGGCTTGGAGCATCGGCTGTCTCTCTAAGAAGCCTTTTCCAGTGCTTGCCTACCTCCTCAGTAAAGAAATACTTCYTAAMGTCCAGTCTAAACCTCCCCATGTTTAGGCTTTGAACCATTCCCACACACCTCCCACTACWGGATACCAGGGAAAAGAGAGAAGCATCTCCCTTTTCACATCCCTTTCTCAGGAATCTGTAGAGACCAACAAAATTGTCCCTCAGCCTCTTTTTCTCTGACCCACACAAGCCCAAAGTGCTCAGCCTTTCCYCACAGCACAGCCTCTCCAGCCCTTTCACTAACTTCTTTTTCCCTCTGGTTCTTGTTAACATAACATAAGGTGCACTCTCTCTTCTTGGCTTGATATGTGTCACCTTGCATTACGCATAACAGGTRTATGCAAAGATGTAAATTTCTGAAWTGCAAAAAACTCATTCTTGTGTTTCATTTGGACTGCTGGTTCACAAGTGCTTGACAGAAATATTTCATGTCGCCACAAGTTCAGTTTTGTAGTTTAGGAATGGTATTCCACAGTTTAGTGCTCCTACTGACACTCTCCAAAACAGGTACCACTTGTGCACTCCCCCCAAAAGCAGAAACAATTAAACTTTAGTTCACCAGTTGATTTCAGAYTGTGCTAAAATATGATTTAAAATTAAATAAAACTTTCAGATTTCTAAGTCTAAGGGAGAGGATTTATCACTTTAGCTGAGAACAAAGRAAGGATCTTCAGCTGGTGGTGAGTTTCAAGGGAAAATAATGTGCRTGTAGGCATAGGAATTTTGAGCTTGAGCAGTGTTTCATATCTCACTGGAGGAGCATGCACAGACACTGCCTGAGGGCACCATTCCTGCTCAGGGTGGTTCCACCATTCAAGCTGCACAGACYAGGTAAGTACCAGTGAGTGTTCAGGCAAATATGTTTTAAAGATYCTTTTCCCAAAAATAGACATGTAAGGATCACAGAAACAAAGTGAATGTGTTATCAGTACTTCCTAGTCTTTTTATTTACACTTTATCTTTAAAATAAATTCAGCATAAAATGAAACCTGTTTACAATGAACAGAGTACAGTTAAGGCTTAGTGGATACATGATTTAAATCAGTTTGCAGGATTTATTTCAATTTTAAATCACAATGACATTAAGCTCTGGGAACATGCCAAACTCAGRCTGGCAATTTCCAAATCCTGCAATCATCTCCCTCAAAAAGTTATASAGGAAAAAAAGAATTTAATAAAGTATCATTATCAAATCACAAGCTTGTCACAATGTTTATGAACATAGAGAAACTAGAAAAATAWTTTCTCACATGCACAACAAAATAGTTAGGTTCCCAAGTGAAATGTTTGCAGAGTACTGTAAATTGTACAGTGTCCAATTAGACCCTGGTCCTTAACACCATGTCTTTCACACTGACTGTGTTCACAGGTATAGCAAACACGAATTTTGTGAACTTGATCACATTATTTCTAAGGTTTTCATAGTAACTTTGGAACTAGCAAGCAACCAGCAAATTGATCCTCACATTTAAGCAATCTTACTTTCGTTTTGAACAAGTATTTCAGTATAACTGATCCACAGATTTTGAATACTTAAACAGCTTAACATTTTCGGAACTCTTCTTTAAATCACAGTTGTTTCAACCCAGAATATATTGTAATATCTTGGGGCTGTATGAACTGTGTTCCTTTTTCAGCATATGTAACTTCAGCATCAGTCACCAACTCATTTAGAAATCCATGTGTAAACTACCATTACTMTGGACACATCACAACTGATCTTCAAGCACAGTTTCTCAGGTCTAGGAGGCAGAAGGTCTTTGGTACTGTAACGATTCTGTTTGGGTTGTTYTGATAAAGGTGACATCTGAACAATTTTTCAGATTTCTAATTATTAGAAATTTTTAGCAGTTTCTCTCCGAACTCCAGTCTTTACCCTTTATTTCTGCCAAACACAGTACCTCAAACACCATGAGAAAACCTGGGTTATTCACTGAYTTTGTTTTTACAATTTGAAATAATCTTTCAGTAGAATTTATTGCATTTGTTAATGTTATATTAATATTATATAATTTCTATTAAATTACACAATTTGAGACTCTRTGCCAAAATCGTGGAGTATTCAGCATGATTTATTAACCCTTTRTCCTTTTTTTAAAAACAGCAAGGAGTTTTGAAAAAGAACATTGATGAAAAGAGCAAAAGCAGTTTGATGGTTAAACATTGATAATTTAGTCTTTTTTTTTTGGTCTTTAAATCACTTTCAAATGAATATGGTTGAAAAAATGTACCAGTTTGAATTGCAATGTAAATTTTCTGATAGAAATGCATGATCCAGAAGTGAAAGCAATGGAATAATTATAACCAACATTTTATATATATGCAATTTATATATATATATATATAATTAAAATAATTTACTCACTTTATTTACTCACAAACAGACTAAAAGTTCCAAGTACTTACAATATTCTATAAAAATATCTTCAGTTCCAAAATGTGCTATTTGATACAATTTTGAYAATTCCAATCTTAGAAAGTTTTATCATTTCCTCCTTGCCAAAGTTTGATGAAAGGAAATCGAATGGCCATCTTATTTGCAATAATTGTTATTTATGTGGTTTGTCTTTGTAGATCTTTCTAGATTTAACATTATAAGCTGAGAAAAAGATTTCTAGGGGTAGCTGCTATTTTTTTTTTGTTCTTAATAATATTTGCTTAATTTCTAAATTAATTCTAATTGCTAAAATTAAGCAATTAATAATAATTGCTTAATTTCAGGACACAATGTGTAGATGTTTGTGGGGTTTCTTTCCTGTTTGTAAAGATCAGTAAAAATCTGATGAACTAAGTAAAACGAGATAAAAGTCAGAGTTCCAGTGTGTTACTTGAAATTTTGGATTTGTTATGACCAGGCAAAAGACCTGCGTGACTTCATTTACTCCAAAATAGTAATAAGCAGTACTAAAACACTGTTACAGTAATTTATTTCTGCAGTCATCCTATATATATTTTATTAAAAATAGAGAAAAGCAATTATATAAAAGGGATCACGAAGCAATTATTTTCTTCTCTGTTGAAAAACAGATTTATAATAAATGATTTAATAGTTTACTACATAATTTAGATTTTACATTCTTTGTTTGCAATTAAAAGTGTATGYAGGAAGAGGACAATTCAGGCAAAAATGTTTAAAAAATATACAACAGCCTTCTTTGAGGAAAAAATGTTGACATTATCATTTAAAGTGCATTCMAAGGAATTATTTTCTTTGAAAAAATACAGCACTTACCCAGTTACAGAAAAAACAAGGATTGGTGTATATTTTAAAATCTACCAATTATTTTAACATACATACATGTATACTGCCTTTGTATGTACAGCTGKGGCATTAAATTTTACTTGGACCAAAATAGAAAAATATTCTTTGTGGATTTAACACAAGAGTAGGTAACTGACATTTTAAAACAGTTGAAGACCTAGAGATAGCACTTGAAAATTTCACTGGAGAGTCTGCCAAAGTTTCCCTTAATTTCCCATGCCAGACCTACTTTAAAAAAAATAAAATTAAATACCTATATGTATTATGTGTCTACCTAATGTAGGCACCTTTTTGTTTGCTTTTAGGTCCAGCTCCTACTATATGTAAAAGAAATCTGCTCCTTGTTATTCTCTAAGGCAACATCCAATAATCAGCAAGAGATGTTTCTGGCAGATTTAATGTGGTTGATTCTTCACTAGGAATGAAAGTGGAGCATTTAAATTAATAATTCTTCCCCACTGCTGCTGCTTGTTCCKTTTATGATGGAAATTGATAACATGAATGTTACATGCATTTTGCCCATATGAAATGTGCCCAATAGAGTTTCCTGGTGATTGCAATTCTAGTGAGRAAAAAGGCATGACTACTAACATGAGAACCCTTCATGAGAATACTCCAAATTTCTATACCTCTAGAAGTCTAGGAAGATGAAAGGCAAAGCAGCAACTTTGAGAAAGAAGAACACTATTTCACCTCTGATTTAAGAAAAAAACAAATATTACTAAATGGATACATTCTTGAAGTGTTTTTTATTCTATTTTTCAGTGAATGGTCTTAAAAAAATAAATTGTAATAAATTATTAGTACGTATTTGAAAGTTTCTGGTTTTATTTTAGCATCTACTGGTTATATTTTTGGTTATCCTTTATTGCCCTCATACACTAATGAAAGTATACCTTTGGAAAGGCTGTCTCAGGACTGGTTTATAATGATAAATGTTTTAGCCAGTGCTTGCTTTTGTTCATTGTTTCCTGCCAGGCACCTGAGTACTGAGAATAGCAAGTCACCTCTAAAGATGTGCCAAGTGCCTGTAGCTAATTTGAGAACCCTGTGTCATTTTCAGGTCTGTGAACACTGCAAATTTCAGCTCCCATGGTTGTTTTAAAAAGGGATCAGCCCAGTAATGACACAAAATTATACTCAGAATCCTCATAATTAGACAGCATCAGGGTTAATAAATGTACAGTACATATTTTTATTTATAAACTATTACAAAAATATCAGAAATTGGCGTAATCTTCCAAGGAAGAATGGTATTTTGATGCACTGTAAATTCTCAGACACTTGAAAAATGGCTTCTCACAGAGTTTTAAGGTGTTGGGTATACACTTTGAGCATTTTAGGCTTGAGCTATCATTTCTGTGTGTTCTTCAGTAAAAAATTGTGTAAAACCCACATTTGCTTGATATTTGGACAGAAAAAAAAAAAAAAAAAGAAGATAAAATTATTATTTAGAAGAAGTGCTGAAATTTAAAAAGTTAGATTATGACACCTCAAAAAACAAGAAACAAAGTGTTTCAATAACTGTTATGTTCCTTTTAGTCTTGGATTAGAGATTTTCCTCTGTTTTTTTACTCATTTGCTCCTTACCTTGAAGAGATTAAAACATAGTAGGAAGAAATAATTTAGATCTTATCTAAGAGGGGGATTTTTTTTTTCCACAGCAGTTTTTTCTCAGACTAACTGGTACTTCCATGTTCCAATTTAAGCAACTACGTATTTCATTGCTAGTGCATTTGCAGGAAAGCATTTTTTTAAGCCAGAGAATGTAGTAGGAGTTTATATCTTTCCCATGGTTCATATTTGCTATGCAGATTTAAAATATCACTTAAAAATATATACTTGTTTTAAGCAAGAAGTTATTTATACTGCACAATTACATAAAACATGGATTTAACATTATGGAGTTCCTGTATTTGAAAGTGTATTGAAGGCAAATATACTTTTGAACCCATAAGATTATGTTTCCTTTTTTAAGAACACAAATTACGTTTCTATATTTCAAGCACTGGCACAATATTTTTGTTACATTTCGCTTACTAAATTCTCCAAATAGTATTTTAGGATTGCAGCAAAATTACAGAAAATTTCTAAAGACTGAGGATATAACTGATGTTGATTTAAACTGGTGACTAAAAACCAAATTTTAGTCTCTCACACGTCACAAGAACCCTTGTCCCCTCTCAGGTCAGGGCAAATGAGCCCAAGGAATGAGCTCTCAGGCTGCATCCTGTAAGTGGGACAATTGCMACTGTGCTTGKGCCTGACTACAGGCACTCCATTTTCTTTAACTATTAATGTAAAGTCATACTCTCTCTTCGTGTAAATAAGAATTTTAAATGCCTACTTTTAGTTCAGCAAATCGCTCTTTTGCTTTGGCATTTTTTTGTAGAGTTTTTTTGTTAATCAAACCCTGGACACCAGACGAAGAGCAACTATTTTGTCATCCGCAAAAAATGGGAGTTACTCATCACAGAACAGAGCCCCAAGGGTGTAATGGAAGGCATGCAATCTCTTACACTCCTGCATGAGTTCATCTGTTAATTATTGACTAACTGAATGGATCTTGTGTTCAGTTGATGCAAAAAATGTGCTTTAGAGTTACACTTTTTCCAGGCTTTCTCAATAGATGTCTTACCTTTAGCACGCTGCACAGTTTGCTGCTCTGCAATAGACTCCAGAAAACACGAACTGATCCTTAAGTGGATTACTCTGTTTTAATGGGCTTTCATTTCACTTAGAGTCCAAAATTTCCACTCACGAGTTAAAAAGCAAAATTAAGCAAATAAACAAACCACAGAAGCAATACCTAATTTGTCTAGAAAAAAAAAGGGGAAGTTATTTATGTGGGTTTGCTTGTTTTCTTTCTTTCTTTTTTTTTATGTGCCATATACCATAAAAGGGAACACTTTTGTGCTATGAGATGAAATACTTGCATTATATTCAGGATGAGATGTTAGTKAAAATATTTTTTTTCTTCAGTGGAATTTGATTTGGGTTTTGAAGACCTCAGTTCATGATGAGCTGTATCTCGGCAAAATAAAAGTTTATTCTCTCCATATTTATCTCYTTTGCAAATTGTAAATTGGTGTCTGAAATAAATATATATTTGCTCCATGTTGTAATAAATAACTTTTGGTACATAAGGTTGAATTATAATCCCTAGCTATGTGTATAAGAAGCCTTCAGATGTCTTTTGGATTATTTATTTATCTGTCCTGTGTTTAAAGAAATGTGCATTGTGTGTCTTTGTAGGTGTTTTATTCAATTCTGCTATTTAAACATAATTAAGAGGTTGCATACTGGAGCCACTATTCAAGCAACCTTTTTTTAATATTTTTTTTGCAGAAGGATTACAAGGTTACTTCTATAAAAAGTGTAGTTCTTTTTGATAATGATCTCAACGGACATTAGCTACCAGAATGGCTGAGCTCATATCTTTTTGTAGKAACAACTTAAAACACTGTACATACTTCTCTATTCAGTCAAGGATTTCTGTGGTTTCTTCTTCATTCATGCTTATCTAACTTATAAAAGAGCTAGTTCTTTGTACCTCTTAAAGAAATCAAACTATTCTACTGAAAGAAAGAGCTGAACTGACCTCAACCAAATAAGTGATCTGACAGCACATTCTTGGAAAAAGAAATACGTTAGAGAAGGAAAAAATAAGAAACCCGTACACTATGTACTGAGTTCAGCAGACTAAGACTAAGTGCTATCATGAGCTCAGCTTCATTTAAAGTGGATGAAGTAGATTATGGTTATATCCTTTCCTTAAACCTCTATAACAAAGGGAACTGGGAGAAAGTGCCTCATGTAACATCAGGGCTTAGTGGCTCCTTCAGACCCACAAAATCAATCCTACTGCTCTGCAAGAAGAATGAATTCCTATTACTTTATGAACTGTACCAACAAACCCATCATTTTCTTAGGAAATAGACTGAATTCAGATTTTTAATTTCATTTCTCAAGATCCTTGCTGCACCCATGAGTAACATTTCTCCCACCTACACTGCAACATGAAACCCACTCAAAAGCCACCCCTGCAGCGTGTATTGTTTCTCAGTCGTGGTGCAGCCCTTGTACTGTGGGAACTGTGTCCCTTCTTGGAGTTTCTCATGTGTTCTCTGTCTCCCTTCTACCAGGGAGTAGCAGGAAGGAAGACCAKGGAAGGACCTGTGGCCCTGGACAATGCCACCAGAGAGCTGGCTGTGCTTGAGGCATGCAAGCCCAGGGATATTCTCAAACATACAATATACTTGGGACCTCGGTGGCTGCCGGGTCAATTTGGCAACCTCTCTTCTCTCTAGGGATGGTGCAGATTGCTGACAGGTTGTAAAAGTAGGCACTGCAGCAGAGAAATGGCATTTACAGACTTCAGGTCAAGTTCAAAGAGAACTTAAACATCATCATGGATTCAGCTGCTTGTGTGTGCCTCAGGAAAGATCCAGGAGGGAACTGTATCACAAGCAGGCAAATGTTTTTCTTTAACTMTTTGCTTCAGAAAATTAATTTTGGGCTGATTGTTTGAATCCAARCTTGCTTTTCCCTTGTGTTTTCTTAGCCCTTTCAATCTGAATTATTGGAGGGCTTGATAGTTTTAGCTCACCAGGTAAGCTAGGAGGAAGGGTAGTAAGAAATACAGATAAAGAAGCGCTGAGTGCCACTGTAAGGTGTTTTATGTTAACAAACATCACTAAACCTACCATTTGTCATATASGTTACTATAATCATATAAAGTGCATCTCTAGACTCATCTTTGATGGCAGTGTTGGAGTCACTAAGTTGTTCCTGAAAAAAAAACATGGAATGGGTTACTGAAACTAATAGTGGGAGGAARACAGTGAGGACTACAGCTGTGGTGTATATTTTCATGAGTCAGAGTCACTGTGCATGACTTTGGTTGCTAAGCATTTATTGTTTATTTTCCTACTTATGAAAGTGAATGAGTCAACAGTCATGTAGCTGATTAATTCCTGTCTCTACTTTGCCTGGTGAGAAAAAAAAGTTCCCCTGAGTAAGACACCCTCCTTCCCTACTGTCATCTCAYAGTCTGAAATAGATTAGCTGTAGAATTTGAAAGAGTGCATTTCCTTTCATTGTCACAATGATATGTGCAAGGTAAATACTGAAAAACTGTTATTTTCTGAACAAACCCCTCAGTCTCTGGGCCCCGTCCTGGAGAGTGTTGATTTTAGGGGTTAGGGTTTGTGAATCGTAATTCCATGACAGAGAGCTCTAATGAGATAYTAGTTGGATAAATTGGAGTTATAATAAACCTCCCTGGCAGACCATAACAATATTCTTCAGCTTGAAGCATATCAAGCTTCCAATGGTCAAAGGGAAGAAAGATAGAAAGAGCTTACTTCAACATGAACCCCATCCATTTATTGTGACTTTTTTCTGTATGTGGCAAAAGCTGTGTCCTCTTACAGTCAAATAACCATCATCAACTGAAAATTAATCTTCCTGAAGCATGGTCACATAACTGATAGCCCTCTTTAGTAYGTAGTCCCACTACTCCCTAGTTTTCAGCTACACTAATGATTAGCAAGTGATTTTTTTCACTTTCTGCTTTTCTTTTTACATAGATGGGCATATGAGTAATGCATATCCTGGAAAATAAATTGGACATTTGCAAAATCAATATCACTTATCTGACTCTGATTCCTGTGCTCTTTGCAGACATTTAGAATTCAGTCTAAAAATGCCAGGTTTCAATTAACTAAAAATAATTTATCTTAATTACAGTGAGTTACAATTCTAATATGAAATAAATAATCTCAGCACAGGGGGTGAATTTTGTGAAATGCTAATGGCCATCTAAAACCATTTTGTAAAACAAAGGGCATCTAGTAATTTGAGTGTTGGAACAATAATTTTTGCTACTTCTTTATTCTAGCTATTCCTGGTGTCACCAAAAATTGGAAAAAATGAAAAGTCCTTAACACTSATGTACACACTACATTTTAGATACGTTTATTAATTTTCACAGAATAAACATACTCATGATAATAATTTTTCTAAAATCAATAACATRTATTACCTCCTCTTTATAGACATGTTCTTCCATCCTGGGGGGTCTCTTTGTGGTCTCTGGGGGGTGGTCAACCCCAGAGTCATACCTGACCACCTGGTATGGTGGGAAAAGCTGGCACAACTGGGCTGGTTGCTTTCCAGTTCTTCCTACTCAATAGGCATTGTGCAATACCATCCATAGGTCAGTGGGGGGTTTTTTAAGAATAAGCATTGTATTAACCCACCAGGTGCAAATGATTTTTCATGTGTSAACACTGGCTTTGTGGAAAATGTGAAAAACTAAATCATATCCCTACACTATCGTGAGCCCTACAAGAATAAGGATATTTTTAGTTCCCATCAATATTCAGAAAATACTTAATAAAAGTGATTTCAAGGTCAAAACACCCTTTGCTTCAACTCTATTCAGCAGAGTGTGAATACTAACTGTAAGTAACCCATCTAGCAACCCAAAAGCTTTTGGCCTGCTCTCTTTGTAGACTAATATTCACAAAGAAAAGAGAGCATAGCTGATAAGACTAAAGCAAATTTTCTACTTTCCAGGCTGTTGATAAGATAGATWTTTTTTTTCTTTTTTCTCAGGTTCGTCTCCAAAACAATGTTTGAAGAGATTTTTGTAAGATTAAGAAAAAGGGAAAAGTCAAGTTTWATGTCAGCCAAAGCCATTGGAACTGTACCTTTACATTTGTATGAACAGAGACATTAATCAGCTTCATTTTACTAAAGTCTGTGGATAAAATCCCTTGCTTATTTATCATATTTGTCTCTTTTTGAACTCCTAGAATAGTTCACAAAGATCGTTGTCTTGTGTTTCCTGTTCCAGGAATGAAAAGTATACCCTGCCAAAAGTATACCCGGCAGGTGAAGGTCATATACAGGCTTACACTTAGTAAATAATCTCCAATTTATCATTCTGAGCTTATTTAAAAACCTCTGGTCCTAGAATTCAGAGAAAAAGAAAAAAATTACATTTTTCACTCCAAAGAAGGCCCAACTCACTGTGTAAAGTGCCATTCACAGAAATCAAAGGAAATATGGAGACTGCTGAATCAAATCTGCCTCCAATCCAACTGGAAGACTACAGCATTTATGTTCCTGAAGGAATGGAAATTATGGGAGTAATAATTATGGGAGTTCACATATCAAACCAGAGGACTATAGTGCCATTTTAGAGCTATCTAATTTCCATCTTTCATGATTTGATGCAGGACTTGCAGAAAATCCATGTCCTTCTTGATAAACATCTGGATATATATATATAATATATATATTATATATATATATATATATATATATATATATATATATATATGCTACCATGGCATCACATATGTGTTACATTCTGGTGTTTATATATAGGCACTAGGAGCTGTGAATTACACTTGGATGACCAGTAAAACAATAGAAGAGATCTCACATCTTGAGGTACATAATGTGATATTGGTGTTGAAAGCTCAAATGAAGTTCCTTCTTATAGATGTCATGCCTTTAGTCATGGGGCACTAATATCCATCTGGATGTAACTGGCCATTTTTCATTCCCTTTCTGCAGGTATTCTGTGTAGAATGAATGAAAAATTCTTCATTTTTTCTGAGAAAATATTTTGGGCATTAATGCACATTTGCTTCTGCTTACATCCTTATTCCTAATTTCCCTTTTACTTTCTCTTCCTCACTTTTGATTTTTTTCAATCTTTAATTTCCTTGCCTTCTTTCAGAAGTAACTTGCTTGTATGGCTAACACTTCATTTTCACAGCGTCTCTGAGAGATTAAGAATGAAAAGATAACTAAAATAATATTTTAGAAACTCTGATATTGGTACAAATGTGACAGGCCTTTGAGAAGCTGTCAATGTCTAAAWTCTGGTTTTCCTCACTAGCAAGGCTGTGTGCTAAGTCAGGAAAAAAACCCAAACAAACCAACAAAACCCAAACGCACACAAAAAAATCCAGATCAAAACAACAGAGCTACATCTAGTTCTTTCTGCATGTATTTAATTTTATCATGTTTTGTCTTCAAGAAAATAAGATTAACATCAAACAAAAGTAAAAACAATAGCTTCAAATACAYTTTAAATACCTGTTCCTCTTTTCTGAGTAAAATACCTTAAAMCCATGGACAAACTCATCAAATAAGTTGTTTTCATTTGAAAAAAAAGTCTACGTTTAAGGAAAAAAATAAAGGAATTAAATAATTGCTTACTGATTTTTAACTAAGCAATTATTGTTAAGTACATTTTTACAAATACACATATGAAGCTTTTAAAACACACAGCATGTTAAGGGTCAGTTTCTTGCACTGGAATGAAGCACAGTAATCATATGTATTCAAAACCTGARAATTATTTATGGTCACAGTCATATGTCACTCTGAATCCCACTTACTTAACCTAAATATGATACTTAAATAAATATGATACTTATATTTTGCAGTACCTTAATTGGTTACATGCACTGCTTAATCAATTGGTCTACAAAGGTACTACAGCTCGCTGAATCTGGGACTGTGCACTGAGTGTGCCTAYGAGCATGTGAAAAAGTCTTTCATGGCCTTTACTGTGTATAACCAACCAATCCTTGTTCTAGCAATAAATCACTTCAACAACTGACATTTGTTATAATTAACACAATTTGTCATCTCTCTTTGACAAAGCACCTCCGCAGCCATGACAGTGTCATGGGCTCTGAACTCCTTAGCAAAAGCCAAAACAGAGATGTGWTTCATTGTTTTGTAGAACTTACACATTTAAAAATGGAATGAAAAACGCAGTTTGTAGTGCTTAGGTAACACTAGGAAACTCAAAATATTAACTTTACAAGAGATAAAACTGTAATCTATTCTAATTTTCTAGTCCTGCGTGTAATAACTTCTGTCAATCTGAACTGAAAATAAAAGAAAATATATACTAATAATAAATCCTTTCATCTTAATGTCTGCAAATATTTTGGATACTAAGTTTAAACAAACAGTTGCAAAGATTTTAATCCAGAAACTTTAATTATTYTGCTGTAAAACCAGAAATAGAATCAGACTAAAATAAGACATAAAATKAAAGCATGTRCACTTAGAAAAAGCATCCTAAATGTCACGTCTGTCACATTTACTTATTAATATGGCATATAAATAATATAAATAATATTAATTTTTTCAGTCCCCATGGAAAAGTGAAAAAACAAGGAGGAAGATACAGTGCTTCAGATGTCCATCTTACAACATATGATCTATAAAATAGTATGACAGGAAATAAAATTTTGAGAACAAGCAGGAATTAGTCCATATTTCAAAACAAAATAAAACCACAAAAACCCTATTCAAAGAAGATGCAGAGAATCTAAGGAAAGAGGAGAATAATCTCTGCTATATTTGGATAAATCTTTATTTGYTTTCTTCTTTTGGAAAACAAACAAACAACAGAAATAAAGATCTCAGAAAACCACTACGGAAAAACCATTTCTGGAAGGGAAAACTAGCAGGGAAGTCCCATAAATTCCTTTCCACATTTTTCCTAAAAATAATATTAGTGCTAAGAATAGTTGGTTTCCTTCTTTGGGAACCAAAATCCCCCTTTTAAATGCTTTATCTCATCCTGAAAGAGAAAAGAAATATTAAACTGGTCATAAAATAATTATCTGKTCACATAGAGGCCTTTGTACACTCCTCTCAAGAGACTTAAAAGGGGCTTTAAGTACAAATGACAATCAGATTCACGTGGCWTGAATGTGTGGAAAAAATACCCACTTCAGCCAAAATCTGTTTAGAGGAATTCTCTACAGTGTCATACTGGGAAAAAAAGTGATACAAATATTCCAGCTTTTGCAATAGCTATGTGTTTTGGGTTATTTCTTTAAAAATTCATGCTTCTACAACCTTGGGATTAGGCATAAATTAAAAAGGCCAAATTGACCAAATCTGTACTTTTTTTTTGTTCCATAAAACAAAGTTTGAAAATTGATCCCATGAACGATGACAAAAAAAGGTCACAGAGTTTTACTCATGARCAGYTTTAAAATAATTTTTGTAATGCAAACCAAACTAATTATTTATGAGGATCTAATTAATAATTAGATCTTCATTCTAATTTCAGTGGCTTGTGGTTCTCAATACTGTTATTACCCTAGGATAATAGGGTAACAGGAGACTGTCATTATTTGTTGCAAGAGTCAAAATAACGAGACTGGCTTAATAATACCATAGGGAAGATTTAGCAAAATATATGCACAGAGATGACAGTGTGCATATGTCTGGCAACCTCTCTGTTATCCCAGAGYGTTCATTAAAACTAATATAAGGAAAATGTCATCCAATCCAGGCAACCTGTATTTCTGACTTATTAGTCATCTAGTTTCATTTAGSTTGGATTGATTATTCTTAGGCTCCATTGATTATTGAGAGTGTTTACTAGTTTACTAGTTTAATTATTTTACTAACACCACCATATGGCTAATAAATGTTATACTGTAAGGGAGATGATATTTCTTACATGCTGTAGTCCACCTCCAGTACCAAGAATTAGGACCCTCATTTTAAAGCTGAAAGAGTGGTTCTCCTGAGGCATACAGAAAAAAGAAACCAACAAAACAGAACAAACAACAACATCAACAACAACAAAACCCAACCCAACCCAAAACAAACAAAAAACAAACATAAAACCCCAAACCAAACCCACCAATCAACCAACCAACCAAACAAACAAACAAACAAAAAAAAAAACCAAAAAAAAACCACCCCACCAAACCCCCTCCCCAAACGCATTTCTAGGAGAAGGATGACACACCAGCCAAATCCTTCCTGTCCTGGACAGGACAAAGTAAGAAAGAAGGAATGCTTTTGCCAGAAGCAGGAAGGACCARGTGACTGAGAGGAGTCCCCTGACCAGAGGCCTCCTGGGAGCTCCTCTGTCATGAGGCATGAAAATGCAGGCACTTGTTCTTGCATGCTGAGAAACTAGCAAAGATCCCTTACACATTAAGCAGGATTTTGAACATGCTGTTATAACCACCAATGCAAATACAGAAATAAGAGTGCTGGCAGAGARCAGAGGGGAAGGAAGGCCAAAGGCCATTTGGTTGATCTACCTGTGGAGAGCAACTGCTCTCCTCGGCTTCCTGACAGACTCCTGTCTTCTTGAGGCTTCTTCATAGTTAGTAATACTGACTCTGCAATTCTCCCAGACAATGAAATTGACTTTTTGTCACCATTCTCTTGAAAAGATCAGCAAAGACCATCCCCAAGTAGGGGTTTAAAGCTGTTCTTCTAAACCCCATCATAGAGGTATAGGTGAGATGGTTGATCAGCAGTAGTTTAAGTATTCCAAGTTTGCTACAACCTTTGTCCCCTTCGACTAAGTAAGACCATTTTTAAAAGACTGTTGTCCATGTATGTCATGTTTTCCAATCATTTTCTGTCCTCTTGCCTCTTTGCGTCACCTCAAGGTAGATATCTATCAGTCTTACCCATGCTGAGAAAGAGGAGTAGTCTCTAAGTTTGAAGTTTATATAAATCAGTAAGATTGTATTATTCACATATGAAGGCAATTTTTGATATATGCCCACACCAAGACACTTAGCATGTATTYTTCATTTTCTAGTCCACCTCAGCAATTTTTGCTACTATTGCCATTTAACTTAGCTTTTTCCCACTTTAAATTCATGCACTCTTTATCTGGAGTTTTTTTAAGTAAAAGCTATTGACAGAATGGTAGGCTAAAAAGAAACTATGGGGATGAGAAAGAGAAATAACTGAAGGAATGTTAAAACTGGGCTCATTTACAGCTGTAAGCTGTTATGAGAGGTACAAAGACAGTGACTTTCAATGGACYTTCCCATTCTCTGAATTACTATTAGGCAGGGTATGTTGGACTATAAATTGCRGAAGTCCCATCTTCTGTGTTAACAGGTAATGACACAAGTTTTTTTCTTCTCTATTTTATGCATATGCTGGATTTTTATTAAAAATTTAAAAAACATACAGCAAAGCAAGCATTTAAACTTTTAAGGTGAATGCCACTGTTTCATAGAGACAYAAATGTCCTTTACTATAATGAACTCAGACAATGAGATGACACAGGAGAAGAAAAAGAGTAATCYGAAAGGTATTTCAACAGACCATTGTCACTCATGTTTTCAGTAGCTCAGGATTGCCCTTTTATGGCAATGGAAAGTTTGTCATGGATAAGATGATAAAATGTGCCAGTGTGATGAAATGTTCTGACTTGATAAAAGTTTGGCAGCACTCGTGGCTTCCCTTCCTCCAAGCACAACGATCAGAAATCTCTAGTCTCTCTTCTGCTTTGTAACAAACAAGCCAACATCCCAACAAGCTAARCATTTGCTATTGGCTTAATGAGAATGTGTTAAAACAAGTACAACTGCCTATGAGCAAGGAGCTAAAGGAGTTAATTTTTTTCCAAAAGGAAATAGGTAACCTAAAGGAAYACAGCACATAGTTATTGCTAGGACTCGCTGACAGAAATAACTGACACAGAGAATCTAGTTCAGTATCTGCAGACAGAGAAGTAGTTCTATACAGAGCTGAAGCAGTCAGRCTCCTCTGTTCTCTCTGGTAAGTTTGAATCCCAGATCATGCTCACTGAAGATAAAGTTTCAGAATCACCAGACATTSACAGCCTTGCAAGTTTTCTACACACAGAGCAGGTGAGAAACAGTCACTTTAATTGTGCCTTTTGTGTCACTAAAACAAACTCCAAGGGAAAGTCCTTCMATTAATGGAGACTGCAGAACAGGTTCATGGTTCAACAAGGAAGTGAAAGTCAACAGAATCTGCAGAATTTTCTGAAATTCACAAAATCATTTGTATTCATTTTACCAAGTACACCATTTTTCCACTATTAACTGGGTAGCTTCTTAAAAGCACCTGGAAAATCACAGAAATATGTCACCCATGATTTTGTAACAACCCATAAGATCYGTCTTTTATGAAGACAAGCAAACAGAAAAAGGCACCTGGCCTTCAGTTCCCAGATGGGAGAAGTCAGGAATCCCAATCAGATCCCACGCTGGAATTTTCTAATGCTATACTTGGCAGTGCTAAAGGATTTTAATGTAGTGGAGGTAATCTGCACACCAGCCAAATCCTTCAATGTATCAGCAACTGACACAGTTCATGCCTCTGGAGTTTCATTTTAAAMCACCATCAATTAAAAACAGGGAGGGGGGACTTAATTACTCACAAGTTTTCCTTGCTTCTGAGGCACAGAATGTGATTTTTATGAAGTGCAGAAAGAGGCACAACACTGYTTTTTAATGACCTCTCAGAAGAAAATCAGTTTGCAAAGCAAATAAACTAATTTTTGAGAGATCTGTGAGCCTCRGGGAGTTTGAAACAAGAAGAGAGATCTAATTCACTGAAAAAGTATTTGGGGTCAGCATTTTCAGAAGGTACTGCAGTGCACTCAGTATCTCTCAGTATGTCTGGTGTGACAGTTCAGCTTGCTGCTGTTTTGTGGCTCTTAATAACATCAGGCATCTCGTGCTAATTTCAAGTAGAACTCCTGTGGTAAATCATCTGAACTTTTTCTCTACCATTCTGCTCTGTCCAATGCTATGAATAGATGCTAATGACCAATTACTTCTACRTGGGATATTTGTAGAGATGAGATATATTTTGATGTTAACATTTCTAAAGAGYGCACAAAGTATTCTGCTGTAGTTTACCACCAAATAATCCTGAGTGGTCCACAATTTAAATAACTTTAGCTAGATTGTCTTTGCTTAAATAGATCATGYTTCTGTGCCATTTTACTTCATTGACTGAAAAATACCACACTAATTTCTGAGTTTCTTGGGAACAAATTAAGTATAAATCTGTTTAACTGCTAGACAAGTTAAAGTAATAATCTGTTGAAAGTAATTGCAGTGGAAAAATTTTAATTTAAAGTTCCAGAAAGCAATACCCCCACTTTTAACATCATCAAATATGTGTCCTATTAATGCACATAATCTCAATTTCCATTAGCTGACATAATTATGAAAATAGAAAGAAAGCATTTAAGGCCAAAATAGAGGAAGGACTCACAAGAAATGGGATACATACTGCAGAGAATTTAAGTGACAATATCATAATGTAGGACTTAGCTGTCACAGGAGCTATAGCAAGATAAAGCAATAGCCCACTACCCTGCYATGCTGACAGAACATTTTTAAGACTATTCTTTACCCTGATGCATTCTTTTTGTTAGTGTTATGTTATGCTCTGAAATTGCATACTGGATCATGTCTGCTTTTCAGCAAAGCAAGGGAAAATAGAATTTATGCATAAATCTCCCTCAYTTTAAAAGCAAGTTACCTGCTGTTATCCATGGACCACACAGTTACCAGAGAGGTTGTTAAAACTGTGTATAATGTTTCTTTAAACATATGTGACAARCTCAAATTTCAAAATTGTCTGGGGAAGATTTTAGAGAAAAGCTGTAGAATTAAGCAAAGTGGAATATAAGTTTAGGAATAATATCTGTCCATTTTTCTAGATGTGCAGAATTCTAAATTACTCTAGGTCTGCAAAGATAGTCAAAGTAAAAAAAAACAAAAACTAAAAGCATTAGAAGCTTGAAATGTTAACATGTGGGATGAAATTTCAACCTCTACTACCAGACTCTACCATCTTTTAGATAGAGTGGCATGGAACAAAATATACTGAGAGTTTTGCAAGCATAACTTTGATTATTAACATCAGGAAACTACAGGCTATTACCAAAAATTTAACTCAGATGTTTATGACTTGTTAGAAGCAGATGCTGAGTGACCATACACACCATGGTCATTGTAAGCTACCTGCTTGCAAGAGGCTAGGCTTGAATGGTAAAGGAGAAAAAGAGGAAAGCAGGATAGAGAATAGTCCAACTGCAGCTTTCTGCTTCTAAGATGTCTTTGCTTGAAAAAATAAAGCCACTGGGAAACCCAGTAAGGAAAAACTTGTGTCAGCTAAAACAAATTTAAAAGAATGAGTGAAGGAAACTTTCTAGATGTTGCAAAGTGCTATCATTTTAACCAGAAAATGAGATAAATAGTTGCTCATAAGTCTGTGATATTTTTTTGTGCACAGGGAGAGACCTTTAAAGAAATGTTTCAGGCTGAAAAAAATTATTGCAGTCAGGCTTTGGACCTCTTAGAAGTGGATTTAATGAAACTGCTGACACTACCTGAGCTATAGTTGAATAAATTGCTTCTGTCCTGGTGTAATGAATAACCTCAGCATCAGGGAGCTTTCTTTTCATACAGAAAGGAGGAAAAAAGTCGGATTTCCTATTTTTCAGCTTCCATTCATCTTCCTTTCTTTTTCTTTATTTGAGGGATCTGCATACCTTAGTGTCCTATTATTCAGAAGTTGTGCAAAAGTCCTGTGACATTATACCTCCATAGTAGTACAGTGTATAAGACCTGTCTGGTTATTATCTATGCCACCCAACAGCTTAAAACTGCTCTGTTTCCAGACTTGCAGCACACAGCCATTATGTCAGGCTAATATGCTCTACCTATCTATCTCACATTCAAAAAATATATGGGGCTCCAGCAGCATGAAAACAGACTGAACAAGAGCAAATTGTCTRTTTTCTTCTTACTCACTTGAACATCATTCTGTAAGGATCTGAAAAGAGCATAGAACCTAATGACTGGATTGAGTTGATTGTGGAACATATAATTAAGCTTTGGAAAACAAGCATCAACATTTGTATCATTTCAGATGAGAGGTTTTGTTTATTCTGGTTTTATAGCATGGTCATTAACACCCTTACAGAAGGAAACTGGCATATGGTAACTACTTTACAGGGCCTCTGAGTTTATCTAGTGACTGTCTCTTWAAGAGATTATTACAAAAAGCCTAAAAGGTGCAATTTAAATTATAARAGTAACAAGGTTAATTTAAAGAAAAATAAGAAGTCAGCATATAGTAAAGTGTGATAGAAAAGAAAATAGCTATATCCCTTCCATTTTTTTGGAAGGAATATGAAAGCAACTATTACGTTAGCAATCAGCATTCCAAACACCCATATAAGTGAATTTTTACCACTGTCATTGGTGAAACTTCAGTCATGTCTGCAGGAAAATTACTTCTGAAAGGCCAAAATATGATCCTGTAATGCCACTTTAAGTGTTTGTTATCCCTTACCRTCTGTTTTCAYGTGTGCTTTATTTGGCTTGGGTAGTGTTAATTTACTTCACAGTAGCTGGTATGGGGTTGTAARTTTTATTTGTACTTGTCAGGAAAATTAATCCACATTGTCAGAGGTTTTTTTGTCCAAAGAGAAGACWGAGGAGTCTCATAATTTTATTCAAATAAAGGGAGAGGCCATGTGGCATCTGAATAAAAAAGTTGATAATACAGGATGTTTTYRTTATTGCTGAGCAGCACTTGCAAAGAGTCAGGGACTTCTCTGCTCCTCACCCCACCCTACCCACCAGGAGATGGAAGGTGCACAAGCAATTGGGAGGGAACACAGCTGGAACACCTGACCCCCACTGGATCAAAGGGATGTTCCATGRCAGGTGGCATCATGCTCAGCATAAAAAACTGGGGATGAAGGTGGAGGGGAGGTAGGAACATTCAGAGTGATGCTGTTTGTCTTCTCAAGACACMATTAGATATGATAGAGCCCTGTTCTCCTGGAGCTGGCTGGACACCTGCCTGCCCATGGGAAGAACTGGATGGAGTCCTCTTTTCTTGCTTTGCTTGCACAACTTTTTCTTTACTTCTTAAACTGTCCTTATTTCCTGCTTTCATTCTTCCAATTTTTTCCCCCATCCCACTGGAGGGGAGTGAGTGTGTGGTGGGGCTTAACCACAATAATGGGTCTAGCGCTAGATACGGTGTTTAGCAGGCCCTCCTAACACAAGAGTTGAAATAACAGAATTTGCTTACAAAACATTCTCAATTCAAAGGCTTTCTATGATGACTTATCTTACYTGCACAGAGGAAAGTAATGTAAATCAAAGGATGCGTAGTACATACAAGCAGAATATTAGCTTAATTGGAGATTAATCAAATGAGTTCCAAAATTAGTTTACAAACTGTCCCATTATGACATTAGGACTATGGTTTTACATTGTATTTGAGAGTATCAGTCTCACAATTATTCTTTATGAAATGATGGCTAAAACTGGATATACTCACTRAATAAATTCCTGTGAGAGTCCAGCTGTCTAGGATTAAATTCACATGGGAGCAGTTATCATTTTTTCCCCACAGATGGTTGATTTGGAGGAATGCAAAATGAGMGAAAATAAGCAAACACCTTCTTTTTCCTATTTGGTATAGGACTTAAATATGGTTGGAGGGGATTTTTAGGTCCAGATAAAGCAAACTTACCTCAGTACAGTCTTTGTATAATTGATCTTGTCAAGGGCTTAAACTGAGAAAACCAAAGGGATTTTTTAATGACTGTGGTTTTAACCTAAAATATACATTTCGCAGGCTATTGTGACAGGAACATGACTGGCATAGGCACCTTTTATGATCTTTTTATTTTGTCTCTTTAATGCAGAACCCTTCTTGAAATGAGACTCTCAACAAAAAAAAAAAAATCACATAGGCATAATTTTATTTTATTTTATTTTGTTTTATAAATTGCCAAGTTTTTTATTTTAGTTCAGTAAGTCTTGCTCATMTCTTTCTAATGTGTTACACTTGTATGATTGACTAATACTGCTGAACTAAGACAGCAGCAGCAACTTGTGCAATTCTAGATCTCCCTTACATCATTAGGGATGGTCTGTGAAGCAAATGTCATTAACTTGTGAGGAAAGGAAGMAAAACTGACAAATCCTCCTTGACCAACTTCCCCCCATTTGTTCATCTGTCTTTATTAAATAGCAAATTTAATATCAACATCTGTGAATAAGACAAACCACTGAAGTTTTTCACCGTGTAAATTAATGTTGTTTAAAATTAAACTTGCCTTTGGGTTTCATTGAAAAATTAGCATTGTAATGCTTGTATACTACATTGTGAAGCCAAAATTAATGTGAGATAATGGAAATAATGAGACAGCTGCATGAGTGCAGATGCACTGTAGTTCACACWGTGAAATGTTAATTAAATGTTACCAGTGCTGAGAAATCACAACATTTATTTCTGCTCTTCTTCTGTCTACTGCACAATATGAAAAAACATGGAACAGTGATGTAACRGCAGAAGTCAGGGGYTTTCCATGCAGATTGTTCACTTAGAAACACTGGAACAAAGTATTAAGTTTCTTGAAGCAACCATATAATTCATTTCCACAGCCAACTGCAGTAAAGCAAGAAACGTGGTAAATCCAGTGAAATCTCAGACAGGTATGTTTAAGCAACTACTTCAGAAATCCAAAGCACAGCATGGATTTCCCAGTAAAGGAATGGTATTTTCTTGATATCAAGTTCTTGCTATTCAATTCTTAAGCTCTTTAGTATTATCTTGTTTCTGTGAAAGTACATGAAAAAAAAATGAGGTCAAGGAATACTTTAAARTCAAGAGTTACATCAATTTGAAATKATTTKTTATGGTTCTAATTTGACATTTCTAAATTCAGCATTTTACAAAGATGTATTAACTAACTATTTTCACATTTTATATCAAAAATAGGTACTGGTATGAAACGAACAGGAAAAAGCCTCACCATTATTTCAAAATTGACAAAATGCATTTTCATTCATTTAAATTCTCTTCTTGAAGAGATTTTCTTTAAGGTATCATTAATTTTTTTCTTTTTTATACCCATGATTTGTAAGAGAAACATTCTCTGCTCTAGGTCACTGTCTCTCTGCTGAGAAATATGGATTGAAAGTGGCTGAGCAGGGAACAGCTCAGTTATAGGAATCCAGGAAAAAAACGTGAACAAGAACCAAAGAGGTGTTCTACTTAATCACAGAATGATTAAAAATGCTAAAACGGTATTAATGAACAAAAACTGCCAGTGCAATTTTTTTATCAGAATGGTAATTTCTCCACAAGTGCAGATGAGTTTTTCAGCTAGCCTTTTCACATGCAAGCAATTCTCTTCCCCTGGAATTAGACCTATGTGCACAAGAAAATCTGCCTTCCTGGAATATCTGTGTGTGTGATATGATTTGATGTCACCATCKATGCTATTTCTTTAACAGACTGTCTGGAGTTTCTGGGGAAATGAGTAGCTCACACTTTCTAACCCCAGAGACAAAAGTTTGTCACTGCTGTGATACTCAGTAGTCTTTGTCTAAGAAGTCTTTGTCTAGACTTTGTCTTACTGACTAATATAAACAGAAAGGAATTGGATGCTACATTGAAAATGCACATAAAATACCTGCCTTTCTACTTAAGCCTCCCAGTGACCACAAGTATGTGCAGGAAAAGATATTTTTCTTCCAAAAGGCTTTGAAACTTGAGTATAAGGGGTCCCAGAACTTCAATATTGATATTTCATATTTAAATCTGCCAGAGTTACCCAAGTCTAGTTTTAGGATCCAACTCTAAAGAGTATTAGTGTTTCCAAAAGTAAAAACATTAGCCTGATCACAATGCTATGCTGGGAAAAAAATAGCAAAACATAATTCTTTCTCCCTTACTTTTATTTTCATGYAAAGACAGCTCCCCTCCACAGAACTAAGAAAATTAACAAGAAAAAGTTCTTCTCTGATCTGGTTGATGATAGTATGGGAAGTCTGAAATGGTCTTAGTAATGAGCACATCATAGATAGTCCTCAAGAGATGGTTATTCAGCAAAGTTGTACATGAATGGAGAAGAGAAATACCAGCTCAAGTAAAGTGATGAAGATGTGTACCTTATCCCCCATTTTTACTGAGTTGRAACCTGAGGGGATGTCTGAGGGTTACACTTTTGATTGTGTACTTGGAACTGTTTGCATAAAATAATGATAAGCTTTGAATGAATACAAATTACTTGCACCAAGAAGAACAAGGTCCAGAAAGAGCTTTGTACATCTACCAGAAAGCAGCTTTGATCAAAAGTTGCAAATGAAAATACTTGAACATTACCTTTATTTTTAAGCCCAGTAATACAAAGGACTATAAACCCAAGGAAGTTATTATTCTGCATACAATCAAGAAACCAAATCGGCAAATAGTTTAYAGCTTTGTGTATGGGACATTATTATTTTTAGAAGTGTACACTAGACTTAGTGGTTCCTCACAGTGTTTCATGTTTTGWGAAGAAATATGGAAAACAGTGAGCTAATTAACAAAATGAACTATAAAACACTATGTAACTGTGTCCTTCAGTATGAGGAAGGAATTAAAAACTTCTGAATACAATATGTTTCTCTTAATGTGACAAGAGAAAATGTAGTTTTCTTAGCCACATGTAAATCAGGCTTCCCTCCCTGTCCTTTCCAGAATAAAGATATTTCTGATTTATGTGAAACCAGAACAGAGTGCTCTGTCTTGTGGAAAAATTGGACAGGAAAGGTTTAYAATCTCCTAATTTAATTCCATATGCCAGTTTATCTCTTGAAGGAATTTTAAGTCACATTCTGAAAGAGTGCTATGTCCAGAGACCTACAGGCATTCCCATCAAGGTCAATGTATTCCGTTGGGGATAGTTGAAACAGTTGACTGACCTACAGTTCCTCATGAGAATTGCATTTCACTTCTTTAAAGCTATTCTTTTTATTCCTTTTTATTTTTTGATCCCAAACCAATATTCTGTTCCATTTTCTTCTTCATGCTTTCTTCATCAGTTCAAATACCTTTTGTCATTTAATGCACYTGTCTTGATGCACAGTGAGAGAAGTCCTCTTTTGGAAAAAAAAAATAATTCCTGGAGCCTAAGCAATGCAGCTTCTATTGGTTTTGAACAAACTTGCCAGAGTTAGTAGGAGGTGAGCTATTACAGAGTGCTAGCAAAGTGCTGCCTGCTAAGTGGCCAGTGTTAGCCTCCCTGAGCTCTATTTTACTGCAGGTAGTTTCAGCATTATTCAGGTACAACTACAAGAACAGCAGTCATCAAACTCTTGTCTGCATAAAAGCTCTTTTATGCTGCTTTGACACCACTGGATTGTCATACTACAGATATAACTGTAATTTGCACCTGCTTTATATGTTTTTGTGCTGCTGGTGTTCTGAGAGGCCTTGGTATGAATAAGGATCAGTGAGAATTAGATTCCACTTTYGAAATTATTTCTTTTCTGCTATGCCTCCCCCTGGCAAGCCCTCATCTTTCTCTTTGGCTGACCTTCTTTAAAAAAGGCATGTGACCATTGCRCTGCTCAGCACCTAGGAGACATTTTATGTGATGGATTTGTTTCTGAAAAGCTTGCAATCAACATATAAGCAATTAGAGGCCACTTTATTTTCTGGCAGTATTAAGGGCTCCTGCTGTTTGGTTTAGTACTGGYGGTTGCAAATAAGGCTTTGAAAGGATCACTGTAAGTCATTCAGACTGATGTAGCCCTTTCACTCCCCACAATGCAGTCAAATCCACATGAAAATCTGTCTCACATGATATCTGTAGTCGGCCAAAGCTCTGTTCTTGGATTTCTTCATTTAYTGTAGAAATCACATACTATTTAACAGAAAGAAAAAGAAAAGCKAATGCAAAGCAGTATCCTTGGAGCCCAAATGACATGAGAGTTGTGCTAACATGATGCAGGAGTTTTAATTATTCTGAGCTTGCACCTTTAGAGCTAGCCATTTCTCAGCCTAATTAACCTGTCCTATTGTACAGCCCATGTAAGGCTCAAGGCAATTAACATTTGTATAATAAATAAACAATTAAGAGATGTTTTGATTTCTAGTTACACTTTTGTTATTCAAACTGCACTGTAGTTTCTGCCTACAAGGAATTTGCTTTTTTAAATACTTCACATTTCATTACCAAGWGTGTCTTGCCTCTCTTACACTCAGGAGTACATCATATATAAAAATGAACTATAAAAGGGTGCCATTTCACTGTTRCAACCAAAAAAATAGTACAAATCACAGACAGCCATAATCCTTTAAAAACGTGTGTCACAAAGTGTTGTTTAATTGCATCAAATTTTAAAGAAATAGTGAAAATGTTTTCTAATTTTATTCTAGAATTTATTGGAACTGAGAACAAACACTTGCCCAGAATTGCAAGTTAAGCTTACCCCATGCCTTTCTTAGCTAGTATTTGCTAGTTCTCCAAAGCATTGCCTTTCTAGACTACTAACATACTTTCGTCTTATTAATTTTTTTGATGGCACCAATACTTTTATAGCCTTCCATTCATGAGTGAACTTTTTTAGGTATAGGTACAAATTTTGTGGGCAAGGAGTAGGATTCTTTACCAGTGATGGTTTTGGATCACTTTTAATAGGTCTGATAATGACCACCACTTWGATTAGCACCATAATTCCTTAATGGATAACTMTAAAATAGTCCTAATTTATAGGTCCCTAGGTTATCATYATTACACAAGAATGTCATAGTAGAATGTGCCTCATGGAATCATTCRGGCTGTTAATGGAACTAGTTAACCACATCTATTAATGTCATTTCCTTGTTAATGAGTAGTTAATGATCAGTTAGTGATATCTATTCAGGAAGTTTATGGGACTGGTTTCATAATGAGGTCCCAGTAGGTAAGTTCTTATGCAAGTAGTACCACTGAGGTCGATGATGTCCTTCACAGGCAGSAGGGTTACTGCATTGTATTTTTCCACATCATTGTAGCATTGCACTACAAACCCATGGATGAAATAAAAGGGAGGAAAGATTTTAAGATTCATAGATGTTAAAAGTATGCARCTGTCCAAGGATAAAATTGATTTAGAACTACCTTTAGGTATATRGCTCCATTATATATGGAACAACTAAAAAGAAAGTATGAAATGTGTGCCTTGCAATTATTGCAGTATATCCAGGCAGATGTATTACATTTCAGGTTCTAGTATTCTTTGGTTATGAAATTGAAATCATGAGAGCCTGTAACATCAAGTCAGCTTTACCCAATCATATATTAAAAAACGTCCACAAATCTTATAAATTCTATAATTCTCTATTAAAAGTGTTTATTAACATTCTCTACTGTCTCAAATAATAATGCAATTTCCACAACTTATGCAGCATGAAAGTTCAAGGATTGTGCTAGCARAAATCAGGACACAAAAATTTCTAGAAAATATGTTCATTCAGGTAAAAAATGTCTATGGTTTATATAATAATCCGTGGGAAGGAAGAAGCAAAAGTTGTCAGATGTAACATGCTTCCTAGTTTAACACCATCTTATAAAAAAAAAAGGCCTTACAGTTTCTTGTTGACAAAATGTACATACACACACTGTCAAGAAAATAAAATAAGTGTATATCTTAGCATATATGTCCCCCAGAGAAAATATTATTTCTTTTTGCCGAAGTTTATGGTATGAGAATAGTTTGAGCAATAAAATGGCAAAAGTCCCAGTGGAGAGATGCTATTTTCTGTGAGAAGCTGCTGGTGTAAATCATACCTGTTACAGATTGCTGYATGTTTGTGTTTGTTCTCCATGAGCGGTATACATCCTGGAAAAGGCTTGTATTTTCAATTGAAATTGTCAATGTGTGAATTTCATCTCATGCAAATTTGAAAACCCATATCATAACCATTATTCAAATCCYTATTAACATAATAGTTTTCATTGCTTCCTAAGTGCTTTCCCACACTTCTTTGCAAGTAAGAAAACAATAAGAATGGTGCCCATCTGTTCTTGTATGATTTTTACTTCCAGGCCATTTTAATTCACTCACTGTTTCTGACAAAAGGAATAGAGTACATTCACAAACATCTGAAAATTCCCTGTAGGTTACRTATCCTGGAGTCTGAAGTCCATTTTGTAAAAATGAGCATTTGTGGGAAGCAGGGCAGTACCTCTTGTCTCCACAGCAATTCAGCAGGTGCCACACAATAGYATGATTGTGAGAACAGCAAAGTCATGTTCAGCAGGTTGAGGAAGTAGTCTTCAATAAATGCTAAGGATATTTAATCCAATAGATAACAGGCTATTGGACCTTAGATAACAAAATKATTAATTCATAAAAATGCAACTATATASCAGGACTAAGAACTTCAAAGATTGGTATGTCTGAAATTTTTCCYCTGTTTAGTAAATTTAGCTCAAAAATGTTCTAGTTTATCCCCAACTATGAAACAGAAATAAGCAAGGTTTTTTTTTAAAGTGACCCTTGTCCTGTCATATATAACAGTAAGCACCATGCTGTGAGTACACAGAGTTCAGTTTGTTCAGTGACATTATTTTCTTTTGCTTCTGACTGATCCCGTGAGTAAGAAATTATGAAATGGTATTCCATCTGGTTAAGCAGTTACTCTCTATCTTCTTTYCCTTTATTGTCAGATATTTCAGGCCTTAAGCCACTTTATCCGTTTCCAAAAGAAGGAATAAAGAATGGTTGCATTAACCTTAGCACCTGATAAATAAGTTTGTCTTAGAAAATTCTAACTCCATGCTACAAGCCTACTTTAATTTTCTACCTGTCTTCTTGTATTCTGAAACACTGACAGTCTTGAGGCCATGACCACTTCCTCTGGGAAYCTTGTTCCAGAACTAAACCACACTCTCAGTGATGGACCTTTCCCTAATACCCAGTTGCTAAGTTCAAAATGTAGGTGACCATGGAGATTTGACTTTTAACCGACTATCATACATGCTACTTTACCTTTCACTTGATCAACASAATGCTTCTTGACATAAGTGGATCTTGGTTCAAAATCTATTTTACCTGAGTGAAAAAACTCCAGTTGYTTTGAATGACTTTTGGCCCAAACTGAAGCCCAGGAAGACACTTGGGCACACGCTTTGTTAATGGGATTATTCCCATCAAAGTCAAATGGAAACTAAAGATGAAGCTATGTTTTTGTAATGGGGCTTAGATATACTAATAAGCTTTTCCCCAACTGATAATTTCTTAATGACAGAACTGGAAATTAACTGAATTTCACAGATCTGCTACATTATTGTGGAAACAGATTTCTCCTAGACTATAAAAAATGCTCCTCAGATAAACTCAAAGCTAAATCAAAGGATTTTCATATTGGTTSGTTCATGTTGTAAGACTGCCTCAGGGCTGTGAGACTTTTATGTTTAACAGGTACATAACAGAGAGCAGAGCTGGCCTTTTATCTTAAATTATCTCTGAGTTAGTGCCAAATAAGTGAGCTGTTTAAAAATCTCAGGACTTACTGTACTATAATGTGTATAGGCTTACCCTGGAATTCCAATGTATTGGGAACAATAAGCAGCTGGGTTACAGGTTTTTCTGAGGGTCTTTTCCTCTCTTTAACACTAGGCATAGCATATAGCTGCAATCAAAAGAGGAGATCATGAAACTTACTTTATTTATTAACTTTCTGCTATATACATTTGGATTGTTCAACTTCCTCGGGGTTATCCTGCATTCTTTGAAATCAGTAGATTAGTCTGTTTGTCAACTGGAATTTGATCTACAGATGGCACCAGCTTTATTTTCAGTAACGGTATGAGAAGTGGTTTTATTCTTAACCTTAAATTAATTTCTCAAGAATTTTTTCTCACTCAGCCCCTTTGAGCACAAACTGCATATTRGACTATTCACATTTTACCCCAGCCCTGTTCAGACAATGTTATGCAAGTTCAGGGTATTAGTTCCCAGCTAAGCATAGTTTGTTGCAAAAAGTCATGATAGTACCCATCAAATACATAGCTCTACTGTCTATAGGAGAAGTTGATCATGAAAAAGAATGTTAAGGATATTAAAATATCCAGTATTTTAAATTTTTCTATAAAATATATTAATTAAAATCAAACTATTAGTACTTTTCCAGAGAAAATTCAGATGCACAGGTGATACAGACAATGAATATGTCAGATAATCAGGTATCTAAAAGATGTGAGAAGGCAGCTGTGAGGAATTTCCAGGTGACTTTTGACAAAGGGAACTTGGAATCAGGAGAATTCATGAGTATCTTCCATGTAAGATCTAATTCTACTCTAGAACTAGTGTAAACACAGTGCACAGATGCAGAGAAACTGGAAAGAAATTCCATGAATCTGGATTTATCAGGTGCAAAGTCTTTGGGAAAGTAACAATTTTTGGATCCATCTGCTGTCAGAAATAGTTTGTCAGCATAGAGCAGTGCATGTCCTAGGAAAGTGACCAGCTCTATACTTGCACTACCCATAAGTCACTCCATTATTTCTGCATCCAAACCATGGGCATGACCTTTGCACAATCTGACTGAATCTCTGACAGATTATGAAGAGTTGTCAGTGTTTCTGTTCATTTTCAAGCTGTTTCATACTTCACTTTGACATTTTGAATATTTGATTTCTTAAACTGAAACAGCACAGTCCAATTTATCCATTTTAAAGCCTTTTAAAGTCTTTTTCCACAAAGTCTATTTGACAATATKAAGAAAAAGCAAAAAATATGGTACATTATTTTATCTCAGGTTTTATTAATTCCTAATTTATATAGTTGAGATTTTCAAAAGAACTGCAATGAGGTAWAACTCTCAATTAATTTGAAATGTTAACTTACTTACAGTGCCCTGGAAATCCTGCTYTTAATATCTCCCAGCAGAGAAATTTATTAGATTCCCAATGAATTCTGAGCTGTTTTCTGAAATCTCTTCCTGATATATATTTTGTAGAATATTACTTTTTCCCTATCTTCATTCGAGAGGGGCTAGAGCTTTTTTAAAAAAAAATGTTTGGTGACAGAGGGGAAATCAGACTCTGAAATAATTTGGTCTAGAAGCAATTTTCCAGGTGTACTTCTAGAGCATATTTCATCCTAGACAGGTAAATACAGGTAAAATCAAATTGTGGATGAAAATCTAGATCTAGATACACTGCAGACTTTGACAGACACAGAAGTGTAATTGAGACTCAGCTGCAAAAGATGAGAAGTTTAGTACCAATCTTAACACAGCCCATGAATAAAAAGCAATTCTTTATTGTTTTGCATTTTCATCAGTGATGCCAATAAATGAAAAAGGGTAAAGACAAGTTTAGAAAAGGCTTTTGCCCTCACAAYGTACATTTTCAGAATGTGATGCATTTCACTGGCAGCTACAGAAGGATCCTTAAAACTGGAAATGCATTTACATTTCTCTCTTTAGTCATGCACACAGGTGGTGTCAGAGGGTGCTTTACTGCTTAGCTAATTGTCTTGGAAATCTCACAGTCTARTCCTCCACATCTGCTGAAGCAGGGTGAGGAATCTAGCTCTAAAATGTGCTGGGCTCTCCAGCAGCCTATGGAGTGAAAACAGTCTCTTCTCACTGCTGACCTGAATATAGCTCCTCTCCATCTCTCAGTACTTTGTATAGAGGCTGGTTTTGGCTCCAGTCAGGAGTAGGATGCTCAGTGGTCTCATTGTTAAACATAAAGGATTTGATAGACAGYGTCTCTGAAACTTCATCCAACCCAGAATTGCCACATCAAGTTTGGCCATTACTAAATAGCAATAAGGCTTGAAGAGATTGCCAGGCTGGTCTCAATATGATCTCAAAACAACTTCAATGCAAAAGCTTATATCTTGATTACAAACCTGCCTTTTCTGCCTCTGTGAGATGAGATGAAGTGTCTTCAAAGCTCTGTCTGGACTGACTGCACCACTAGATGCACTGCTAGAAGTTGTTAAATTGCCAYGGATAGATTAGCTGGCTTTATTAAATGGTGTATGCTCAGCAAATGCAATTATGCAGCCTTCAGGACAGAACTCAATTTTAACCAGCAAGATATCAKATACCTCAGAGGAAAAATCAATCTCATACCTAGTTTCCTTTTCTCCTCACTACTCCAGGGTTGAAGATATCCCAGGTAATTTGGATTTACTTAACCTAAATCTATGAATTATGAGGTTATTGTAGGTYAACCACTTAGGAAATATGTCACACCAATGCATGACTGGAACGTGGCAGTGCAATGATATCCACGGTGTCTTCCCATATTTCCAAGTTATCACTTCCTTCTGAATGTGGGCTGGATTAAATGAACTGTTTTCCCAAATTTTCTTCTGTGGAATGGGATCTGTAAATCCTCACTAGCATTTGGATCACGGCATATGAAGAATTGTCAACTATAAGGTAAAATTTCATTATTCTCACTATAGGCAATGACTGATTTAGTAGAGCTAAAAACTAAACTGAGTGTATAGAGAGCATTGAAAGGTTGCTTATAGTCTTTGCCATCACAGTCACCATGAAGTATTACTAGGATGTCTTCTCCTCTTTCTCTCTGTAGTTCAGCAGTGTAAAATCTAGGTTTTTAGCAGATGTCATGCCTTGGAGCTTGATTGTCACTGCTTTTCAAGGATTTTGAACTGGAAAGTTAGTTACTAAAACAAAATGGTTATCATTTTACAAAGTTAGTGGAAAAATCAGCCCTAGTTGTTGTGGAAAACATTTATAGAAGGCAGCATTCCCAAAAATAATTATAACACTGTATAGATATAGTTGTCATCAAACAAATGATATAAGATTACCTAATAGATAAAATTAGACTAAAAGTCAGCTCTAAATAAAATGTTTGATTTGAAGAATAGCTCAGTGACTTGTCCAGGCACAACATAGTGATGATTTGATAATAMATTTAGTTGTTGTGCTATGGCACTTCTTTAATGTGCCACTGTTCTGCCTGAATTCTCTTGTAAAAGAATTGCAACTTAATGTGCAGACATAAAATTTCCACCCTTGAAATGGCAGTGAGGAAGAATTTTTTTCTCGTTACTGATATTTGTTTAACTTATATTAAAAATATTTTTTTCTTTCTGACTCTGAACGCTGAAAGGAAACAGTGAAAGACATTGAGGTCTTTTTTCCTTCTCTAAGTTGCACATAATTATATCCTCATTTATGGATTGCTAATGGACAGATAAAGGCAATGAATTATGAAGACCTAGGAAACTGGGTGACATTAGTAAGACAAGGTAATACATATGGGCTAGGTATCTTGGGGGATAGARTATGAATTTTATGAATAAGGAATTATAATGACTTATAACTCACATAAGGACACTAATCTYTGCATGTAGAATTTGCTTCAGAAAAATTCCTCTTTTAAAGTTTAAAAAAAATAAAATGACACCCCAAAGTTTTAAGGCATAAAACTAGCTAGAAAACACAGAGGCAAACATTCTAATAATAAATTAATTAAAATATGCTACCTGCAAATATGATGAAAAAGAAGATTTACTTCTTATTTAATATCTTCAGACATTGTTTTTGCATTTTATTTTTTACCAGGAAAGCACTTTCCAGAAAGGAACAGTCTAATTGGAGAAGAAGACCAAATTATCTAAATTCTAAAAAATTACAACCTATGTAATTTGAGTAAAAAAATTAGGTTATAATGGATATAGACTGACAGAACAAGGAAATATTTTTTTWAAAAAGTGAAGTCAAGTCCAGAAAGGTATTGAAATGCATATCAGGAGYTCCAACAGCTCCTTACACATGATATAATTTAACAAATTCACAGCTAGATTTTATGACCTCCTGCATGAAATTTGGAATACATACAGAATTCTGGACTCTTGATAGATAATATGYAAAATTATCATAAGCAATAATATCTGATAAAGATGTCAAGATCATAAYGTCTCTGGTGATAGCAAAGAGCAGCTCAGAGGGATGACAACCAAGTATTTGAATGACTGAGTTTAAATCTTGCTGAGGACACTGCCATGGTGTTTTCTTCCTGTCCCTAATATTAAAAAGAAAGAAAATCCTTTCAAGGGAGGAGGAATTTAAACTTTTTTTAGTTGGAAACTTTTGGAGTAACTGGAGCCTGCCCAATGTGGAACTGCAGCAGATACGAGTGGAACCAGTTCTTGAACCTAGGATATGGAACTGAGAAGAGATGTGGGTAATTGAAATTACTCAAGATGAAAACTTGAAAATGTTCTGTGTGTTTTTACACAAATAAAGCCTAGGTTAAGCATTAAAAAGTCAGCAAAWGTCAGCAGGCAATAACCAAAGCAAAATCACATTTGAGAATGACATGTAAAATAAGGAGCAAGATGAGGACCAAATGAGTACACAACTCTRTAATTGAGAGTGAAAAGAAAAAGCTGCATAAACTGAATTATTTGATTTGTATGACAATATCAATTCAACTAACATTCCGTAAGATTGTTAGATAAAAAATAATATGTGGAGCATTGGGATTCCACTTGATTTTACATAATAATGTCAAAGGCCAGGAAGGCTATGATGCTGAATCACTTGTTTACATTGTCTCATCTGTAAGGATGGTTAGTCCACCACCCATGTCTGTKTCTTGCAGGATGGCATGTCCAATGTAATCACTTTTACTTCATGACAACATTAATCATCAAACTGGGAAGAACTGGTAGAAAGGAATTTAGTGGCAAGAAAATTGTTGCAAGAAAGACAGTGTGCACTAACACTCTGGCCTGTGAGCAAAATGAACAGAGGAAATTTTAGAACAAAGGGACTTATTAGAAGTCATGATCAGCAGCTGCTCTTTCGCATCTAGCACTAATATGCTGATACATAAATTTTAAATAATTATGAGGCACACAAAAAAAAATCTCATGTAAGGGTTTTAAAACAATGCATACTTAAATAGAGAGCAATTAAAATATATGCTTGAATCTGGAATTTCTATATTGTAGAAAATTCTGTTATATATAGTTTCACTCTGACATGGCAAGAAATAGAACAATTTCTATTAATGAATAATTTGGGAGAAAATATCTTAAGTAACCATATGTTACATTTTAATGTAAATTAAAATTTCATCACTGACTTGCATGTTTTACTTTTATTATTAATATCTGTTATAAATTTTGAAACARCCTTTTAATAGAAATATAAMAATATTATTTTATGATGTTTGGAACTCCTGATGTTATACTTGTCTGAGTTTCTTAACAAAAATATGTCAAAATTGACAGTTTACTGCAAAGARGTAATTATATGAACATRCAACTTTCTATCTTGGAAGAAAAATAMTCTCTAGTAAACTGCYTTCACTTCTCTTCCTGTGATTYATTGTGAATAGATGGAAGATTTTCAAATCTGTCATGGTGATTTTATACTTGTTTTCCTTAACAATTTTTTATTAGGTAGAAATCTGCTGTATTTTGGAAAAATAATCTTGACTGAATAATAGAAGTGAAGATATTGCAAAACAAATCTAAGTTTGGTGTTTCCGCTGTCTTTACCTAAATAATGGAAAATAATGACTTCAAAAACATATTTTTCTCTTTCTCACTMATAAACACACACACAGTGTAGACAAAGCAACTTTTTTGTTTTGCAGCTGGAAGAGACAAATATCAGAACCAACACTTAGATGATTRAATAAAAGAAATATTAAAAATTCAATTAATTTGTATTTGAACYCTTTAAGTGCTTAGAATTAATCTCCCATTTTTTAAGTGAATTACAAATGCAACAATGTAAAATTAGATTATTTCTTTCCATTTATTGTTCTTGATGTAAAGCCATTATGAATACATTGTGAAAACATTAGACTGATAGCCAATTCCAGCACCTCTGCCCAAGCGAGAAAGTATTTAATTGATGTTCATACAGAGCATTGTGCAATAACATTTTAATTGCCAATCAGATTAAGAGTTGTATGGGTGGATTTCCAAGGCCATGCCTACACCAGCAAGTGGGATGACATAGCAAGAGGTAGTCTAGAGACTGAAAGACCTGGTGTGGAGAAACAGTCATCCAGTTGCCTAGGATTTTCTAGATTTTGCACTCTCTTCCTGGTCACCAGGACTGAAGACCTGCTTGCAGCTCAAACTCTTTGTGCACACCCCAGGGAGAAGTTTTYGTTCAGCCTTATCTGCACTCCTGGACTGCTCCATGATGCACAGCAAATTCTAGTCCAGAGTTTCAGTTTCTTAATAGATCTGCATTTCATTTTGTGTAGGTAGCTTCAGGGGCTCTTACAGCTGTGTTAAATGACARACACTGGTTAAATCCCYGARGTTTGGCAGCTCCACTWGTGTCATTACAATTCTGGTTTAAARCAATTTCATCTGTCTGTGTGTGTTGTGCATGTGTATGCGTGTTAGTGTTCATGTGTGTGTATATTTGCATGAGCTAATTATAAAACAAAGCTGATTATAAGGCTAAATTTTAGAAACAGTATTAAATTTGTCTGTTGTATTATTGAAATTATCYGTTCTCAGAATTACCAGTGTCAAGGGAAGAGACACAAAAGATTGTCTCTCCTTACCTCCCTCCCACTACTATGTACCATGTTCCCTAATATAAGCTAATTTCCAAATGAGTGACTTCTCACTGTGACTAYATGAAATTTATTACTCTTCTCATATAGCTTATTCTTATATTAATTGCATTTAGCTATTATTTGTGGTGTTTTCACCCTGTGTCCTGATTTTTTAGACTCCTTTTTCTTTCCCCAAAGTAGGTGAGAAACTCTCAGCTCCCACCCTCTGTTTGGGACTCTGCTTTTGGCTACCAGCATTTTCTTATAGCATGGTGATAAACCAGGTGTCATGGTCTCATTTTGTGTTCCTGGGGCTTAGCCACCTGCTTGGACTGCTGGCTCACGAGGATCTCCACAGTAAAATAACCTTTGTTTGCATTGTTTGTGACTTTACCAACAGTCCATGCCTAAGGCTTTAGTCTGTAGCAAAACAACTCCTGATTATCTAAGTATGGAAAGGTAGATGTACAAGCAGTTAAAATAYAGCTTAGTGATAGAGACAGACAAACTTTTGATGAGTGCTATTTAATGAAACTCTTCCTCTCTCATGCTAAGTTAAACTTTACACTTCCTGGTTATTTTTCATTCAATAATTTCAAAAAAATCCTTTTTAATAAYCTGTATTTCTACAATTAGAATARAGTTCAAAGCAGAAGAAACTGAAAYAAATATCCATTACTTAGAAAATGTTGAAAGGAACAAGTCTTAAAATTTCAGAAGCTTCARAAACATTCCTTACCAAGTTACATTCCTCAAAGTCAGTCATTCCTTTCAAAAGTCTCTGTTTTGGTTCATTTACTTTTGTCAGCTTACACAATTCYGTAAAACAGTCCTGAGCAGCTCAGAAGTGGAATTGCTTTTCCTTATTTTTAATACTACATTTCCTTACACTTCCCACCAAATGTTATCATTGTTCTGCAGTTGTGTGGTTTCTCATAGATTTTTGTTTTGTTTTTTGGTTTTGTTGTGGTTTTTTGTTTGTTTGTTTTCAGTTTTGTTTGGGTTTTTGGTTTTGTTTTTTTTTTTTACTTTGCAAATAGTTCAATATACTGAAAGGTGAGGATATTATGTGCATTGTAGTGTTTCTAAAGTATGTGGTATTTACTATCCAAAACCTTTAGAAATATTTGTGGAAAGAGGAAAGTCAATGATCCAAAAGCTCATTGAAATCAATGGGAGACTTTCCATTAAATTCAATGGGCTTTCATCCAAGCTGTTTGTAATTATAGGCTGACATTTTGAAAGCTGCCTGAGGGATCTGGAAGCCTAATACTCATTAAAATTAACTGGGCATCTAGCTTTACTAGGGTGYTTTGGAAGTCACTGCTACAGTGTATATAAATGAGTGACCTGTTATGACAGTCAGTTACATTACACMTCATGAATCTATATGCATGTGTCTTACCTTCCATATCAAAGAAGTGATTTTGGATTTTATTGCTTTATAAGGGCCATTTTCGTGCAGAAAAGTATTCTCTAATTTAAAAAAAGAGATGAATATACAMAAAAAATCATAGAATTGAGCAAAACTTATTTATGCAATAGATTTTTTTATCCACTTAACAATTTTTGGTTTATTTTTTAAGAAATATTCTTAAATATCTGGAACTTATTTGTAATCTGGACTAGATCACTACACTGAACAAACAATTGTTTCCATAGATTACCTGATAAGTTATCATTTTTCTTTCTCCAGCAAGGAATCTGTGATATCCTTGTTTATAACCACATTAGCATGTCAATTTAAATCTATCTATATACAGTTTAAGCACCCCAAAAATATTCAAACAGTAGCCTATAATTTGAAAAATTTGCTTAGACTGTGATTGACAAAACATAGAAATGCTTTTGCATTTCCTATGGATGCTGCACCATATTTAAACTATATCTATACATATATGTATGTATGTATGTATGTATGTCAGGTGAATTCCTTCAGCTATGGTTGCTTATACACACTATCTAAAATCTAATCAAATTTGTGAGCTATGTTGATTTGTTGTATGTATGTATGTATGTCAGGTGAATTCCTTCAGCTATGGTTGCTTATACACACTATCTAAAATCTAATCAAATTTGTGAGCTATGTTGATTTGTTCTAAATGTCACTTGTTAGAATAGCATGTGGTTTCATTGTAATACATTGTAATCAAGCTAATGTTTGATTTTAATCTGACCTGTGGTCTCATTCATATGTTTATAGCAAAAAAAAAGGAAAGAGATAGCTGCTAACCATAAATATTTTTAAGGGATTACAAATRCCAGAAGTCTTTGGAAGCTAGATATTCAAAATTTTAAAATTCGGAAATAAAAGGACAATATTATCTGTTTAAAATACTTAAGTGCACTTGATGTGTAGTTCAGTAGTAAGCTTGATTTTGTTGAAATTCATCATGAATCATAAYATTCTTTCCCAAAGTGACTTATCATGGATTATGACTTTATAATGACAGCATTGTTGCTATGAAATCATCACACAGTCAACAGGACTGCATAAGGAATGRTATTTCTAGCAACAAGAAAACACACCAAGTAGCCAGATGCAAGCAGATMAAATATTTAAACTCATCTCAAATCATATTAAATAGAAACAATTAAAAAAATATATTTGGGCTAAAATTAAAGAGTGTGCATAAATAGCTGGTCAGTTGTAATTAGTCAACTGGCTCCTGGAAGTGTGAAATTTCTTCAGGTGCAATTACATTCCAATTTCCAGCAAACAGCAGCTTCCTGCTTCATTCCTTGTGGGAGATTTTGCATACTGTCAAATGAATGATGATAAAATCAGATTCCAAGAGAATGACTAACTATTGAATTTTTATTAGCATCATGTTATGTTTCCTATAGGTCATTATTTGTTTTCTGCTTTTGAGTTAGCCACTGGCCTGAAGAATTGGTGTCAATTCAAATATAGGTTAAAAGGAAAAGGGGAAGTTATTTTTTACAGTACAAAAAGCCCACAAMAAGGCAGAAAATGTTTTAGAGTAAAAGCAGTACAAAAAAGCAGAAAGCACATAATTAAACTCAATTGGAAGGAAATGCAATTGCTAATGCATCTACTGAACTATTTTATGACATTTTCTGTAATCAGAATTCCMCTTCTGGTACTCTGTAATTAGTTTCTGTAGGTGCAATTCTTTGCAGTGYTAATGGGGGTGACTGATGTAAAATGTACATATTCATGGAGGTACAACGCCAAAACCATTGTAGRTTTCAGCAYAGATGATTGTWTAGATCTCTGAATCGCTTTCTGAAATTCCTCTGGAAATACAACAGGCTATCTCTAACCCTCCTGTAYCTGAGACCATTTCTTCTTTAGGACTTGTGAAGCTTCTCAGACTCATGCCTTTGGATGACTTCATCTGCATATTTTTCATTTTAAAGTGAARATCACAGCTGAAAATACAAATATCAGTCTAAGGACTGATCATGCATGTCACGGTAGCTTCTCTGTGCTACACTGTTGTCAGTGATCTGTCAGCTTCCTATTTATCCACTTCTTAGTTCCTATCCTAATAATCATCTTCTCTAGTTTAACTAATGATTTCCTATTAAGCATCAAATATTTTCCCAGCTTCARAGTAGATTAGATCTAGATTAGAACTATTTCCCTTGTCTAGAAAAGCAATTATCTCCCCAATGAAGGCTATCAGATTAGTCYGGCACAATTTGTCTTTGTCAAACTGAGGCTGCATTTTATTACATTTTCGCGGTACCTCTGTGCCTTCMTTCTTTCCTGTTGTACAGCACAGCCCAGACAGAGCCATGGTTGTAAGGATAACCCTATTTTAGTGTCCTAAATATGCGTAACATTTAATCTTTTTTCTCAATTTTAGCATCTACTGGAACTTGATGGATTTTGCTCCTCTGCCAGAGGGCCTGCAACACTGTGTCAGTATTCTTGTGATTCTGGGACAGCAGCAATCCGTCTCAGTTTTTGTATATGAAGTAGTAAGTGTGTTTTTTATCCATATGAAATGGTCATTTGTGTCCCATATCATCCTTGCAATGTCACTGAAAATTGAACTTCAACATAGACCTTTCTTAATCCTTATCTCCTCTTCCTGAGACATTGTTTTTACTTTATCTGAATTCTCCTTTATTTATAGATGTTTCATTATGTTTAATTAAAAAAAAACCAAAGCAAACCACAAACCAGAAAAACTAGATCACTTTGATTTTAGAACATTTTTCCTTATCCTAAAAGTATTAAACTTTAAATGATAATTTTCTAATTAGGTCAATTTTCAATTCCTTTAGACTTTCCATTCCTCTTTGATTATTCCCATTCTTTTTTTATTTGTTCATACATTCACTAATTTTTATTTTACTTTGTTCCTTATGGTTCTACAACTTTGTCATTTCGGGGTTTTTTTGTTGATTGTCATTTTTTAAGTATTAAGGTTCCTTCTATGGTGATCCATGAATGAAAACCACAGTTTCACATTCTGCWTAGCTTGACTTAAGAGAAGATTATTTTATTGAAGTCTTCACTTTGAATCAGAAGCWTTAAAAACTAGTTTGTGGTTTTCTTTCTATTTAATTTAAAGTGAATTATCTCATTATTTTCCTTTCCAAGGTTATTTTCTACAGCTGTGTTTTTATGCAATGTGCTTGTTAGTTACCAAAGTCTGCAATAACAATGTTTCTTTCTGATATATAACTTTGTTGGTTACTGAGTATAAGACAATACAAACCTTAATTTCATTTTAACATTTGTTCTGCAGTATATCTCCGGGAAGTTTAAATTACTYTTTGCAATAGAGTTTCTGGTAGTATTTCCAGGTGTCTTTCTCTATGCAAACATAACCTTGTGATTCTGTAGTGGATCCCATTAACTTTTTTACCCTTTCCCCTCTAATACAWGTAATATTTTCCATCTTTTTAAAAGATCAGCGTGACAATTCATTTGCAATTCCTGCTTACATCTTTAAGSCTATCTCATTCTAAAGTTATGGCAYTACTCTCAYAGCCACACTCCTCTATGTGACRAAACTGCCTACTCTAGAGAGCTTATATGTGGCTTCTCTTTTCTTTTTATCTTAATTTCCATTAMCCTTTTTCTGTTCAGCTTGATCATCTACATCACTATCTTAAGTTCTTCCTGTCTGCGTTTCTTATTCTGGAATTTATATATTTCACTTTTTTGCAGAGATACCCATTAATTATTTGTAAAAAATTTAAATTTAACTATTTTTAAATTCCTTTAATTTCTAGTGTTCACAATTAATTAATTCAATTAATTAATTGGCAAATGTTTGGTCAGGTATTTTTATTTATCCCATTTAAAACTCTATCATTAAAAAATGATGGATGCTATACTGAGTTGCTCCAAAATTCTCAATGATTTTTATTCTCATGATTCTGATATCACTTGTGTTGGTAATAACCAAAGAAAATTTATACTGACATGAAAACCAAACCAACAGCAGAATATTTTCCACATTAAAAATTTGTCCAAACTTTCCTTCTAGCATCAGCTTTTATTTCATTTGACTTTTTTATTGCCATATATGGGATTTTGAAATAAATCTCACCCTTGCAGTGTATCTCTCCAGGAGAGTAGACTGTTAAGCTAAGTCTGATTCCTTTGCACCATCAAGCTAAATCTCCTTCCCTCTGTAGTGCTAAGTTTAAATGTGAAATAAACGTGACTGTGGAAAATCTATGGCAATCTAGCCAGAGAGGAAAGAGRAGAAGGATTATCATAACTTGGTGCACACCACCATACACAGCGTGCAGGAGGAGGAAATACAGGTGACCKTGTCCCTGATAAGTAACAGCTGTGTTAATTAGCCAATTCAGCCTCTCCCCAGATGAGTCACAGCTGTAGCCAATAAAAGGGAGTGGGTTAACAGGTGAGGAGAATCATAACAAGGAAGAACATTGAGGAAAAGGGAGTCATGAAGAAGGATTCTGGAGGAATCACTGCTGCGAGGTCAGTCTGGGTGTACAGTTAGAACCTGCAGTCAGGTAAAAGCTGGGTAAAAGCCTGCATTCAGAGTCTGCAAACTAATCCATGCAGTCACAGGTCAGCAGGAAATGACCAGCAGTCAGAGGCTGCAAGGAAAACCTACAGTAGGAGCTTGCTGCAGCCAGAGTTAGAGAAGACTTGGAGTCAGGATGGCTGAGCTGTAAAGAGGAATAAACCAGGACCCTTTTCATGCTGTGGTCAACAAGAAGTCTGTGTCTGGGCTCATTTTAACCCTCTAACAAGAGGGCTGCTGCAACAATAGTGTACTGATAAAATAGGCCATGAAGTTCTCGGTGAAGATATGGGTAAGATGTGAAATATTGCTGCTTCAAACTGAGTGTATTCTTTGCAGAGAGCAGAAATGTCTTTTAATTAGGGCAGACTTGTCCTAAGCTTTGTGTAAGACTGTGCACAACCTGAAAAAATCTCTAGCTCTCCCCTTTCCTATATTAATTTTTTTCTTCTCTAAAGCAAATAACTACATACATTAATAATCAATCATGTTTAAGACTTTAAAATAAAACACCTTAGATATTTCTCCTTCTAGGAAGAAGGAAGGAAGCTGGATATATCTTAGTCACTTTGCTTGATGTTCTCTGGGTAATCATAGTATAGAAATTCTAGAGGCTATAAAATTGACTTCTGAGTTCTTCCCAGTTATAAATTAAATTACTCCAATAAYCTTGTCTGGCCACAACACAAATAGGAAAGGGACTGATGGACTGAGAGTTTGATTTGAGGTTCATGTTTCAGCTATGCTGTTCTAAGACATGTAAGGCATATTTTTTAGAAAAAACTGTCATTGTTCAGCTCCTGCTATATTTAAATATCTTCCTCTATTAYCTTCAGCTGCCACTGGATGACTTCAGAAGTACTTCTGCAAASCAGACTGCAGTCTCAAGTCAGGCAATGGGAACTGAACACATTGCTTGTGGCCACCTATAAAAAGTTAGCCGCCTATAAAAAGTAGCCACCTATAAAAAGGCTACTCTGTTCTCCAAGGTAGCTTTGACTGAAGCAGTTAAACCATTCTTCCTATCTTTGCCTCCTTYCCCCTCCATCCTTTCTTCAACCACTCTTGCTTCAATTTCTGCTGTAGATGGGGGGATCCAGGCCACAGCAAGCATCTGTACTGCACAGTCTTGTTTTGAGACCCCGAGAGGTATGGTTCCTGAAAGAAAATGAGCATATTTTTATGTAATAATTGTTTTTTTCTTAGTGTATGCTCATAGGGATTGTGCAATTAAGATTGCTCAAGCAACTTTTACTGAAGTATTGCCAAATTTGGGTTTCCACCATAACTGATTGCAATATGTCACCAGAAAAGTGGCACTTTTATTAAAAAACGCAATAYCTATGACTGGAGATACTGAATCATTTTACAAACTACCAGTAACTTCAACTAATACAGTAATGGAGCAGTTCAGGAATGCTGAGGTCCTTTCCAAGTTCCAATGAGACAGTGTATTTTTATTGTCACAGATTGTCCTGCCAGTTCTTCAAAGACTTGCTGACCTTATCAGCTTGCAGATATTTAGGTTCTCACCGGAGCCCCACTTCTACCTCCCATCAAGTACAGTCTTTATTCCTTAAATTTCTGACACATTCCCCAATAAAAATCCTACTATTTATCCTCTTTCTACATAATAGAGTCTTAGTCTCCCAGTCTGATCCCTTTGACATTGTTCCTCACTGCAGCTGTTCCCTCTAGCTCTTCCTTTGCCACTTCATGGCTGGAGCAGGTCTTAACACTACTGAACACAGCAGATCCTGTTCACTTTATCTATTTGTGCCTCTGGCTTTAAAATATCACAGAGCTGGATRTATAAGAAAAATGTTACATAGCCATAAGTTGAGCCCCTCAACTCCTTCCCCACCTAATATTCTTTGCATAAGACATAAGAAGTCTTGGCTGAGCCTGAGTAMTTTTTTCCRAGCTTTGTAATTTAAAGTGGCAATGAAAGCCAARTATCAGTTTTTACCCCATGTTGTTATCCCCAGCTGCCAAATATCAATCTGCAGCTTTAAATTATATTAACTATTTAAATAACTTATTTCCTTATCTTCTACCCTCCCCCTCCTTTTTTGATTTCCTAGCATGAGTGAAACAACAGAGCTTTTGCCTCATTCTCAGAAATTAAAGGATTGTTTTGGCAAAAAAGGCATCCTAACATATTTTAACAACCTTAGACACTAAGGGATATTTAAGCCCAAATATCTACCAACTGCCAAACTGAAAAGTACTAAAATCAGCATTTTTTTAAAGGAAAGTGTCAGGGAACATTRATGAGCATAGCTACCAKCCCATTTTTGGCTTTCMTTGGTTCCTTCAACACTAGCTAAAAAGCACAAAGTCTCCAATAGAAGCAGCCAGCTCAGAGGCTTTAGCCCTCATAGGTGACATGCTGCTGGCCCAGCTGTGTTTTTTGTCATCTTTTGCCACCTTATTTGTGGGAGTCCCGCAGAGATTCATGCAGAATATTATCACTTCAAGCTGTTCTATCCTGGGGTAGCATCAAACCAAGCTCCAGCCAACAGCTCTATGACCAGAATCTTTCAAAAAGTGTTTGCTTACACCTTTTTTATTAGCCCTTTGCATTGTACATAAAAAAGCAGTTTATTATTAACTTAGATATATCCATAATATGACTCAGTAACTATTATCCAGAGGTCCTCTTTGCATTTAAAACTTCAGCTTCTTTCTGCAGAAAATTACCTTTGAAGCATGGGGAGAGGGTTGGTTTGTCCTTAAGAACATTTAATAAATTAGCACATTACCACTAATTAACCAATTACATCACAACACTTTCTATATTAAAAAACATTTCCTATATTAAAAAAAATTAATATAATCTTTTGGAAAATGTTTGTTAGATAACTTAGCAAGTTGGCTCCAACCTGAAGTGTTAGATGCTTTCAAGTGGACTGATCACGTAGGTGAACTGTGAGAAAAGATGAGACTAAGTCAGCTGGAGTTGTAAAGCTAGGGAATCACACTACAAGAATAATTTAACWGCAGTCATAAACAAAACAATTCATTTGCATCAGTAAGGGAATAAGAAATAAAAGGAACTTAGCACAAATACATAGATATGTTTATCTTTCCATCAGTGATGTAGAGTTTAAAATGCAATGTATAAAATTTATTGCCAAAGGGTTTAAAAGTAAGATTAGGGAGTACAAAGTAATTATTGYCCCTATAGTCTGTGGATCCTAGAATACTTACAGCAAATGATACAGTATGACTATTGAAGGCACAGGAATTCACCCCTCTGGAAAAAAATTTTAATTCTCTGTAGTAGGCAATTAAATATCATATAATATACATAGACACATAYATTATTTGCATTTTATCTGTTTGGAACACTTTCAATTTAATTTTTGGAGGAATACAACAAAAATAACAGCTCTGAAGTACTTTTGGGGTGGGAATCTAGATGGAAAAAAAAATGAACACTTTATCCCAATATGTGATGTATTATTTCATCCAAAATTGTTAAAGCTGAAAGAAGTAATGATATTGGGTTTTAGAACTGGTATGCAGTTAAAATTTTACCAACACCACATTTTATAAAAGTGATTATCAGTTGATTAAAATTGCATATTAGAGACCATAACTTTAAATTTATATTCACATCATGCAAAATAGYGTAGAATAAAAAGAAGTMATGAKAAGTTATATTACCCACTGAATATTRCACTCATGCCACCACATATTACAAAGTAATTGGAAGAGATATAGATGTARTGTCCTTCCTCACTGGGATGAATTGATGGTGGTCTGAGACAGGGGAAATGCAAGTATGTCCAAACACTTCTTTCACAGTAAGTTGATTCTTAACGATAGGGAGTTGTCTCATGGTAAATGTGGGAACTGTGACTCACTGGCTGCTCTGCCTTGYAAGGAGCAACAAAAGCTTTCCCACACTCTTGTGTTTACCCTAAGCATGTAAATTCATGTCTTGACTTGCATCACTTGCACATGCAAAGTTCCTGTCAAAGTCAGTGGGGATTGTGAGTGTGTAGGGAGTAGCTTATATCTTTAACTACATCAAGCTTTCTGATTAAGTGTTCCAAAAGTCCCWTCCCATTATTCCCAGATATGAACAACAAAATTTCCTTATTTGCATTAATTTTCCTGTGATGAGGAATTGTTACCCTTTATATCACGTACGTGGTCTGCGTTCCTTTTCCCCGATCCCATCTCCCAGCTGTATGTTTAAGCTAACGTGGAACAGACAGCATAGTTCAGGGCTCTCAGTTGTCAGGCTTTACCTTTTGCAGTATGCCACTCTTACAATTTTATTTGGCAAACATAATGAACTTTTAATCTCTTCTCCTTTAAATGTGAAATGTGTTCAAATAGACAGCATTTTCTTCCCATCCTCACTTCAGCAGAAAAGTAAAATATAGTAAACCAACTATCCCTTCCTCATTTTCTCAAATAAATTGCTAATACAAGAAAGTGTTACATTTATATTTAATCAGACCAGAATAGGATGAAAACATGTTGTCTTTTCTTTCTTTAGACAGTGACCCAAAGAGCTTTCTAGAAAGTAGCGGTGGTGATAGTGGTGATRGAAACTGTGCTTAGCAGCAGCTTACAGGGAACCCTAGCTAATTTCTAAAAGAAAATTCTGAGCTAAAATTAGGTCCCCTTGATTAAAAACAAACACTAAGAAGTGAAACAACTGCTGCATTATTCACATATCTTTTGATAATCTCAGTCATGGGACTCAGTACTCCCCAGGAAATACTTGGTCTGAAGGCTGAAGATGACTCCTCTTCTTTGCAGGTTTTATTATATATATATATATATATATATATATATATATATATATAGCTGCTACAATAATATATCAATAATTTTGATGAACAAGAATATAAAAGTATCCTGCCTACTATTTTGTGGAATAACAATCTGAGCAAGTCGCAAACTAAAGCAGGTAGGCTAAATTTCCAGCAGCAATTCCTCTACCAACACTAGCTCCTTTCAGAATGACTCTTGCAACATTGTATCCTTCATCTCTCCACTTAGGAAAAAGTCTTTCTGCATGAAGAATCCTTGGAGCCTCTGTTATCTTCGCTGAATAGCAGCAAGGAGCAGGGTGCTTCTGCCAGATGTTGTCTCAAATACCTATCTTGCTGTGTGGCAATGGTTCTATTCACCCTGGGCAAAACCTTCCAGAGCGTGGAAGGACAGGATTTTGTAAAGGGAAGGAGAGGAAAGAGGGAACTCTCCATGGCTGAGCAAGATGTGYGTTCTATTACAAGTAAATGGAATCATTTTATGTGAAGTGGGGYTGCTTGATTTTGGAGAGGTAGTTCACAGACCCCTTAGTTGTTCTTGTAAATCTRTGTGTTTACAGTTCAGAAGCGTAGAAAATGAAATGAGCTGCTAGTTTTGGCACAGTGGTAGAACATATGTATACGCAGAGCAATCTTATCATCAACAAGTCCTTAAAAAGTAACTTTCTTTTATGACATTGAAGAACCTTATATGGCATTTCCATGTGTTTTTTAGCTGGGATGTACAATGAAAATATCATACCTCTTTTTTAATTCAAGACACATTTTGTATTTGACCCATCCTAAAAACCATGAGAAGTGGGACATTAATGGCAAGTACCTCATGTAGACCAGTTTTAAAACCTGGGGAACTTTAACCAGAGTGCACATAGGACAAACAAAAAATTTACATGGGAAATGTTTAAYGATGTTTTGTGCTCAGAAGATTTGTTGATATCTTTCTTCTAGATGCACATATTTTATATTGGTTGTGCTGCAAATGYATATGCATGATTGAACTCAAGCATTATGCAGCCTTAGGTATTATTTCAATATTTTGAGTGAATTCTGCTTGGTAGACTGTTCAGGCTCATCTGCGTTATATCTATTTGATTTGTTCTGCACACTAGCAGATGTGTTTTGAAGTAGTTTATAAATGTTTCTAAGTATTAGTAGTTATAAGTCCATGGTAAGTGGATCTTCCTTCCCTTAGTGCATCCTTKTTTTTTCTGCTCTCTGAGAAAATGKTTGATTAGATGCCATGAGTGAATATTTTTGGAGACTGGTTAGTTTGTTGTAAATCCATGTGGTGCTAGATACTGAAAATAATGRGAAGCTTTGCTTGTTAATAGCATAYTTATTAAAAAATCCTCAAAGAATTTCAGAAGGCTGAACATGACTCTCCTATCTCTGTGTTCCATTCCACTTTTTTCAGTCTCCTTATAAATATGTGAATGATACAAACTCGCCTATTAGTCTGTTGAAATGAAGAGTCTTGATTTCCAGATTAGCCAGTCTTGGCRCTTTACTATCACTGGTATTGCACTGTAGAAAGCTGAAGTCTGAAAKACCTTTTAATCATATTAAGCAATCTGCAGGTGTGTAAGAAAAGAATATCCTCCCTGGAGCTCTTCTCCATGGCTGGAGATTCACTGCCATGACAAGMRCTGAGTGTGGGTAAGGAGGACCCTTGCTGCTGTACAATAGAAATGGAAATGCTCCATACAAGAGAAAAATCAGGCAGGAGCTCATGAAAAGACCCACAGTGACTCATGTTAGTTCWGAGMCAGAGTCATTCAAAATTTTTACTTGCTTCCTTTCTAATGRTTTGTTTCAACTGTAAGTCATTGTTAGCATTTTGAATAGATGTTTTTGTTAACTGTGCAACCAAATACAAGAAACAAAACAAAATCTAGATGCATAAATCTAGAAGTATATCACAAAGCTGGAAGTCACGCAGGATAGCATGGAAATAACTGGTAATATTTTAATTTTTAGTTTGTCGGCTTGTTTTAGGCTAGGAAAAGGTGAATTGTATTAAAAGACCAACAATTAGTTAAAATCTGAAGGGGAGAGTAAATGTCATGTAGAACATTAATAAAGTTTAGGGGGAAATGAGACAAAAAAGAATTTTAAAAATCATGTTTAATTGATTGTTCATTTGTTATGCATGAAGTGTATTCAGTGAGTAATGAAATTTTTACTATCTCAGATGGACAGCACTAGCAGAAAAATTAATGAAATTGCACACAGCTTCAGCAAAGTGCTAATAGTTTTAGCTTGAAATTTCAGTTGTCTAGTCATCTAATTGATTTTAAAAAYAAAAAATAAGAAAAGAAACCCTGTATTATGTGTCATGCTCTAGTGTGCATAAAGTATTACCTTAGCTGCCTGGTATGTTCAACTCTGCCAAATTCTTCATTAATTACCCTTGTAGTGAACAGCAAACCATCATTATTGTAACAACTAGAGAAACTGTAGTATTTTTTCTACTAGCTCTTRCAGTGATGAATACTGTCTGCAGTGTTAGACTGACTTTATGATTCCAATGTAAGAACAGCACATAAAGCAGTTACAAATGCAATAATTACAAAATTTAAAATTATTACAACTAGTGTATTGCCAAATTATTATGTACGTATGTTACAGCCTATATATAAGCACTTTTATAATCATGATCACAATATTTTTAAATTTTAGCATAATTCTGAATGAGATTTTGGAGAATTTCTTAGAAACTTCCCTTAGATATACATATATTGAAGCAAAAGCTTAATGTTTACTAGAGTAAATGAATTAAAATTTGAAAATAAAGATCCATGAAGTGGGTTTACCATTGAGACTCTAATCATCTCTCTTATCAAGGTTGTGCAAAGCTTAATAATGAAATCAGAATCTGATTATATTGCTGATTATGTTTGGGATTAGTGATCCTTTCGACTTTGCCAGCCTTTCCTTCAGTATGATCGAGGATGAAAATTGTATGAGCCTTTTAACATTACTCCCTCTCTTTACTTTCCTCCAAAGCCCTTTCTTATTMACCCAACCCCTTTATCACAAAAAGAAGGAAAAAATCAGCAGACCAGTCCAACATTTGTAGATATTTTTGCATGGGGGTTGGATTGGCCTTTCAGGCCATTCCACCAGGCATTTTTTAGCTCTCATTAAGGGCCTTGCAGCCAACATTCCTTCCATGCCCTCCAGGGCTCAAGCTGTGCTTAGGATGAAACAAGTCTCAGCCCTGCCCTSAGCATTTGAATGGCAATCCAATCCAGCTCACAGATAGCTACATTCTGTCCTCGGATTCCATCATTTTGCTTGCTCAGGCAGGTTTTAATCTGAACTGCTCGTTCATTCCTGTGCAAAAGAAGGGTCTATTRGGTGAATTCAAGCCCAGGGAAGATAGACATGCAAGCCAGATAATGCCCAGTTGTTTTATTATATGTTGTGTTCAGGCACAGTAATTATGTCAGCATAACTTAATCTTCATTTTTTAAACTTCTGAATTCAGAAAAGTGAAATACTGCTAAAGTTTTCCTTCAGTGCAGTGMAACTGCAACAGTTATATCCATATTTAAATGATTTATTGGTTTTAAAAATGGATGACACATGTGGAAATGAGAGATGTTTATCATGATGAATTCCTGTGTTGGAACCAAGTTAGCTTTCATCAGCTACTTTGTACCATTTCATTACACCATTGATCTGAAATCTGATTTTTGTACCTTGACATCAAATGAGGATCAAAATGTGTTTTCAATATTACCTATCTATAAATTCCATCACACTGGCCTTGTTTTGATTGTGGTAAGACCATCTTGGAGCTGCAATTAATAAAAAATCATGCTGTTTTCTCATTTTATTTCAATTTCCTCCAGCAATCTGGAGCAATGATAGATGGTCACTTCAGGATGTTTTGTGTTTTGTACTGTAAGCAATGTTTTCCAATGACTCAGAGATTGAAGTTTGTTTTACAGTATTTTATTTGGAACACTAGATTCTCTTTTTATTACTTCCTTTTTTTTTTTTTTTTTTTTCTTTCAAAAAAACCCAAAACTAAACCAGCAAAGATTTTGGCCTGTTTCATGTTCCTACTGAAAAAGCAAAATTATCCATTAAATTCAAGGCCATGTACTTTACTTTTCATGGTGATATATGAAAAACGAGTGATTAGCTTGCAAAACACACAACATTTGTACTCAAAATACTTTAAAAAGCATATTAGGCAAATGAGAAAATACATGAGAGTTTACCTAAGAACTTCAGAGAAACTTAGCTGAATAAGGCTAACATTAGCTAGCTTTCAGACAGTCAGCTCCTATTCACKCTGTCCTGGCTCAGCTACTTGAACACAATTGTGTGCAGACATCTTGCTTGCCAGCTAGTCCAGTGCTTGGAATATAGAACTCTGAACCTGACAGAACATTTCATGTACACAAATTGATAGACCATAACGTGAATCCTCTGACTGTGATCCAGCTTTTGTGTCTCAGTTACCTCTGACATAAAATGGGGATGGTGTTTATTTATAAAGCTTAGGTAGGTGTATTAAAAAGAGTTTGTGTATTCACTACCKTTAGTGGTATCAGTCATGAATAATAGAGCAATAATATAATATTAAGAGCTTATTATGCTCAGCATGACTTTGGTTTATTTTATTGAGGTGCAAATAGTCTTATATTCAGAAGCAGCTGACACATTTAAAATAAAGATTTGCRGCCTGATCCACTACCAGTGAGGTCTGATACCACCTGATACAAAATCAGCTTTGTTGAGCAAAAATGTGACATCTCACATCTTTACAGCTCACTTTCACAAACTCTTCCYTGGTAAGCTCAACTTCTCCAATATTTACAAAGAAGAGGTCTCATCTTTTCTGTCTAATGAATTCCAGTTTACTTGTGAGGTATTCCTAGTCATGTTGAGTTAACTGTGTCCATTTTGCTGCTGAATGCAGTGTGTCATTTGGTATTTTGTAACTACAGTGGGCATCAAGCTTGTCCCCAGTAACCAAATTTGAATTCAGTTATCATGGAAGTCAAGAAAAAATTATGTGTCTGTGCATTGGAAATAATTAATTTTATGAAAGTGATCTGAGATGRAAAATGGAGCTAAGATGGGAGAGTGCCTCTTGGCAGACTCAGAAGTTGGATAGTTTGTGGTAACTAGGGGAGGGACTGAGAGAACTCAATGAGACCTTGAAGCTTGTTGAGGGGGAAAAGAAATGCTGGGGATTGAAAACTGGGTGAGAGWCAGTGGGAGATCTGTATTTTGAGAGAATGAAGGAGCACCTTTCATCTCCCTTGCTAAACTGATCTGATCTCTAAGTACAGATCAGATGGCCTTCCTAGCACTATGCAGCTGGAGATCACGTGGGGAATTGGACTGTTCTTGGAAAGATGAGGAGTAGCAGTAACTTCYACTGCAAAAATAAAACAAGGCCCTAAAGAAACCTTTAGGCCACACATTCTTTCTACCTCCCCATTACCCAAACTGTCTGTTTTCAAATTACTAGTCTATGTAAGTTCTTGCATCACAAAAGTAAGGGAGTGGGAGTACAGGACAGCTCCCCCATGGGATATTGCTYTAAAAAACACCTATTTTTGCTAACTTTAAGGGCAGCACCATTAACAGGTGCTGAAGTTGCAGCYCTGTTCATGACTATTTAGAAACATTGAAAATCTTGCACAGGAAATTACAAATACAGTTGAGGGGCTCAAGCAATTACACACTTCTAAGTGTTTCTCCTAGCTCAGTGAGCAAGTTGAGATTTTTAAGGGAAAAGGTCAGTCTGGTGGCTCCCTGTTTTTGTAATTTATATCAGTTGGTTTTCTCTGAGTAATTCAAAACAAAGTCTAAGGACTGCAGGAAAAGATCTTAGGAGAAACAGCAAAAATCATACAAAGTTTTTCTTTAATATAGTTTAAATGTAGCCTACTTCCTTCTAAATRCTATGAAAATGTAGATAAAGATAGTTCTTTTAAAATTGTAATGCTGCCCAAATACACTTCAATTTTGACCTTCTATGCCTCAGGTATGCCCTACTTTAAAGAATTCAAAACTAGTTCCAGGAAAATAAAAATGAGAGAAATAACTTTGGACCAGTCTCATTTCCTAGCATTTGATTAAAGTCACAGAAGTACTTGCTAATCATGTTTGATTCATGTCAGTAATTTCCACCAGGCTTAGTTTCTCCATTGTAGGTGTTTTCTTTCTTAGTCACTGTTGAATTGCCAAGTAATTTTTTCTTCTGTGACTTGCGTGTTCAAGTGAGTTTTTCTCAATATCAGGACAGGTAAATATACTCTGGACCAGTATGATGTTCCCTTGTTCTTTGGGATTCTATTTTTAGTTTGCATAAGAAACGATGTTTGGGTGAAACTGTCRGTGCACTATAGATGGAGCTAAGAGGAAATCACAGTAAAAATCTGAGTAAAACCAGGAATTTTCCTCTGGCCCTATTATAGAAAGATAATATCCCATCCTATACAAACATTGTAATACCTACAAARTAGTTTTCCTTTAATGAAGCAGGTAGATTTGTCTCACCACTGGAAATACTGTAGTACATTTTCCCCCAGAACTTTATTCCTACAAGTGGTTAATTAATTTTCCTGATGGTTTAGTGGCTAGTTCATCTCTAAGGTAACTGGTGAATAGCCAGGGATTTTCATGTTTCTGGAAAGAACAACAGCATACAAAGTTTTCTTTCTTGCTATTCTTCATTGCTTTCATAACAGCTACTTCCCCAGGTGGACAACCATGTTTTKTAATTCAAGGTCTCTGGAAAGCAACAAGAAAATTATTCATGGAGGAAAGGATTTGCTGAATTTGAACTCATCTTGTGAGTTCATAAAAGATGTTCTAAAATCTGTGACATTTGGAAAACAGTGAACATTAAAGAGCTTTGTTTTCCAGACCTTTTTGAAACTTTTATACTTAGCTGACATCCCCWCTCTGCAATTATTAAAAAGAAGACCTGAATTTTACTCATTTAAACCAAGTGTACTATCAAAATAGCAATGCCTGGCATAAAACCCCCTGTATGAGTATCTGCTGATACAGTCTCAGAAATTCCACTCTATGATTTTCCTTAAGGTTAGATGTTGATTTGTGRTTCAAATTCTTAAATTAGTACACTTAAATTATTTTATACATCTGTAACTAAAATACAGATCTACTTCATATTTTATTTCACTAAGCATTTTTTTATTTTGAGGAGGCTTGGGTTTTGCTTTTAGGCTTAGGACAGTTAAAGCTGCTCTCAATCCCACATGGTGCTATCTTATTTTACCATTATTTTGGCCTTACTGAAATCTATGGTCAATTTTCAAATGATGGCTAAAAGTATGTAAGTAGGACTGTAAATATGTCTTTTTTTTTTCCCTTCCTTTCAGTACTGTAGAATCAGGTGATGAGTAGCATCAAYCCTGTATTGACAGATGGAAGAGAAAATCAGCCTGATACAAATTTCTGGATCTGTCTTGTCATTTATGATGGCTGATGAGCCATAGCTGCTACATATTGCCCTCAGATGCTATTTCTGATTCTTTYCCTCATTTAAAGAGGCTTGCACACTCTTTTCTCATTGAGAACAAGATGCATGCAAACCCACAGGAGATTTCCATTATATGCACACCAGTTTCCTAATGAAAGGAAACTAGTTGTTCTGTCCCTTAAGCATTCATATTTTCTCTTGTTTATCAAAGCTGGTTTGTGCCTTAGGGGTAACAGTTACAGCTTCTGTAGCATAAAATCAAGCTGTGTTCTTCTGAGAGAGAAAGTGTTGGAGGGAAGTTGAGTTCTGCCCTGAAACAATTTTCTTGTGATAGGGAAACAAAAGTTTTGAAGCAAAAGTTGTGTTCTCATGGTCTTCTCTACTGGCTGCTTGTGTAGTAGATATGGGTGCTTTCCTGATGATATTTRCCACAAAAAAATATATGCTCCAGGTAGCATACTTGCATTCATACTTTCTTTAGATGTCTCAGAGCCCTCGTTGAAGGTCATTAATCTGTTGTCTGTAGAAAAGATATCTAGTCAACAAAATTCTTTCTGCTTGCTTCAGGACAGTATATATTGACAAAAGATTAATTGTTTTATAATAGTGTATAAAAAGCATAATATTCTAATTTTGCTTGAAAACACTGCTAGTTTTAGMTTATTCTATAAGGACATTTATAGACATGAGAGTAGTAAGTGCCAACAGAAGTGATGGGAGTGAGAAAAATGAGACTGGTTTTTTTTTACCTATGAACACTTCTGGGTTTTAATCTGCTGTTTATGTCAAAAGATACAGATCAGTCTTTACTCATCTCAAAATATAGCCTGCAATTTCCTTATTTAATTAAAAGAAATTCAGAGAACTTACTTAATTAAACAATTATTTTTCCTCTAATAAATTATTTAAAGCTAGGAAAAAATAGTATTACAAATGCTGCCAGTCCCTGTCTGTGCATCTCTTTATAAAACTCTTAGGTAAAAATCTRGCTACTTTACAATTTTACTGGTGTTAAGAGGAGCATGGTTCTCATATATACTAAATCCACATGTAGTAAATATGTTGCATGGAGAAAGCATACAAAAAAGTAATGTTTATGAGATTGCGAAAGATTATTAGAAATTGTGTAAAAATATTTTCACAGCTATAAAAAGCAAGCTGATACTGCCTTTAACAGTGACTAGCCATTTGAAAAAATATTTTTAAGTGGAATGGTGATAGACATTTTTTAAGTGCTAAGGGTGGCAAAAAAATAAATAAATTCCTTGGTACATACATGCACATTCGGTCAGACTTTGATTCCTTGATTTAATTGCAGAAAGTGATTTTTTGTATAAGGGGGGAAATTATGGCATCATATTTAAAAAACAGTTTTAATATCTGAATGAAAATAAAGCTTTAATAGCTGCAGCTGCTGATCCATGGYTGAAACAGCATACAACCTGCATGGGGGAGAAATTCAGATACATGAAATGTTAATGATGATTCCAAGATGACTATACCTTTTCAAACAATGCCTAATTTGTGGTTGTGCTGTGAAAATCTTTCTATTTCTCACATAATTGTCTGCTTCTGAATTAAAATAAATATGTTCTATTTAAAATGCATGAAACCTGAGGATAACGGTCTACAAATTTACTCCAGATGCATACTAACTGCTAGAATAAACATTTCAGAATATGGTTTTACATAATACTCTTATCTGTTTCATTTGGCTGTCCTCATAAAMTCACTGCTCTCCAAGCATAAACAGGTTGTTAAGTACATTTAAGGATTTTAGAATGAACACCAGAGCTGTCGTTATCATTAAAATGAAGTGCTGATATTGGAGTCAGGCCACACAGAAGTGTTTACCCAGCACTGAACYAGAATTTCAATTCTTTCCTTCTCTTAGGTTCTGTAGCACAGATGCTTCTGATATACCAGCTTGAAATCCATGATTTGAGGATTGACTACTAGATGCATATAAAACAACCAAAACATGCAACAATCCATTTTTTATATAAGGCATAACAAAGTCGAGCTGCTTAGTATGAATTCTCTGACTCCAGGGTTAATTTTGCTTCTACCTGGATGTTGAATGCTAGCTCTAGTGCAGAGTAACATAGATACAGCACTCCTGTCATGTCAACAATATTTTGTTTACTGCATGCAAAACATCCTGTATTTGAATATTCCAGATCACAAGACTGAACCTTTTGACTGCACAAGGGAGTGATGAGGCAGTGCASAGAACAAGGARTGGGAAATATTGAGTTGATTTTTARTGKTGATCRTATCTTTCTTTCAAAAGGGAAGCTTCTGCTTAATTTCACAAATAGTATCCAAAGCTGTCATGTTGACTCTTGAATGTTCTACCTAATGAAGCTTAGTCAAATATTTTCTACAAATGATAAGTTTGAGTGAAGAAATACAGAAAAGAGTGACATAAGGTGTGATTTAAAGATCATTTGCTGGTCTAAAAATGTCTTACATTCACACATGTGAACATATGTACCCAGATTTATGATTGATGGTACCTCATCCTGTCTATTCCACTTCCTAAACAGAGTTCTTTGTAAGCCAGAGATTTTTCAGGTCAGATGATTCATATTTTTAAGAACCTAATTAGTGTAAATAATGTATAATTGTACATATAAATATTAGAACAGGAAATAAAATTCAGTTGCAAAAAATAAAAAACTGCAGATCATCAACAAAGGAAAAGCACATCACTAACACCAACTGTGCAATGAGTTGTGTTTGTTGTCTCRAGGCTCAGGACTCACCTACATAATATTCTTCAGGGTGAGAAAAAGTCCTGGCTGTTTTTCAGTATTTCATCATCATTATATCTTGTATTTCCTAGTGCTACTGSGCTAGGTCCTCCAGAGTTGTTCTTTGATGGATGTTTTCCATTTTTCTACTTCTTCAAGGATCAAATCCTTTTTTTTTTAACAATAGACAGTAAAATAACATGATGCACATGGTAGTAGTGCAGGTATGAAACTGCAGCTCCTCAGGAGGCAAAAAAAAAAGGAGGGAAAAAATGAGGAAAGAAAAAMAAATAAATCAAAACAAAGAAATACCACAAAGAATTAGTACAMTATAACTCAAAGATTTAGCAAAAGTCAGCAAGGGTGGTAATCTTAGGAGAGGGTTGCAGTGTACTGGGAGATATTCTCCATCACAAATTTATGGTGTAATGTGGAGTTAAATGTGTAAACAGAACAGGAAACAGAAGGATTAGATCCTGAAATGGGTTACAAATTGGAAAGGACCACTGGAGGTCATCTAGTTCCACCTCACTGCTCAAGCAGAGTCTCCTAAGTACATTACTCAGGATTGTGTCCAGGCAGCTTTTGTATATCTCCAGAGAAGGAGACTCCACGACCACTCTGGGCAGTCTGTTTCCATGCTCAATCATCCTCTCAGTAAAGAAGTTCTCCCTCATGTTCCCATGTTCCAGTTTGTCTGCTTCCTCTCGTCCTATTGTTTGGCACTAAAAGTCTGGCTCCATCCTCTTGACAACCTCCTTTTAAATAAAAGGAGGAATTGATAAGATTCCCCTCAGCCTTCTCAAGGCTAAACAGACCCAGCTTCCTAAGCCTTTCCTCATAAGAGAGATGCCCCAGTTCCTTAATCATCTTCATAGTTCCCTTCTGGACCCTATCCAGGAGCTCCATGTCTCTCTTGTCCTGAGGAGCTCAGAACTGAACACAGCACTCCTGATGTGGCCTCACCCGGGCTGAGTAGAGGGGCAGGATCACCTCCCTCAGCCTTCTGGCTGTGCCCTTCCTAATGCACCCCAGGATGCCACTGGTGTTCTTGGCCACCAGGACACTCTGCTGGCTCATGGACAGGCTGTTGTCTACCAGGACCCCGAAGTCCTTCTCTGCAGAGCTGCTTTCCAGCAGGTCAGCCCCAGCCTGTTCTGGTGCGTGGGGTTATTCCTCCCCAGGTGCAGGATTTTGCTGCATTTCAGAAGGTTCCTCTCTGCCCATCTCTCCAGCCTACCGAGGCCCTTCTGAAGGGCTGAACAGCACTCTGGGCCATTGGTCACTCCTCACAGCTTTTAGGCATCCGCGAATGTGTTGAGGGGACATCCACCCCTTCAGCCAAGCCATTCATGAGTAACAGAAACAGTATCAACCAAAAAATGTGGAAAAGGGAAAAATAAAAAGGAAAAAGGGGTGTTGTGGATTAAAAGCAAGACTTTATTTTTAATTCTGAAGTGGTATGTAACCTATGCTATCCACCTGTATGACTTCTATGGACCTAAGGACCATACATAATTCAGATATCAGTATTGCTTTAGTAAACAGTRAAATGACAGCTACACAACCTATCTTATGTGATAGAAATGTGATATATTTTATTAGTGCTTGGGAWTCTTTGTTAGATTTGGGAAACAATTTTTAAAAAAAAAAATTATTGTCTTTATAGGTGTAATTGACAGACTATATTTCTGATGACATTTTATCCAGGAAAAATCCTTTTATACAAAATTCTTCCCTATGGAGACCAATTAGGCAYATTAGCTCATGCTTTGCATTTTTGCTGACATTATGAGCTTTTATGTTACAACACATCCTAGGAAAATGTATACAAATATAAATCTTTAAATAATATATTTAATTGAATTCATTTTAATCAATTTATTAAGTTTTTTGTAGTTGCTCATATTATTTTGTCTTCCTTATCTTCAGGAATTTCTCATTTACCATGAACTAAATCTCTCACAAAGAAACTAAATGAAAATGAAACAGTCAACAAATAAGAAAATTGCATTTATTTTCCTGCTTTCTTTGCTGTCACCAGATGTGACAGCAGAACATGACAGACCTGCAATTTAAAGGTTAATTTCCTTAAGAGGTTCTCCGTACTTATAACATCTAGACATCTATTTCAATTACTGAAAAAAATAGTCTTTACAGTGGATGAATGCACAGAGTATATTTTTTGTTAAAATATGAGTGAAAATTTTCCATTATCCTTTTAATGAATGTACTCTCCTTACTGGCTGATGAAATGTTTTCTGTTTGGCTGCTACAGACTTGCTACACACTTACTCTAAAAAGTGCAGAGTAAATAAAGAAAATTACCTGGGCCTATGGCAGAGAATTAGAAGAACTTCCTTGCAAATCTTAACTGAGCTATAAATCTTACAAAGTGATTAGTTTTGRCATTTTAAGAGAGCAACCAAAAAAGGGAAGAGAACATTAGGAGGAGGGGAAGAGGCAGWAGTACTGACAGTAACACAGAAAAAGGTACATAATATTTGTACACCTTGTATATTTGGAAAGTTTCTGAAAATGTTATGATTGTATTGGTCTTCTGWACTRTTCCTTAATCTAACCAAATGAAGCYYAACTTTCTGTWGAATCAAGRGATATTTCTAGCACTTCTTGGTGAAAGTTAGTATGAAAATATTATCATTGAAACCTTGAAACTGAAAAACTTTATAACTCCTGTTTATGCAAACTTTCCAGTGTGTTACTTTTAAAACAACAATCATTATTAACTGCTAAAAGTTAAAATCAGAAAAGATAGAGTCAGGGAACTTTTTGGAATGTTGCATCCTTATCTAAATCAAATGGTATAAATAATTTTAATGGATGGTAAATGATGGCAAATACTTTCATTTCCATGGTATGAATCTTTTTACACAAATGGAACTTTARATTGCAGAAATTCTGGATAATGGCAACCTCTATCCTAGTGTCTTGTTTGAGACTACAAAGACAGTCAGAGGGGAAAAAATATTGTTTCACAATCTTCTGTAATTCTTGAATTCTTATGAAATGCAAAATGGCTACTGGCTCTTTTTTAAGATAATTTGCGAAGAGCAGAAAAGGATGTCTAAAGATCAGTAAAACTCAGCAATTGCTAATAACATCTTAGAGAAATGGAYGTACAAATTTCTTTTGGACAAATATATATTATTCTCTTTTAATTCTTTACTAATATCACCAATGATAACATAAAATTCTCTCARTATCAGATGCTATGTACTTCTGGGATGTGGACAGCAGTCATAAGGAGCTCAGCTGAGACTAACAACTTCTTTAGCATAGGTCACTGAACAATTGTGAAATACYCCGAAGTTCCAGTAACTATTGACAGCAGAAGAGTCACGGCAGTGAGTTAGAGATGAGAGACTTCATAAACCATTTCAACTCCACAAAGTTATCCAGTCTCATCGTCTGCTCTTTTTCATTATATTTGACATTTTTTAGATTTGATCTTGGTTCCAGACTAGTAGCTTGTAGCTGTGGGCTGAGYGGATGAGACTTTTCTTAGCTGCAGAACATATTGAGAGGGAAAAATATGAAAGGTATGTGGAAAATGCAGGCCATGCAGAGTTTAATAGAGTTAGTTGCTAAGCAGAGGCATTTTCAGGAAAGAGTTCTGTTTCTAATGTTATTCCCAGTAGCCAAACCAACTTAGTGACAGGGAACTGCTGCTTCAATAACTGTGATTCCTCTGTGAAACAGTGTATGACCTTGGCACCATGAATTGTCACTGAGTTGTAGTCAAAATTGCTGAATTTGCTCCTGTGTGGGGAAGGAGTGATTATAAGTTCACATTATTTGCAGAATGGGCCTTATTTCTTCAGACAAACGCATTCTCCTGGGTGTTCCCCATGTTTGGAAATTTTCAACCATAAACTGAAGTGGAAGAATACAAAGGGAAGTATAAACAAATGCCAGGATATGTCTTMAAGAACCAAATAAAAGTAAACAAAGAAAAACATACAACTTATTATTTTTATTTTTTAAAGCAMTATGTATGCACTTGTATAAATTATTTTAAGATGTGAGCCTTGATTTTAGAACAATTTTACTTCTAAGAGATTCAGAATGATCTGGTAAGTGATAAGCTAACGCTTATATCTTTTACACTTAAACCCAAAACYTAGATGGTAATCCCAGCTTGTCAGTTCTAGAGAAATGCAAATAGGCAGTCCAAATTGCTTAGGAAATGGCATTARGCAGTTTTCTTGCAATTACAAAGTTCTTACTGTTAGATGATGTCTATGTGCATGTGCTTTTACAGATTGATAAYTTCTGAGTGTCTATGCATGCTCACTAATATACATGTACAACATAAAAATATGGATTAGAGAAATATATAAATAGGTAGAAAGTATGTGTTGTATTTGTGTGTATCTTTATTGCCAGTGTACCTGTAGTTAGACTTAATTCACATTCTATAGCTGCGCGTATATATTTTCTCACAGGAAAGCATCAGCAAATGAAGGAATCATAGGTAYGTGTGTGCATATTTAACTTTTAGAGAGACTTCAAGAACACAAATATTGCAATATGATTTTATACTACTTGAGTATTCCTGAATAATTCAAATTATCCCATAATGCAAAATAGGCTTTAAAATACAACTATTCTGATATTGTTATTTAAATACTGAATTTTAGGTTACTGCATTGAATTCATCTGGGGTAAATGAAAAACACWTTTGATCTATTATTGTGTGCCTGTTATGGAAACAGCATAGATTTGAAATACACATACTGTACTGCAATATACACTKGCTTTCTGTCCTAAGAAATAAGATCCTAGTAAAAGACAACAATTAATACTATTCTCAGCCTTGGCTGGTGTCTACATAACTGTTAAAGGTGCTATACAGACAGAAAATTTCTACATTTGTAGAGAGGCTAATAGACATTTGAAGATTTATAGTTTCCTGCARTGCTTAGTGTTGCAGGTGTCTGATGTAGAGAGGAAATATTTTATAAATATTTTATAAACCTTTCTTCATTAAAATATTCACGAAGTGACATCAGTACTGTATTTCTATGTCAGAGGACAGGCACACCGCCATGTAGGCAAGGGCAGTCCATAACATAAGCTCTGCTTTACTTTTTTTTTTTTTCCCACAGAGATGTTCTTAACCAAAAGCAGAATAATTTTACCTCTTTGATCTGCCTTACTACAGGTCCAGTGATTGTAAGTGATAAGACATCCTAACCCTTTGCTCTCTTTTGGGTGTGGGACAAAKGGACAAAATTCACCTCACCTGGGCTCAGGCTCTCTGTGCTCCTGCCCTTGAACTGGCAGAGGGACATGCAGGTGATGGGCTGCCACTGCTTGGTACCAGTCCTCAGCCTGACCAAGCCCTGGAGTGGCAAATGGCTCACAGGCCCCTTAAATCTCTACTTTGGAGGAAATACTGGAAGCAGTAAAAAAAAAGTTTCTGGTGTTTGTTTTGAAGATGTAGTGTTATTGTAAAGTTTTTCCAGCTGACATTTCACTGTAGCTCTGATGGAGAATGTGAATGTTAAAGTATGTATATTTTCCATGGATCACCAGGCTAATTTAAAAACAAAGTCAATAAACTAGCCTGCAACAGAAATGTTTCTTGTTAATTTTTTTCTCTTTATTCCTCTGGCACTGCTACGAAAGGCAGAATAAGCATCCAATATTGTRACCTAGCACACAAGCATTGCTATCTCAGCTTTCTTCTAGGACAAAATATTTCAAAATGTTACTTTATCTAAAAGTTTTTTTAGTTAAAAGACAGTTTCCTCACCATGAGCATGATATTACAGAAGAAAATATTTTAAATTTACTTTTAATCTGCAACTAAAATGTCTCTGGATTATATTTTTAAGCACTTCCAAGGTTAACTTCTCCTTCCCATTTAAACTAAATTTTATTTTTGAGCWAGGAGAAAAATATCACAGAAGAAAAAATAGAAATCACTGCTGTCCAAAGAAAGAAAAACTTTCACTCAGAGAAAAAAAAATAAACTTATCCCAGTAATTCATCAAACAGCCACTACCTAATTTGTTTAATAAATTATCTGCCACACCAGTTTATAAACTGAGAAAGTTGCTGAACTACCCCAGCATTTGCAGGCCTTGCTTTCTATTTCRAAGCAAACCAAAATTAATAAGCATCAAATGTGTTCCAGGATAATTAAAATAACACTGTATTAACTTAATGGTATTTTTTTCCTAATATTATAAAATTTAATTTGAGGTCCATGTTATCTGTAGCCTTTGAATTTCACTGGTTCTTTGTTAGTTAGAGTATATGAAGATGAACTGAGAGAATGATTTAGAACTGTGGTTAATAATATAATAACAATATAATATTTTATAATAGTGTTTTATCTGTTTGTCTTACAGAAATMTAAAATTTAATTGGTTCTGAAGAGTACCTCATATATTGATGGGTGAACAAGCCTTGGCTTTTGAAAGGAGAAAAGGTGATAAAAGACTTWTTTTTTGTGTTTAAACTGATAATACATGCATTTTAAGATACATCTTACATGACAGTCATCTTCATTTCACAAATACTTACATTTTTCCTCCAAAATGTTTTCCTTCAGAGGTTTGGAGTGATTTAGATTGACTTCAAAATTATTTAAGAAGAAATTATATTTTCCTTCTCTATTTGCACCATGCTGYGGACTCACTGCACCTTCTGACAGTACCATGCACATTTCCATGCTGAACCTTTTCCTACCAAAGAATCAAGGCTGAGCCTGCCCCCATACAGMTGGGTTAGCTCATGGTGCACCTGGTACAAAAGTCTGCACGTTAGRTTTGCTCCTTTTTAAGGAACTGAACTCACCAAAAACGTAGTAAATGTTTCTAGAAAGATAAGACAGGTAAAATTCATCTGACACCACTCCCACTGACATCAGCATAGCAAAAGTTCAGCAAATTATTTTACTGAATTAAGGTACAGCAGTAGGAACCAGAAGTGTTTTATGTTTTCCTCTGAATATTTAGTGGATTGTAAACTTTACTAGTTGTACAATTCCCATTAGTGTCAATAAGAGAAATGTGGCTAAAATTCAGTCTGTTCTTTCTGAGAATGTTAAATGACAATGGGCTTAAATTTATATACAGCAAAAAAGTTGTATTTCAATCAAAAACATGCCTATGTTACTTTGTTACCCCAAGGTCTAACCTAAAACCTAGATAAAAATTTACTGGTTACCTTGGGAAAATGTATTTTGTGAAAATGGAGTTTGTCACACAAGGGCMAATTTTACTAGAAAGTAGCACTTAGTGTCACTGGTCATAAATAAGTCAGCATCTAATTGTGCAAAAATCAGACAAAATACTTAATGCTATAGCTTTTTGAAAAGAATTATAGATGCATAGTCCTTACAGACAGAAGAATATAGACTGAGTACAAAACTAGAATATTATTAAGAACACTTGAGAAATTATATGCCTGAAGTGACATTTAATCTTTACACCAAGAACCCTCACATGCTAGAAACTGAGAGTGGAAAACCAGCTGGATTCTTAGCAACATCATAAAGTCTTCTCATAGCAAGACAAATAAATTATTTACTTGAAAATTTTAGTCTGAAATTGATTTCTGGATAAAAACTGTGAAAGAATAAGGGCATTAAAGGGAATAAAAAATATGTGTACTAGTTTGACAGGTTGTAATGGTTGGTAGTTGTAACACACAGAAATAATGTTGCTGAGGAAGGATAAGTCATTCACTGAGATTTTTGTTTTAGTACAGGTGTTTATTAGTTTATAATTGTATGAACCATCAGATGAATAAATTCATTAGATGAATCCTAAGGCTAGTGACAAAAMTATAATCCATGTATATACTTCTATTGGTCACAGAATCTGCTCAGTTTGCTCTATCTTACTTTTTAATAGTCTTATTCATGGGCATTTATACAAATAGTTTATAACTGGCARTCTTAACCAAAACTCATCCTTATCCCATTAATCTCAGTGGCACCTAAGCTTAAAATCCCAAAGGTAAAATTTCAGTATCAAAACTGATTATTAAAATTCAGAGCATTTCAATAGGCAGCATGAGAGGGAGTGCAAAAAGAGAGACAAGCTGGAAGTGAAAGCAGCAACAGTAAAACCATGCAGAATRCAGAGTATATAAAGAATTGCTGGAGGAAAAATAATTTTAAAAAGCATATTCCGGTTTGGCAGAGGYATGTGGATTCAAGAATAAGAAAATATTGATTTTAATTGATCATAAAATCAATAAATTATTCCCATTAAAAAAAAAAGTTAAAAGTCTAATTTTGTAAACTTTAGAAGCCTGAGAAGTCTCTATTATACATTCACTTTTCATTCAAAGATCAGCAGAAGCTCCATTGTTAGATGTCAGTGTTAAGATGAAATATCCTGCCTGGAGTTAAGACGGCATGACATGTTGTTTGAAAGGAAAGAATGGTGTCATTTTGCAAAAATGCAGGAAGCTTCAGAGTAGTAAGAGTTTCTCTTTTTTTTTTTTGTTTCAGGTTTGTTTGGTTGGTTTTTTTCCAATGCCTTCATCTGGCTTCATACACATTTAAAGGAAGTAATTGAGATTAGTTAAATTCCATATAYAATTGCAAACTCCATATATTCATTTAGGGCTTAAAGGAAAGAGAACCTGAAAATGGCAAGCACATGTACTGTGTTGGTTTCTGCAGGTGTGTTTTGCTATTTGAGCTCCATTTCTTCCTCCTCTTACATTCTAAATAAAGCTTCACCTTGGAATTGAAGCATAGTGTCCAATTGAAATAGYAATATAAAATAAAAGTGGAAGATAAAAAATTTTGAAGAAACTGAAAGGAGGGGTTTTGGGAATGGGGAAGCGGTCAGGGAGTTGTAGGCTGGTTTGCATTTAAATTTTCTCTTGCAGTGACATGACTGCCATGAATAATTGAAGTCTTGACTGATAAACACTTATGTAGGCACAGAGTTCTTATATGCTTTCTGGTTTCTTTGTTTRGTAGGCTTTTTGCCTTTGGGAGCATTAGTCATTCTGAGTAATCGTGGGTTTCTCTAATATGCTTCTATTTGAAGCCCCTATGGTGATTCTTGGAGGCTCCTTAATACATTTCCTGTAAAACTTCACAGGAAGGTTTCCCCACGCACAGGTGTGCTATATCTAAAAATGGGTGACTTTCATGCATCTTGCAACCTCCTGTTCCAAGGGAGGGGCAAAAATCTTCACAGGCAGAACTGATCCTCATGAATTTGCAAAAGCCAACCTATTGCCTAGTAAGTCCCTTAAGCTACAGAGGGCTTGGGGAAAGGGTTTCCCTTCACTCCAGAGTCATACTCAGTCTCTCTTGACTGTTTTCAGTAATTTATTTTTAGAAAGATCTTTTAACAGCCCTAAAGCACCTGCAGACAGTAACCAGGGACAGGCAGAACCTGTTGGCACTATTCTTTGTAAAATTTTAGAACAGGCCTAGGATAGTTTAAAGACCCCTCTCGTATACTCTCAGGTTTCTGAAGTGAGCACTAAGCAGATACTCAGAGAGTAAGTAGCAGACCATGTGTGCTACCAAGTCCTGCTATCCTTCAGATAGTATCCAATGCTGACTTTCAAACCAGTCAAAGTKTAGGTGGGTAGCTGCAGTGACTGCAAACTTCCACTGAAGCCATGTTGCAAAGAAAATTTTGCACAAATCTAACTCCTCCTGTATATATACCTCCATTTACTCATCAAATATGGAGACCGTAACATTTTCACACACTTGGAATTTTTAATTAGAATGTGCAGTTTCAAGACCTAATTCACACTGAGTCATTRAGCAACACTGACATCCCTAGTATTTGTCAAGCCATTTTCTGTCTTAACTCACATAGTAAGCAATAAGAAATTTTTAARTGACTTTCCAAAAGGAATCAAAATTACTGTAGGAACTCTCCAAAATTTTTGTCAAAACTGTATAAAGAAGATATGTAAGAAATTTTATAGAGTAACAAAAACTTGGAAAGCAGAATAGATTTCATTATGCCATTAGGTTTTTAAAAAGTATGTATGACAAGAGTAATATTCAGCCTTGTTTTGACATTTAAACTAGTTGCTTAGAACTGTAAATTTAGAAGAACTTCTTCAGTTTTACTTAACAACAGGAGAATCTGTCTTCCCTGGAATTGCAGGAACAGTTAATTGCTTGTATCTTCTCTCTTGCCTGAAGGCAGCTAAAGTGATTTTGCAGCAGGACTTGAGYGGTAAGACGGGCAAATTACATTTGTTCCGATTTCTTATTTCCACTTTGATAATTCAATCCATTTCCCACTCAAGGCCAGAATGGTGACAAAACATTCTTTATTCTTGYATAGGAATATTCTTTAGCCCTCTGATTAACAGCTTGAAAGAAACCTGGACACTCAATATTTATTTTGATCCTTTCCTCAGTATGTACAGGCAGGAGGCAGACAATACTGACAAATATTTTTCCTGCAGAAGCTAGATRAATTCTTGCTGGCTTGTATTGCATTAGTAAATAATTAAATAATGAATGCATTAACCAATAGCTACTTATAGGAAAATTATTATCAAATTATTTGCATACTCCTTTAATAGAATCTTTGTCAGAAAAGTTATATATATTCTATGATCCTAGATATTTGTAATTGAACTAGATAATTTCAAAATTGTCKCAGTCTGATTTGTTAAGATGTTAATGTGCAAAGATCAAAATAATTTTTTGTAGCATCTCAGTTTWAAAAATTTTCATCATTTTGAAATTGATACAAAACAGCTATAACCACTATCAGTCTKAGTGATAGATGGAAACCTTATTTTGGATAACTTCCATGATGTCTATGAARACTAKATTTCCAGTTATTTCTACTGTGGGTTCTTATTAAAAATAAAACTAGAACAATATTAATGTATTAGAGTGGTCTTGGAGTGCATGAACTGGATTCTTTTTTTATTAATGTAATCTAGAAGATGTGTTTGTATTGTGAAGCTATTGCACTCTGCTTGCAAATGGGCATTCAGTCCATGGAACCCAGCTAGGATTCATCTATAGTGGAGGGTGAAAAAAAAGAAGGATGATAAAATGAAATGGGTACTCCGAGTCTTTGAGTCAGAACCTCACCATCAACTGAACTCTTCACATAAGCAGATGTAGACAAATACCCCAGTAGCATAGATTCAACATAAATAATTTTCTTTTTTTATTTTTTGCTTTCCTTTTATGGCCAAGTAGCAGCTAAATTGTTCCCACTGTCAGTCACTCCATGTGAGTATGAGAGCCCACTGTTAAACTGCCATAACGATGTTCGTAAGTCACAAGCTAAAGTGAATATTCAGCCTTGAACAGAGTACAACTTTATTTCTCCACTGGGAGTAGAGTGTCATAAGAAGTTACCATGGAGGTATTTGATGAAGTTTTTTTAATGGCTGAAACAAACTAGTGACTAAGTTTTTCATATGCACTGTGGTTTTCCACTGAATTCAGGCACAGGAAAAGTGTTGTTCCATTTTACAGAAATTTCAGTGCAATTAATGAGTTGGACAAGATTCAACCTTCTTCTCTTACTGTTACTAGTTTCCAGTTTTAGACTTAGCTACTTAGGAAATAAGGCTGAAGAAAAAAATAATGATAGTTAAATTTTGGTAGAGTATTCTAGCTTCAGGTCAGAGAAGACAATCACTATTTTAAGACAGGACTGCTACTAAATACTTTGACCAAGCACAAAAGTCCCTTTTGAAGCAATTCTAACATTCTGTTAATTACTTAAGTAATCAAATTTTTAATATGTATGTTTCACAGCAGCACCTGCATATACTCAAATTTAGAAACAATAACAGAAAATGCTGGTAGTTATTCTGCTTTTCTGCTTGAAAATGATGTCTTGTTCTTCAGATTAGATACAGAGATTTTGTTAATGATTAGCTATTAAAAAAAAGGTACCTGAAAGATAAGGTTCTTTAAAATCACAGATTATTCCCATAAGCCAAGCTCTTAGAGTATTTCATAACTTATACTGAACATTTATCAAAGCACAGAATTTCTCCTTGGTTTCTCTTACATCTGGTTTTAATTTGATGTCCATTGTCTACTCTTTCCCAATTCAAGCTCTGGATTACAATTTCAATTCAGAAGTWTTTTTTTTCAGTAACATTTTCTGTTCTTATTGCAAGCATTATCATGACGACTAAATAATTTTCTGTAATTCTCTGTCCTTATAACTAATTCCTGCACTGTCAATAAGACCTTAAACTTTTCATGCACAATTTATTAATCATTTTATRTACTGTGTTAACCTTTCAGATCTTCTGTATTTTAGTAGGCTGACAATTTTATCCGTTTCTAAATTTTGCCAGGGTGGTGGAAGCAAAAGGTAGCAAAGACAACCAGTCAAAATTCCAGAAATTTGACAGGTTAAAACTCTTCTACCCTGTGCAATGTAAGAAATAACAAAAATATTGGTGTGACAACAGAAATATTGTGGTATTAGAGTAAAATAGATTGATAAAAATACTTTTTCATTCCTACTTAAAAGGATAGTTTAGCACCATGTGGTGATTTGCTAGAATTTACTGGTGTCTTCARTTTGCATTAGTGGCGAAAATGTCTCTTTATCATTTTATGTTTTGTATAAGCTCTTTACTTAGTGCTGTTATTTGTGAAAGATGTTTGACAAAMGTACAGGAATTAATGTATTTATACTGCCCTTTTTAGTGGCATCAAATCTGATCACTTGTGTGATTTTGTCTGAATGACAAGTTTAACTTGCTCTTGATACTCAAAAAGATCATTAAAATAGTGAACTTTGCGCCTAAAGGAATGYAGATAGTTTAAAACTGAAGTCCAGTTGTGCTCTCATTTCCAGGGGCACAACTCTCAGGAATACTTTGTTGAAACTCCACATAATAACATGAACCTGAAAAAAAAATGTTGAATACAAGGCCTGATCAGGAATATTCCTTGACCATCACTTAAATATGTAAAAGGGAATTTTTTGTAGTTCCCTCTCCCATTAAAAGTTTGCAAATAATATTCCTTTTGCTCCTTCCTTGCATCCTGATGTCAGGCTTGAATAGGAGAGAAACACTGTGCAGAAACATTTGAAAGGACTTGTAACATTTGATTTAGAATAAAATTTCAGTCTCTTATTTGCCCTAGACATGGCAAAATCCTTTAGTTATTTCATCTCTGTACTTTTATAGGAATATCTACAGTGTCTGATGCATACAGTGAAAATGAAGTTAATTGCTAAGTAAAGAAAAACCTGAAATATTATTCTTTAGACTATCACCTGCTCTCTGGGTGGGCTTATGAACAAGCAAATGCTAAGATGTGAAATTGTGAAACCAATTTGTGGCATTTGWCTCAATATTTTTAACCAAAGTTCTAAAATGCATGTGCATATCAGAGTATATTTTATTGCTAGAAAATCTAGAACTAGCTAATCCTTTGATCTTAAGCAAGTCTGAAAAAAAAACCCCATAATAAAGCAAGCTCACCAGTGATCGAAATAATTTTGAAGGCATTATATAATAAGAAAAAAAGATTTTAAAGASCTCCCAGGCTCCATTATTTGAATATTTTCCATTTTTAAACCAAAGGCTGTAATATAAACCTGAAAAAGTAGCTAGAATATTGAAACAGAATGTCTTAAATTACATTAATATTGGAATTCAAGGAAATTATTAATTTTAATTGTAATAAAATTATGATTCAAAAATTAAAAATATTATTCTAATATTTCCCCTTATATTTACTCAAATTAATCAAACCTATATACCAGATTCAATAACAAAGTCACTAGAAATATTGGTTTATTTTTCCAAGATAGACTCAGGACTAGATTAATGATGAGGGAAAGCAGAATGGATGAACTGACTGCCAATTCTGGCTGTCATGGCTTCCAAACTATGTTGTCTGTCTGTGATATTTATATTTTATAAATGTGCAGAAAGTCTAAAAAACTAATAGCCAAAGTAATCAAATGGAAAGGCAGTTATTTTTAATTCTGGGATCTATGTAAATATCAGTCATGAGGTTTATATTTTTACAGGTTTTTGTAATTTTCTCCTAAGTTGAGTGTTAATTAATCAGATTTCTGCTTTAGCAGCATAAAGTAAAATCTCATAAGAAGAGTTCTGTAATTTGTTTTAAATTATGCCTGCCACAGAAGGAAGATATGTGATGTGTATTTAAATACTAGTTTGGAACTATAATGGGTCTGCTAGTCATCTTTTGAAAAACAGACAAAAATTTTTAATTTATTAGTAACATCCATTGTAAGTCATATGATTTCTTTTGAGAGAGGGACTTGAATTTACTGCTGTATTCCTGCCTTCCTCAAACTCAAGTCCTCTTAAGGATTCTGTCTTTCTYTAAGAATTAATACTTGAGTTGAAAGTTTTATCTTTCCTGGGGCAAAGAGCAAGTTATWATATTATAGGGATCATACAGTCTGGTTGCTGCTTGAAAGAAAAGTTGCTTTACAAATGAAAGTCTTCTTGAACTAGGTGTGCATATATAATGCACTAATATTCTGTCCAGTTTCAGTCACTTCAGATCTTTTAGTGTCACATTTTAATTATTCAGTACATCACTGCCTTTCATAAGATATTTGATGAAGGGTGAAGGCATCCTGGAGCAAGGGAACAAGTTATATTAAAAAGAAAAAAATCAATCAGGCTTTATTTTTATGGTGAACCTAATTAGAGAGAATGCAATTATGGTTTTTAATAATATTTAGGAATCCCAATAAATAATGGTAATGTAATACCCAATGCCATTCTTAAAATTCTTTCAATATAATTCTATCCATTTCACTTAAGGGGTTTGGATTTTTTATAAAGGATATCTTAAATCACCAGCCTATCTATTGAAACACTCTGTCTTATGGACTTATAAGGAAAAACCCAAGAAACCGTACAAACTATACTGTGAACCGGAGAAAGCTATGGAAGGCTATTTAACAACAAAATSAGCCCTCTGTTCAAAGAGATCTTGAAATCTAGTTTGCTGTGGGTAGTGTATCTAAGGAAAGTCCCCTGATGTCCCTCCTGCACAACTCATCACAGAATTTGACATGTCATCAAGATATTCATCCTAGCAGAATACATTAAAAAAAAAACTCTACTCCTTGGGATCACTGAATAATGGTACCATTTTAGTTAAGTTCCTGGCTAATAAAATGAGGTGGGGAAAAAATCCTGTTGCCTCCATGTCTGACTTATCCTGGCAATGTGATTTCCTATATTCCTTTCTGTTAGTGGGAACTGTCTCACTTATTTTACATTTTTGGCTTTGACAATTATAGTCCAATTTTACAAGGGAAAATTAGCTTTCCTAAGGTAAGTATTCTCTTGTTACACAAGAGGTGAGATCCAGACACTGTTAATTCCTGGCAGAGYCCTGTACTTTCCTGTGTTTTCTTCATTTGCTGAAAGCTGGTTGAACACTATTTTATATTTTGGACCAGAAATGACATAAAAAAGTTTTAGAAGAGGAAATGTATTTCCTTCCAATCAGAACTGTATTGTTCCACTAAACCTAAGATCCAACCACAYAGTTATATGCACCCAGAGTTTTATAATACCATTTAAAAATATTTCAAGGGTAATTTGAAACTAACTGTAATTTAGACAAAGTCTTGTGTCTTAAACTTAGTAAAGTTAGCTTAGTTTTCTCTTTTCTCTAGACTTAAATGTTGATTACCTTGGGTCTTTACCTCTTTCTGTAAATTACTCAAGGATGCTGTATTTACTCTCTGTTTATTCAGTGTATAAAGAGTGTACATTCATTTCAAAACAATTCTGCCAATTTAGATTTACATGTCTCAAGCTGCTTGGATAAATATGGCTGCAATATGTCTTAGTTCTTTATTTCTTGTTCACATTTGTTATTATTTGATCCATATTCAGTCTTTTGCTCCAGTTACCTCAACAGCTTCATCTTTGCAGTTATTTCAATGTACAGTATTTCTTATACCTATAAAGACAGAGGTAATATTCTACATAGAGAGTGTGATTTTATCTTGAATTAAGTGATATACATCTGAATCCTGTATTGGTTTAAATTGGGATTAGGAAAATCACAGCTATAATGAATATCCACATAACTAATGGATATACTTCTGTCTCAAAGAATCTCTCTCCAGTACAGGCAATAATAAATAGATGGTTTAATCATCTTTATATAAAGGTAAAAGTCCTATTCTCATTCTGTCATATTTTCTATCCTTTTTCTGCCTTTTTTTTTCTTTCATTCCTTATTTTTTTGTTATTTATTCCTTTTTTTGCTATATTTTCTCAATTTCTGTTTCTTTCTTTTCTATTTGCAGTATTTTGTACCTTTTCCCAAGCTTTGCTCATAGTTATTCACCCATATCTACTTTAGTATAACCTTTTCATTTCTGTTTTTCGTTTACTTCTATCCATATTTCTGCCTTCAGTCCCTTGATTCCCTTCACCTGTACTCCCTAGCTGTTTTTGACCTAGCTGGCCATCCTTCAAACTTCAGTGGAACACCTGCTGGGGTGGTGCATGGGGCAGAAAGAGCACACTTTGAAAAGAGACCTGGCCCAAAACACCGCAGGGCAGAGTCTATAGGTCAATCTGTTGTCTTTGGATAYAATTTCAGGTTTGTAAAATGCCACCTTGGATTCTGAATGATAAYGAGGACCAGTAAAAGCAGACCATAAACATTCTATCATTTCTATTGTATTGCTTTAAATTTTTATTGATCAGCTGTATACCCTACCTGTAGGTTACAAAGCAATGCTGCTTTAAATGCAGAAGTGGGAATACAAGGGCTTCAATGGAGAGCAAGACTTTTGAAGTTAGAAATCTTTAGAGTAAGCGCCATACCAAGTCAAAGGGAGTTCATTCTGCCATATAATTGCAACTTTAAAAACCATCCTAAGGCCTAATAAAAATAGGGATGTGAAGCTAATTTCAAAACTCCACAATCTGTTTTCAGTGTCAGTGGGGCTATTGCACAAGAACAATGATGGTTTCCCACATAGAGAATATGTCCTTGAAAAATTTAAATAAGACTAAGGATCCTAAAAATGAAGCTTAGAAAAACATTTTTGGATTAATAGTGGTAGTTATCTGTTTAGAGTTTTCTGGAGCATGAACACAGAAAAAAAGTAGACTTATGTCTAGAATGTTGGGCAGTAAACAGCRCCTCTGATACTACCTGTTGATTAAAGTTTTCTAGCATATTTTGGTAAATTCTCACATATGTATAGGACAAAAGGGGAAACATCAGTGGCAAGCCAAATTAAAGATAAATTTTTAAGAAGTAATTTTATCTTTTAAATTGTATTTTCGGCTTTGCAGATGAAATATAATGTGAACTTTTGCATTAATTAAACCATCAATATGACAATTTGTCTTCCTTTACAGGATTCTTTATCAAGTCTCAGTTTTTTTTCTCATTTCTTTTGACTCCATGGAATATTTTAGTTTTCTTCCTCCCACCAGCTGCTTTAAAGAAGAAAGTCCAATTACCAAATCAGAACAACTGTTTGCTTACTCTGATAAGCCAATGGAAGAAACACTAACAAAAAGGACAACCTTATGTTACTGTCAGAATGTATACTTGATAACATTTGTGACCTTGCATTTGCTTTTCTTTCTGTGCTTATTTTATCTTTATTCCTATAGCCATCTGTGATCCTTACATAGACTATAAATCATGCAGAGAATATTTGTGCAGTAAAGAACACAAGGAYACTAAAAATACAGCAGCCATTAGACACTACTTTGGTTCAAACAATAACAGTATGAATAAATTCTATTTATATGGGTCTTTGGATGCTTTAAAGTTTTTACTGCAAAGTAGACCTTACTGTGTTACCCCAAATGTCTGTGTTGAACCCAGCAGCCAGCAAGACGTAAGAGAAAATAATGAAATTATTCATGATGTCATGTTAACATCCACTAATTCTATACAATTGCTCTATTCTGGTAAGTCTAAAGAAGCTTTTCTATTTCAGAAAGTCTTTGACAAAGAAAAGTTGGATAGCTGCAACTAGCATTTGAAATCTATTAACTCAGCCATAGACTATTTGTCCAAATACTTCACTCCTATTTATCTTTCCCTTTTCCCTTCCATCTTCCCTTCTCATTTGAGGTATTTTCATACAGCTGTCCTAAGTAACGACACAGCAGCATAGATCATATATTTACATCTTAAAGGAGGCAGGAGCTTCTGTAATCACGGAAAAATAAATATATCTAATTGAGTCTGTATGCTAAAAGCAAATGCTGTCACTCTTCTGAAATACACATCTCCTCTTTGAACTGCTTCTACTTCAACAACTGTAGCAGACAAAAGAAAGATTATGGTGAGCAGAAAGGAGAATTCTTACTCCAGAAGCAAAAGGAATCAGCATTTAGGAGTTATGAAGGCTTGCTGAAGAAACACTTCTTTCTTCTCCAGGGTTGGGAAAGCTGCCCAATATAACGAGCATTTATATTGCCTGGAAATTACATTAGAACATTTGGGAGAGGTTTCCTTGAAATATGGATAGTTTCAGGGCCAGATATTTGGAACTACATATGCATGGTATATTTGAATATTGTGCAAATATTTACCCATGAGTAATATATCAGTAATTTTTGTTGGTTATGCYGAAGTGTTTGCTGTATAGACACTTTGTTTCCCCAGAAATTTGGCACTTTAGCAGTGATAACCTAGTTTGCACACCAGAATATAGTGCTTTTACTCAAGATTCAGTTGTAGGGAGAACAATATTCAAAGTAAAAACTATGTGGTGCAGATAGAGACATTTATCTTCACATCACTTTGCATTTTCAAGAAGTTTGACAAGAATACATGGATGYCTGCTTGTGCAAAGGTGTTCTTTTGAGACCTTTGGCTGAAGCACCACACTCACTCTTTTCTAGGCATCTGAGGGAAGWATAAAGTGAGGGCACAATTACATTTCTTTGCTTGGATATAAGTACATCATTGTGGATGAGCAGGCTGAGCTCCTCTTCATGCTCCCTGCCAAGCCAGGCAAGGTACAGTAACATTTTTAAGAAAAACACCATGAAACGATCAAAGGTAGTAATTTGTAGTCCTCAAAGATTAAACATTTTTAAGTGTTCAAAATATCAAAAATTTCTGTTATGACAGTCATAAAAATTTATTATGCTATGAAATGTAGTGTCTCTTTTTCCTAGAGCTCTTTTTCCTAAAGGCAGATGAGCCATCAGAGGCAGTGATTCAAAAAGATTGCAAAATGTTTCCTGATTCAGTGCGGAAAATMCTGTCTTTAACAAAATTTTCACCATTTGTGTCTAAATGTGTTCATTATTTATTCCTGGCWTCATATTTTCAAAAATTGTATCTTATTTTCAGCACTTGGAATYGTAGCAAACTGCTTCTATGGGCCTGCAACAGAGATTATAAAGCAGACTGATAGGTCTAGAAAAATGGAAATCAAAAAAGACATGATGGGAGCATTCATAGTTTGCTTTGTGACCGCTGCTTTATTTCCCTGTAGATAATTTATTACATTGACCAGACAGAAATCTGGACAACTTCAGTTCTGCATGAATTCAATGGCAAAGGAGATCTCATCCTCTGTTTCACCAAGATCTATTTATTCTTGCTCCCATTTTTATGCTGACWTTAGTATGTGCACAGCTGTAACAGGAACTGTGACTATAGCAGCAGTTAAATAATGCAGTTCATGGATTTGTGTGAATTACAAAAAACCATGTAAGTAAGTCTCCCAAGTCTACTCTATTTGTCCTTCATAAACTACATGAAGTTCAGCAGTTTGTTACCAGCAAACACAGTTTAACAGTGCCTAATATCTCTAAGGGTTAGTGCTGTTTTGAGCAGTTAAAAATGAGGTTCAGRTAATTTTTGATTTTTCCTAAGTATATTAGCAAGAGAAGAGTTTATTTTCAAAATGCTTCATCCTACACCGTGAGTCAAAAGCACTGACAGTGMCAAATCATGTCATTTCACCCAAATATACTGCTAAAAGGAACAATCTAATGTCAAAAACAGCCTTTGTTTTGAAAAAAAAAAGTATTCCCTTTGGCTATTTAAAGAATCAACATGATAAYCATAGGCTGTTTTACCTACTTGAAACACAAAATACATAATATAATGCGAATGACAAATGGCTAATGAACTTAGCCATWACTTCATAAACATTACAATTTGATGATAATGTAGTAGTTATTTTCATATTTGCATACATTATTCAGCCCATTTTAATAGCAATTTTTTTTCAAGTGAAGGGATTTTGCYTAAATTTTTTTCTCAAAGAATGAAAGCCTGACATGTAGAAAGCCTTCTGTATACACAGCAAAATTAATGTTTTTTTCTGAGCTATCTTCCCCAGCTTTATGCTTTTCAACCTGATGTGGAARAGAAAAAACCCTTGACAGGCAGGGCATGCTCCCACTTCTTTCAGGATGCACCTCACTGCACACTGATGATATCAAATAATGATGATACCCTCTACAAATTAGGAAGAGAGCTCAATGTTACCTAGAAACCATTTAGCAAAGGAAAAATGTAGCCATATGATTTGTTATTGTGTGCTAACAATTTTGAGAGAGACATTCCAGTTGGTCAGTACCTGATGCAGAGCTCTTTTCCGATGATGAATTTTGCTTGTGACCTTTTTTGCCTGCCACCACTGGTGGGTCACAAGTCACTGGCATATGTTCTAGCATGACTGAAGCCTCTGAACATCCAAACTACCTTCCTGCAAAATAATATYCAAGTAACCTAGTAAAAGAGACTTCTCTTTTTCCCACACTGAGAACAGTGTGCCAAGTGAGGCACAGCGTACTGGGATACTCTCTAGATCTGGGATCAACACCCCTCGCGTGCCAGGTGGGAAGTGTTAAACATGATGGGTAAGGAGGCAGTTGTGGCTGACATTTGGTGATGTTTTCTGTTCAAATAAAATAAAGATGTCATTAGAAAACTGGAGGAGTCCTGAAATCCGAGCAATTGAATAATTCTATGCTGGTGAGGTGCAGCAGTAAAACAATCATCAAATACCWGCCTTTTTGAAGAGTACAATGAATTTTTACATGCTGTCTAACACCTATGAAGTATTACAGCTRCACAATATAGAGCATTTTATGTCTTGAAATCCAGGAAAAAAACAGAGAAGTCTGAATTATTATAAAATATTTCAAAAGAAGAACTACATATTTTATTCATATGGAATGACATTATCTTAGCAGATTAGGTACAATTCTTGCTAAAAAAGGAATATATTTAAATATTTATATAACTAGTTAATCAGAGAASGAAAAGAACATTTCCCTCAGCAATGAAGATTGGTGAGTGGTTAATTACTAGAACATATTAACTTTTAACAGATTAATTCTTTTACCATACATATCTAATATTTGGCATTCTTCCYTGCATCCATGGAATTTTCTGCATGCCTGCAATATTTAGAAAGGGAATTAATCAAGGCAATTGCTGATTTTTAAAATAGTMGTTTACAGGAAAGATTTATACATACTTACAGTTCTGACATAGAAGGTAAGCACAAAAACCTCTGTTTACTGAACAACTTTAAATCCACCATATCTATAGCCCAGATAAAAGAGCTTTGCCTGTCAAACTACTTGATCAGTGATTGGTTATCTATTATTGCTTTTCTTGGAAAAGTTCAAAGGGCTTTAACTTGATCTCAGCACAGACTTTTGAGGTGTGGTAGAGTTTTCCATTACAAAGGTTTTGGAAATTAAGACTTGAAGATTTTTCTACAATACATTTCTTATACCAAATACATTTAAAAGCAATTTTTGTGTAGCATTATGCAAGAGATTCATTCAATGAGCACAGTGGTGTTTTCTGGCTCTGCAACCTATTAACTTAAATCATTGAAAAGTGACTTCCCAAATTTGAAATTTGCTTCCCAGGAGGCCCTAACCCAACATATCTGCATTTTACAGCCAAACTGATGYTATGGAAAGGATTTAACTAGCTTGCAGCAGCCTTGCCTGCAGCACTGGTGCTGTCTGTCTTTCTGACCTTTGCTCTGAGCAATTACAATGTGGTCTTTGYAATTCCATGCTTCCAGCCTTGCGGACCTATCCTCTTGATGGAAGTCCTCACAGAGGGTCATGTAAGGGCAGACAGGGATTCTAAAACAAAAAGAGGCACACTTGMCTGTTCTCAAGCAAAACCATGATAATTCAAGTGGACATGATCCAGTATTACATATASAAGCTCATTYTWTTAAGATCARTGCTTAATGTGTCTCCACACTYTTTGTGCACAAAGAGTGTTGGATGAGAGGATCCARGGAGTCCTTCAGCTTTCCTGGAGAGGTTAYTGACTAYCTGYTCTAGATGTTTTAAATGGAAAATGTTTTTAAATACCTGAACTTACCTATCTTCATTCTGCTACTAAACTACCTCATAAAGTCCTATGTCTTTGTCCCCAAAACAAGAACTCAGTTTTATTTAAAGACAGTCCTATCTGCCTATGCTTTGATATCAAGGTCAGATGGCAGAAGTCACAAGGCAGAGGTGGAAAATGGCTCTTTGCAAGAATTATTTCAACCACTTCTTTAAGAGACCCTGTTTCAAAGAYCACTAGGAGGCAGGGGAAAGACCAATTCATACTCAACAGTTACTGTGAACTATTAGGTTTCCTAAAGCCACTGGAATGCACATGCTGCATRTGGTCCGTTAGAAGACTTCATAGGTTTAGTAAAGAATGTACACAAACTTGTGTTATAATATTCTGTTACAAAGTTTTAACTGATCTTTTGCTCTTTTTCTCTTTTTCTTTTTTTCTTTTTTTTAATCCTACAAAAGGCTCAGTTGACTGTAAGGTTCCAAGGTTCCTCTTAGAATTTCAAATACTGGATATTAGAAAAAATATAAAAAACTTATAACTATTACTAAACAGCATAATTTTGTGAGGTATGGGATRGTTAAAAATTCAGTTTTAGGAAAAAAAAAATAGAGAACTGGTGCCTTAATAATTCCTAATAATAGACTTCACCCATTCAGAAATATGCAATATTTAGACAATATAGCAGCRAGTGAACATACCAAAAATGTAAAAYAAAYTCACTATATAYGTTATTTTCAGGAGGAGAGCAGTCTGTCTTCCACTGTACAAGCTGTAAAGGTCAGAATGAGTCAAGCAGCATGAAAAATAAAGATTCMTTTTTGCCTCAGTAGTTAAATTTAGTAAGAAAGGTACTGATAACAAATCCACACATTTTGTGCACATAAACATGATTGTCAAAAAAAAAGAACAAATGGAAGAAGAAAAGCAACTAACCTTCCCTATTTTTGCCAGTTGCGCTTTAGCAGATGAATTTATCAACAAAGACCCACAAGACATGAAAATCTATGTCTTATAGTTACCTTTCTATGTAAAGGAATTACTAAATAGTTCAAAGCTGTTTTGATTGCACTCTTGCAATTAATTCTCAAAAGTCTTATTGGGACATTTTTGASTTTTATACCAATTAAAGCACATTACTGAGGGGGAAAATACTGTAAAATTGCAAGGCTTGAAATGAGATTTTGTAATTCAAAAGCTACTTTCCAAGTTCAGTCTCAAGGGATATTTTAAGTTATTTTCCCACTTTACAACATGCCTTTAAAGGTTTGGGCTTTACTAGAAACTGTAAATAATCACACRGATGTGCTTAAGTATAGCCACTTTAAAACTAAGGTTATAGGGGTGAGAGCCCAAACTTTACTGCTGAAAATACAGTGGCCTAAATAAACAAACAAAAAATCCCAAATCAACAAACTAGCCAAAAAATCAAAACCGGCAAACACTTCCCCCCCCAAATAAAATTAATACTACCTGAAGAAAAGAAAAAGGTCTGCCATAATCAAAAGCACTTTGATTACATAATATATGRCCTTTGCTTAAATATTCTGAAATCTCAGCAACTTTTTTGGGTAGAATTTGTCTTAATCTCTGCAATGGTCTGGGCCATTACATTGTTTAGCAGTCTTCAAGGAAATCTTGAGGAAAGAAAAGTGCAAAGCAGATTCTCCTGCAGATGAAACAGCAACACAGACTTTATTGAAAACTTCTTTGAGAGGGAGAAAGGATGAAGAGATACTTCCCCAAATTCACAGATTTTACAGATTTGGAGGTAGCCCCTATTTAGGTATCCTTACAATAACTATTCTTATTGTTTTATCCATATTTTCATTTCTCCAGTCCAGATAGCTGCAGTTGTCCATGCCACCCATCAAACTGTCTTTATTTCTCAATTCTGGTAATTTCTTATCTACTTGAAGTGCTGCTTTATTCTGAAAAATTCTGAATMATTTCAGGTTTTGCTGTGTAAAATATTCCTACTATCATAATGGAATCCACCTTTTCCTGATGCCATATTAATAAGGTGGTAAGCACCTCAGAAGATTTTCTACACAATATAAGGCTGGCATTATTCATCCAGTGCTTTACTGAGAATGGCTTTCCASGCCATGGCCCTTTTGCATCCCAACTCCACGTCAATTTTTTTATTAATTCATTCCACTGCATCTGGAGGAACCACCATCCATCTCTCATGTGTTTTTCCAGAACTRGAGTCCTTGGAGTTGATACAACATTGCTTCACATAGCCTGCATTCCCTTCCCAAAATCATATCTTTTTCCATAGCTTGAAAACTTGCACCCTCAAGTYACCCAGTGGTGACAGGCTCCCTCAGCCTTCACGTTGTCTGCTCTGCTACATTACAAATAAGGTCATTGTTAGTGTAAATGTAGCAGTTATTTGGCACCAATCTGCAGAGATTAATGGAATTCATACAAAAATAGGAAGGCATGCAAGCTTTCTAGCCAGATATGTGACACTGTTGGACCAGACTTGTACCATTTTTCATTTTCCACAAAAATGGAGGGAAAAAACACTGTGACTGTTGAATGTCTTAAGACATGAACAGTACACATACATACCAAAGACCAGCTTTGCCTTGCAAAGTGATCAGTCTCTTGCAGGATAAAGCTTGCTTTCAAAATTCCAGCCAGGGAGTTAAGGAAACTCAGTGTAAATGTAAAACCCTACCAGCTATTTTTGGATATATACACATAGCACATTTATGTTTGCTAGAACTGGCAGATACACTGCTGTGTTTTGCAACAGCTAGGTGATCTGAACTTTGAATTATGGTAAGCAATGGGCCAAAGTTGTTTTGTTTTATATTCAAGACATTTATTTTATATTTAATATATATTAATTTTTTAATTATTATTCTTTCCCTGACCAGGGAAAGAAAATTGGTTGCAGATCCCAAGAGAAAACTTATAAACATCTGGGCATTTATGCTCAACTTACCTGTAAATGCAACAGGAATTTGCAAATTCATAAAAAGAGTGAACACACTTCCACTCTTGCTTACCAAGCGCCAGCTCCAAACAGCACATTACCCTTACCCACTAAAGGAGAAGTCAAGACACTTATTTGTGGCMTAAGCATAATATTTGTGATTTGTTGCAGACAGCTATCTAGGGGCATGGTTAATATCCTGACTGCTGTTCAGTAACTTTCAACTTGCATATTCACAGTGAGCTTTGCCTGCTTTATGAATGAAAAGGCAAAGTGCAGCAATCTTCTGATCATTCTCAGAGCATTAGAATTTGTCTTCTAACAACACAGTATTTYCCCCTCATGCTTCAGTGTCATCCTCAATCTAAACATTAGAAAATAGTAACAATGCTGCTAGAAGTCTGCTATGTATGTATTAAGATTCTTTTATTCTCTGTACTAAAACTGATATTAGCGTGGMAAAGTATGTAAATCTAAATAAAACATATCTTTACTTGAAAATAACTCTACCACTAAATATTTGTAAGCAATCCCATTTTTACCAGTGGAAGKTCTCTAACAYATAGTTGTACAACTATACTCAGTAGAAGTACCTAAAAGTTTGTTTTATCCTTAATGTTTTCTCAGCATCAAAATGGAAAAATATATTAAGGTGTCTATTRAAGTTTATCTGACTGAGCATCATAGCTTACACTCATAACACCCACCWCTAAATATCAGYTTAGTTTGTCCCACTGATAAAGGCTGGTCTTTCTCCACCRCTACATTTGCTGCTTTATTTACTTGATGGCTTTAATCCCTCTGCTGTCTTAGCACCAAAATTAAAAAAAGAAGGCAGGCCATTGATGCTGTGCCTTTTTGAAATCCCGGCTCAGCCCTCCACAGGTACCACATCAGGCTGGGGACTCTCCCCAGGAGCAGCACCATCCAGGAAGTGGCTCAGAGCTAAAGCTCCTGCACAGGAGAAGTGCAGGGAGTGGAGGCAAAGAATGAGGAGAGGGTCTTCAGAGTGTTAAGTCCAAGCCAGTTTCATTTTCCAGGGGGGACGGCATCAAAAGATCCCAAGCTGCGGTGTGCATGAACTTTTAAACAGGGGCCGTCTCAGGGGAGGGGAGAAATCTCTGGCCAATGGGAAGGAAACAGGGGAGGTACAGGTACAATGATAGACATCAAAGTAACCAATGAGGGAGTTGTAGGGGAGGGTACAAAGKYTGCAAACCAATCATCTATCRAGGAACTCYGAATTTTCTAGAAGAAGSGGATAGRATTTCAGGGGATTGRCAAAGGGAGTAGGAGGTCTATGGGGGRYTGACATGGAAGCTTCTGGACTAAGGGATAGGGTCAGGRAAGATTGACAATGGGGATTATCAAACCASTGCTGTAGGGAGGGGGAAAAGGGRCAACAAACCATTCTGAACATAAAACACACCACAACAGGCCATACTCAGCATAGTAGAAAACTATTCCAGTTTCTGTAATATGACTTTGTGRTGACTGTTCTTGACTGAGCTCAGCATTATTGTCAACAGTTTGTCTTTGCTAKTTGTTTAACCTGTGAGTAAAAAAATACAAAGCTACTCTCTTTCAGTCTGAAGGCATTCCCCTTTGTCCTGTCACTACATGCTCTTGTAAACAGTCTCCACAGTCAAATGCAATCACAGAATCAATTCAATATCACAATATATTTACTGCTCAGTAACAGTCTTGAGCAGAAATTATTCCTCATCGCATGCAGCAATAATGGGACACAGGCTGTCTACTGTTCTTTAAAGACTTCTTAGTGGATTAACAGAGATTCTGATCCACTTAAATAATTCAGGTCTGCAGCGCTTAAATATAAAATGCATGTTGTTTGATTTAGAATCAGGGWACTTGCTGTAGAAGCTGATCTGTGTAGAAAATTAATTCAAGTAGCAGTCTGGGAAAAGCTGAAATGAAATGCAAACCTTTAACGAGAGTTTGGGGAAGATTTAGGAGTGCTGCACTTTGGCTGAGCAGCACAGCCCTTGATAAGCTGTTCTTTGTAACTTTAATTTTATGCTTTAATGAACATATAAAGTAATAACTTTTTAAAAGCCAYGTATGCTCTACTATCTCTTATTCCCCATGGAGCAAAATTCAACTCTACTTTACAGGAGATAAATAAATAAGTAAATAAAAAGATAACAGATTTTTATTCCTTTCGGGGGGAAAAAGGTAAACCTGAAACCACCCAATCCCTATATCTACATTCACATTGTGTTTTCCACATATATTACATATTTGGATATGTAATCAGGGCAAATTTTACTCCATAGCATAATTCATACTAAAATTTTCATCAAAACTGCTACATATCACAGTGTACTATTTTACTGCCACATMATCATCCTGCATACTAAACTGCATACTGAGAAAAGTCATTTAACTGTCATTGACAATATAATACGTTGGAACAAGCAGCCAAAGTTGAGCAGATAAAACTGAAATTAGCTGAAATATGCTGTCAGATGAGCAATAGATGGAGGAATTACAGGCAGACAAGTAAGCAAATTACTGGCTTCAACTGCAGCAGTAGAAAATGCTAATTACACCTACCACATACTTTTTCTAGATGTGGAATTACATAGATGTATGCATATATACAGACAAACATAAATGTTTCATTAGTAATGACTTGATACACATTTCATAAATTATATATTAATAAACAGTGTAAATATTGTGGCTAGATTMTATTTTAAATAATATTACCAGAAATTAATTTATTAAACTGTACAGAGGTCTCMGAGAATCTTGTATCCTAGCATATCATAATTTGACTTCAATTTGCTGAAGGTGAAGCTGTCATTTTGAGTTTTATAATGTCATCAGTGGGACTATATTCATCCAAATGGGGAATACCTTGTTGGTTCTGCTTTTCAATGTCTAGGTCTGAGGACTTTGTATTGAAGTAAGACTACAAAGATTCCTGGGAAATATGCTTCCACAAAAGCCTTAAAATWGCTCATTGCCCTTTTTTCCTCTTTAGGCACAGAGATTCACACATCATGTTTTTTTATGAAATTATTTGAGGATATAGATAAATAGCCTTCTGGAGCTAACTTTTCTGACTGAATATTGCACAGGTGACTCTTAAATGCAGTGAGTATCACCATGATAATTAGAAAAAGTTTCATGCATCTAAACCTGTCYACTGGTTCAGTAAGATTCAGTAAACTAAGTTTCCAATTACTCTGTGATAACACAAAATGGGTTGAAAATCATTGTGGGTAGGAATAACTAGGAAAAGCGTTTTTCTCCAGATTCATTCTTTATTTGATTTTAGTAGGTAATTTTTAGGATAAGGGTGTCAGCTAAAAAAAAATTCCAACAAAAATATCTCTTACTTTTTTTATTAAAAGTCCTAGTAAATACCCAGAGCTTCCAATGAGATTGGGAAGTAAAAAAAAAAAAATAAAACCAGCCCAAAAGGCCAACAAAAATACCACTGTCACTACCACCAAGAAAAAAATCCCAGAACACTGTTACCATTCAGGCTGCTCTTCCAGCCTGTAAGGGCAGATGTATTTTRTAGCTGCAGTTCTGTGTGGGAGCATCCCCTTGCAGTGGACAGTCAGTTCTTCTCTTCATAGAAGGAGCCAGCATATCCCCCATGTGTGCTCCATCCACCCTGGGTGAATGTTCCCTGGTCCCTGCAGCGCACTGTGCTCTCCTCCCTGTGATGCTGCTGCCCCTCCCAGCTGGGAGCTGACATTGGCACAAACTGCTGTCTCCTCACAGTGGTTCAGCAGGCATCAGTGTGCAGCAGCCCTCTTGGTAGAGGGTAGAAATGGCACAGATTTCTTGTTGACCACAGCATGAAAAGAGTCCTGGCTTATTCCTCTTTACAGCTCAGCCATCCTGACTCCAACTCTTCACTGACTCTKGCTGCAGCAAGCTCCTACTGCAGGTTTCCCTTGCAGCCTCTGACTGCTCGTCATTTCCTGCTGAACTGTGACTATGTGGATGAGTTTGCAGACTCTGAATGCAGGCTTTAACCTAGCTGGACTGTGACTGCAGGTTCTAACAACAGGCTCTAACTGCAGACCCAGACTGACCTGAGAGCAGTGATTCTCTCTCCCCAGGATCCTTCTAGCTTCATGAACCTCTCTCTCCCTGTTCTTCAAGGCTCCTCCTCCTTCATGATTCCCCTCACCAGCAAGCCCACTCCCTTTTATCACACTTACCTTTATTGGCTATAGCTGTGACCCATCAGGGGCAAGGCTGTATTGGGTAATTAGCACAGCTGTTTCTTATCAAGGGTGAGCTTACCTGTATTTCCTCCTCCTACACCAACGTATCCTCAAGTGCCTTTAATTCACCAGCTCAGTAAATTTCAGTAAGCATGTCAGAGAATACCTTCTTTGCCCATATGTTCATACCCCATGAACACTCCAGCTTGATGATCAAGCAGAGGACTGCTGAGAGACTGAAAGAAAAATTAAAATAAAGTATTAAAGTATAAATTAAGTTAAAGCAAAGTATTTTCCTACCATGTGTGTAGAAGTAATAATGTGTAGCTGGTGATTTCAAACAAATAATAAGACTGACCAAGCTATTGACTGTGAACTTATGAAGCTGAAAACAGTTTTACTGAGGGAATAGACCCAATTTCATACAGTTTGCCTGTGCAGGTTTAATTTACAACCCACTATAGCATATTGAAATATTTCCCCTATAAAAGTATTTCCTAACCTTCATATGTAATCTGCTTGTTAAAGTATGAAATTTGATTATTTCTGCTTTTTTAGATGTGCATATGTCTACCTAGCATGACAGAAACAGTCCTTCACAGTATTTAACTCAACATTTGACCTTCCAAAGRAACTGTGCACAGATGTTCTGTCTAACGGGTAGGATAATCCCATTCTTTTGTTTAAAATGTGCTACTTAATTTTAGCATGCTTCTATTTTCTGTAAGAAAATGTTATGTGGTTATTTGTGGGAACAGCCAAAGAAAAGAAAATGCTGATTAATAATCAGTAAATATCAACCTAGAAGAAATACTTCATGTTTGAGAAAGAAGTTGTTCAATKAGGTGATTTTGTAGCTGGTAAGTTTGGGGTTTTTTTAAGATGGCACTCATTGAAAGAAGCAGTAGGTTCCAGGGAAGCAAGAGAAAATGGACTTACTGCCACTGTCAAAAAGGTCAGAAAGTATGTTTTGGAAACAGAAAAGGAATCGAATCCCCAACTCTGGATTAAGATTGAGACACAAATTATCTCATTATTCATTTTTCAGGGATTCAAAATTTTAATTGATGACTGTGTCTGCATACATTTCTATGAATACSTTGCTCATATTGGGAGATTGCACTTTTTTACCCTTGAGCTAGCACTGTTGCATCTGTAGAAAACACAAACTCCTGAGCAGTTTGGACTGTTTGAAAGCCTGCTTCCTCCAGCAAGTTTCCACAGAAAGCATGAAATTTTTGAAGCAGACRAAAAGAAAAGGATGTTATGATCTTAATGCAGAAAAGCATACAAGCGGACTACAGGGCTGCCTTCAGTAGGAAAATCTGATACAGATTACTGTATTTGCTGTTTTGACTTCTTCCCAGAGAGAAGTAAACAAAATATGTTATTCTTACTGTTCCAAAGGACACTATTCAGCATTACATCTTACCWATATCTACCCTACCCTAACACACCAAGGAACGCCTTGTTTTGTGTGCTCCCTGACTTGTCATGRCATACAAGGAAATCAGAAGTGTGACTTCAGGGAATCACCACCAGGGCCTTCAGTGGGGATGCTGTGAGACTGTTAYTCCTCTTCTGTATCATCACAGTAAAAGCACAGATAGTGATACCATCCAGTTCAACCATTTATTTTGGCATTATCTGTCCCTTTAAAATTTCTGTACATTTCGGTGTTCCCCTCCCTGCTCTCTGCCAACATTTTGAGCATTCTGGCAAGCTGTGTGTTTGGGGTCTTTTTGCCCTGATAATCTGTGTGCTTTCTCAATTAGCTATTTCTCCCTCTGGAGTTGTAGAGATAATAATTTGTGATTGCAACATGAAGATTTCCACTGTTAAAATGCCACTCAGTAAAACTTACAGGTACAAAATGGTATTTAATTAGCCTGCATTTTACATACAGATTTCATTATTCCATGAGCCTCAGTTATGGACAATTATTTTAATGTAGTAACAATGGATTCATACAGGGGCTATTGAAGAAATAGTATTGGAGAAATGTCAGCTGGTATGAAGTGAACAAAAATATTACAGTCACTCTGAGCTGCTGTTCACCAGCTAAAGTTATTATATTTGTCAACATTTATAATGCTATACTAGTGCTACACTAACTCTGCCTTGCCCACTGGAATTATGTCTGTGTAGCATGTGAGCTAATCAAGGCAGGCTGCAGATCTCCTTATTTACAGTGTAACTCATTGAAATGAATGGACATTTTACAGTCAGCTCGAATATGGCAACAACTTTATGAAATGTCTTTTTCAAGGTCACATAAGAAATGCATCTTTGTGCCAAAAACAGAATCCAGATGTCTGCTTAATATCATCAGCAGAGACATTTCTGTGGACACTGCTCCTATCAGCTAGCACTAGTAAGGGTTTAGAATCCCTCACTCACATTTTCAGTCCAATCTTTCCCTTCCCCTCCATGACCCCATGACTTCATTATGGCACCAGCCAAGAGATTTGCAGTTCCAAAACCTGTCAGAATCTGTCCCTCATGTGTCATCAGATACAGGAGGTGCTGAACAGCACCATACATGASTCAACTTGGCCAGCTCTGGGAACAGGACTGGCATTGACCACAGAGCTCTCATGAAACAGAGCATGTTCTCTGTTTGCAGAGTGTGTTCACTGTCTCTATATCAATGTCAGACCCCAAACCACACTAATCTGAAAATAAACAGAGTGAATAGATATTAAACATGAGTAGCGTTCCCGGGAAATCACTAAAGGGTATTTGTAACAAAATGCAAGGGATTTACCATTCCCATTAGAATTAATATCAGTTCTGTGGCTAAAAATCCAGGCACTAATGCTCCTAAAACTAAACTGCTCTCCCATTTTAGTACCATTCTAATAAAATTCATATGAAAGGATTTAAATGGAAGCCATCCACAGCATCAATGACATGTTGCTGTTGGTTGTTCTAGGATGTGCATTAATAATCGCTGGGCAGCAGTGCTGAGTGCATGAACAAAATCCAAACCCCTCTTTTTCAGTCCTTAACCACAGTCACATTCCAGCCTTCTCCCTTGTACAACACATGGTTGGTTATGTGGAAGCCCTGTGCTACCAGAAGGTAAAAACACTCAACCATTTGCATTAGGTCCTATAGGCCCTGGGGCATTCTATATGCAAATACACTTGGGTTTACATGTGTTTTAAGCCAAATCAATTAATTTATCACCTCAGAATGAGCTGGAATGATAGAAAATTCCCTTTATTTTGACAAGGACTWGCAATTTAGTACTTCCTAAGAAAGTTAATTGAAATGCTCTTATGCTACTAAAAAGCAGTAATAAATTTATGAAATGCACACAATTACTTTTAGCTGTCAAAATATTTAAAATAATAAGCTGTAGATAGATAATCAACCAACTAGTATGACTGAAGACACATKATTTAATTTAAAAGATGGGTCCAGAGGAATGACTACTTAAAATACAAAAACAGATGAGKCTGCAGAAATAAAGATGTAACAATTAAAATGTACCTATGGGCAAAGTCTGAAAGCATATACATAATTCCAACTATGTGACTATCCTTCTGACTTCAYCATACTACTAACATGCAAAAGTTTTTAGCAAGATCTTTAGCAAGTTTTAGCAAGGTGCTGGAAGAGTTACTTAGATAAAGCACTGAAAGGTTTAGCAAAGTTTTGGTCACAGCTCTGTGAACATATGTTTGCTATTTCAATGAATACATTATACTGCAAGGAAGAAGAGRAAAAGAAAGACAGGAGAAACAAACAGAGAAAAGTTTCATATGCATTGAATTTTCTCCTTGATATAAAATCCAAATAAAATCATAGAGGATAGTCCAAAAGGGTTATCTGTCATAACAAAAAGTACATGTTTTTTCTTACAAAACATRTTTCCTCCTATCTCTGTGATACTTTATAACAGCAAATCATTRTGATCAAAGGAAGGGTACTGAAGTGTGACAAGTAATTTCAGTTGCCTGGATTAACAAAAACTCCCCAGTGTTATACAATGAAGTTATACCAGTTAAGATACCTWAGTTACATAACTGGAAAAAAAATGAAAAAAGAAGTATGAATGTTAGTTTGCTCATACCTCTGTACAAAGGCAAAGGAAAAAGAGGTAAACAGAATTCACTTCATCACACCACTTGTATTTCTTTACTGYGTGACAACAGAAAACGAAATGGGAAAATAGTATGTGATAAGGTTTTCCACTGAAATGTCTGATGTGCTAGAAAGTATCAAAAAATAATTGAAGTAGAGAGAACAAAGCTTTTGGGGAGCTTTGAAAAAGTCTGAAGCAAATATTAGTGTTTAAAAACTTAGGTGGAGACATTACTTCCTCTCCCTACATATAATTTGCATAATATGTGCAAAAATTTACTACAGTCTATGTAAATTAAAGAAGCCAGTGTGGTGAATTTTCATAATTTTGAGTTTATTTCTTCATTCTTTAGTATTTAAAATTCATGCCTATATAAAGTATACTTGAGTGGTTTTTTTTACTGAGTTGGCAGGAATTAACTACAGACAACCATAATCATCAAGGTGATTATATATAAATAAAAGTCAAATACATAGGTCAATGTTTGAGAACAGAGCCTGATTAAATGGAAATCAGAATTTTTGATTATTTGTTTCACATTTGTTTTGTGGAAGTGTATGAGTCTACTGATCTGAAAAATTCTAAGGACAAGATTTCAGAAAATATTTTTTCATCAGAGAAGAYTGATTATAAAGAATAATATATAAAAAGAGAAAGGAACAAATATTATGAGCTGATAAGAGGGGAGAAAATCCRCTACTTGTTATCCAAAATTGTTTTCTGTACTAACAGCAGCAGTTACTCTCTAAACTCAAAAGACTACTAATGCCCTATTGTCCTACATAGTATTTCAGTTTTCGATGTATTAACATGAGCACTTTTCTACTCTTCAGGGTGAGTACTGTTTGGTTTAGATCTGCCTTATCATATAGAAAAATGTTTTATTTCTGGCTCTTGGTAAGAAAATTTTTCCCAAGCTACAGTGGAGTTAGACTGTCATTCAACTTTTCCTGAATATCAGCTAAAATGTAAATGTACAATATTTTCAGGAGTATTTTTCTTACTGCTCTATTTTTAATTTCAGAGATATTCATTGCTAGGTTTATTATACACATGGCCTTAAATCCAGAAGTACCTAGAACACAGCTTACCACAGCTAAAATATTCCAATTCTTAACATTTACCTATTTGTCCATGTATTAAAAATYCCAGAGTCTCCATGTGACTTATTTTGTAATCCAACATGATGAAGAAGCGCATGAGGATAAAGATTACTCAAGGACAGCACTAGAGACACTGTTAGCATTCTTTATTTACACATTTCCTCCAAAGAAGTGAAGTGTCAAGAGAAGAAAGATGAAGAGAACRTTAACTTCTTYTTTTGCTTCAATTTACTGAAAACAYTCAGCATGTTTGAAGTGATGGATACTCCCTTCAAGACCTCCAGGGCTACTTTGCTGCCCAGCGATTATATGAAAGAAAATGCATACCTATATCCAACTTCCAATTTCCTTTGATGGACACTTCTAAGTCTTGGGAATATTAAGGGAAACACGTAAATCTCAGTATTGAAAATACAAGTGAAAGATCATACAAGTGAACTGTAGTGTTCTTTTCATTTGAATTTTTTAATCTATTTCACTGTATTAACATCAATGAAATTATCTCCAATATTCACAGTCAAATTTCTTWAAAAAACAGAGAATTTATTAATACTACTACACTTATTTGTTGCCATCTGAAAACTTGCTAAAMACTTGCTAAAAAGGGAAATGTCTACAATGTTTAAAGTTTAAATGTTTACATTTAATGTTTAAATGTACATTTAATAATGCATAGTCCATTCAATATTTCTCTTTCAGAATTTAAAAATACTCAAAATATTCAGMAAATCATATTAATTATTAATCCAAAATTACTAAGGTTACACACAGGACATATAGCTGGAGAATGTACCAGATGGTAGAGCAGTGATTCAGAAAGAGTTAGGAGGTCATCCTGTACAAGCATCTCTACATTACCTTTGTATGCAGTGTTCCAGTAAAAAGGCCTGCTTGATGCATTTCTTGGTTAAATAAGATGGGAAGCATCCATTTGAAATWGGAAAGCTAGCCTGCCTTTACTGGTAGTGCTGTGAGCATTGCTTGCTGCGAAAATACTCCAGATTTGAAGATCACACTTCACAAAAGATATCTGCACACTGKAAAGACCTCAAAGGAACTACAAAAAGGAATTAAAGGAAGAAAAAAATAAGCACTTATCCATTTGAAGCAATTCAGCTTATCAAATTGGAGTTGGAAAAGTTTTARAACTTTGAAAACCTCTCTAACTTACAGCATGGATATTTATAAAGCTACCCAATAAGGCAACTATTTCCAAATTAACAAAGAAAATGTAAAATGCAGTATGTGGTTGTTATACTCAGTCTAATGCAGTTTAGAAATAATATATYAGCAAAAGCAGTTAAAAAACTGGAACTGATGTGGTATACAAACCTTCTTACCATGATGCTTCATAACACATAGTGGCATGCTTTACAGGATCCTTTGCAAGTACCCTGTTTCCCAGATTCTGGAAAAAAAAATGACCAATATACTGTTATTACTGAATGGGATAGAATTGTATTTTCCATAAATTCTAGGTTCCACCCAGAGAAAGTCCATCCATAATTTTATTTTGGATGGACAGGTAAAAGGGGGAATTGCTTACATTGCTCTCAGTATGGATATGGTACTACACTGGCTTCTCTTGAATCCAGTGTCTTTGGACACCATCTTTCCTAAAGTTTGCAAGAATTTTTTTGTTGTTGTTTTTACCTATGAAATAAAGGTGGTTGAATGTTTTCTTTCTTCTTTTCTAGTCTCCCCTCTTTCCTCTTTTATTTTTTTTTTTTTTGTATAGACAGGGAATACTATATTGAGCAGAACAATCTTTGATAAAAATATAAAAGCATTTAAATCTTTCWTAGATACTTTTCTTATAGGAATATCAACACATTTCATTAAATTTTACAGAAGATATTTTCCTTCCTTACACTAGTAAGGAGTCTATGCAATTTTTTTTTTCACTTTGGAGCTTAGAATGAGGGAAAAAACAAGACGACTTAAGTTTGTTTCAAAAATTAATTTCTTAAGACTCCTGTGAGCTCAGAATACTGGCAGGACTTAGATTTGGTTCTTTTCCTTCTGTAGCCACAAAGCTTAAYATCTTTAAGATTGAGATGGTTTTGTGTACCTACCGCTTTAAGCAAGAATTAATGCACTCTGATTTCACAGAGGACTAGAAAAACTGACCTCATTTGACCTTAAATACTTGGAAATTAATCAGTTTCTCATTTCTATATATATAAACATTAACAGGCAAGATTCAAAGCAGCAAAACCATGCAACTTCAAAAAAGGATTTTGAAGCTCCCCAGGATGTTTCAGACTTCATTATTAGGAGCTCAGTTGTTAGGGATTTTTGAAGATGTTTTTCTTTCTATGAATCATTTTCCATTTAACAAATTATCACACATAAATCAGAYCTTGAGTTCTATTTTTGAGTCAGATAATTATTAATGTTGACAAAAGGAATATTAAATATTTCTTATGGTCATTTAAGTAGAAATTATTTGCAAGTTTAATTTATTTCATCACTTAAATGTTGAWCTTGATAGCTAAAATGCATTTCCTGCAAGCTGCAATGTCATTATTGCTGTAAAACTGAGACCTTTATTTAAMTGCATAGTCTGTATCTGTTCAATCATTTAATATTGTCTGTTAATACAAAAATGATTGCAGTMTCAAGCCTTACAGTTCTTCACTTGAAGCACAACTGCTTTTAGCAAAAAGCATCTGCCCTCTTTCTCTTGCTGATTCTCTCATATGCTCAAAAAAGGCAGGGACAGAAGCTGAGAGCCCCTCTACTTCCAGAAGGTGCTGAGGGAGCCATCCTCACCAGGAGAACTCTGCCAATKGGACATTTATTTGTGTGTAGGGATGCTCTTCCACTTTGTTTCATATATCAACACTTTCAAAAATTTTCAAGAAATCTGATACTAACACTGCTTTGTTTCTAAATTGAGTTGTCCAAAGATTACTTATCTTTACTGAACATAGGGTTTTGCAGTATAATCACTGCGCTATAGCACAAGGTGAAGTTGAAACTAATCACAAGTSAGAGGCTGGTCATCTCCACATTAGATGACTTATGTTGCTTTGCTARCAAATCCTTGTGCCAAACAGTGGCAACACTATCTGCACCTGGGCTAGTGGATATGCTTGGAAAAATGTGCTTTTGTTCCAAAAMCAAAATTTTTGAGTTGCCCTACATTCATGTAAGTGTTAAAACTCATCATGGGTGAAAGGTGCTATTGCTTGGAATTGGATCTTTACTTGTGTTCACAGGAACAATCACTGGTTGTCAGATGAACTGCATCAGTACACTGTTCAGGGGAACCACTTATATCAACACAAAGGTGGCAATCAGTTCTGTAGGCCTGAATTCACAAACTGAAGATTCTYTGCTCTGAGACAAATCAACAAATGTCTTGGAGATTAAAATATCCACCCTCAGGGTATAGCAGCTAGGTGCATCACTATAATGTGAGTGGTATCTCCAGGAACAACATGACTCCTTCTGCAAGGAAATCRGTGTTATCACTCAGTCAACAGTGGCACCTGAACTAAATTTAGAAACTGCATCAGTGATAAGGAAACTTTAGTGCTTATCTATTATTTCAAATATCAAGTTCAAATTTCTCCAAGTATTTGTTAGATAGGGAGAGATTRTTACAAGATCCACAGAATAGATTTTACAGATCAATATTAAAAGGATCATAGACTTGTGACTTAAGTTGGGTGACACTGATCATTGTGATCATYTGTATTTTATGCTGCCCAAGTTTTTCTTAACTTTTTTTGCTTTAGACAACTAGTGAAATAAAGCATCCAGTCAATAAATCAATATGTTACAGGRTTTTTTACAGTTTTTTATGTAGTGAAAAGGTGAAAATCCAGGGTGCATGTTTTATTTAGGATTAGGTCAATGACATATTTTACAACCATCACCTATGATTGAATAGCACAACATATCATAAAAGAGAAATTTTCTTCTTGTGAAAATGATTTTCTGTTTCCAGAACTATTTTTCAAGTCTCCAGCAGCAAATAACTGACTGAAAGAAACCAAAAATTAAATGGGTATGGAATTAAAGGTACTACAATCCCACTGAGTGTTTCTCTGAATTGATGGTTCAAATTCTGATATGTTGTTCTTTGTGACTGAATTCTTGCCACTTCAGCTGAAATAAAAGATTTCCTAGGGGAGACCTGACATCTGAAAAGAGAAACCCCTTCTGTTTAATAGCCCTAAGGTCTACCCAGCATCACCAGCTTCCCTCTTCTTTTTGTGATGGTCCTCATGGTAAAAGCCCTTCTCATTTCATCTTATTGTCTTTCATGAGCTAGTACAAAGCTTCCTCATTCCATGGCAATCACTGTAATGTTTGTTTTCAGAAGTGGTTTGACACTCTATTACAGGTGGACTACATCATGAAAAGGTTAAGAAAGGGGATTGAATGTCATTGTCTGCRTTTCCAGAGCACTGAAARTGGACTWATATTTAAAATTAYAATTTAAAATGTTTAAAATTAGGTAGAGTACTAAAGCAGCAAAAGAATGAGTAGGGAAGAAAACATTCCCTGAATAAAATACCAGATAATCTGGAAATGAGAAGCATCCAGTGAACCAATACAGGTATTTAACATTTCCTTTGCAAAAATCAAATACCATTTGAACTGAAAACTTGTGATATGGTCATCCACATGCATGGCTTTGCTTAAMGCTAGCTTTGACAACAGGAGCTAGCAGAATCAGAAATTGTGCATTTCACTCAGAAGGAAACTGCATGCCTTTGAAGATCTGTACAAACACCAGCCTATGTAAAGACTGGAACATTGCTTATACTCTCCAAGGGGGAATTACATAAGTTTGAAGCAGCAGCTAGCTATTCTGAGACTACTTATGAAAAAGGATATCTGAAATCTCTTTTAGAAGTAATATAAAAGTAAATACAAATTTTGATTTGTCTCTGATACCTTTAATGAATGTGATGAAGTCCAAGAATGAAAAGTTCAAAATAAAATTTCTCACCTACCCCATCTGAACAGTGCTGCACATCATCCAGTGTTCCATCTCAGAGYGGGTTTTTTCTGTGTTTTGAGTTAAAAAAAAAAAATAGGTCACACACACTCATTCATGTACTACCTGCTATGAAAATGTGAAATACAGCTGATTGAATCGCATTTGACCTTTATGCTGAGTCTGAGTATGGAATACAAATGCAATMATAAAGGCACTGCAGCTACAGCCATTTGTTGGTTTTGAATCTCTTTAGTGATATTGGAAGGACAGTAAAAGCAGGATTTTCTAAACCCTACTCACTTCTATTTTTCTCTCACTGTACTTTTGTGTCTAACAATATTGCCCTGATTTAAAATTTTACTTAATTCTAAAATCAYACACTGTCTAGTTTTATATTTCATTGAGCTAAAGCAAAAAAATRAGTTACAACTTAAGTAACAAATTGCCAAAATGATACATAATTAACATCATAATTTTAATCCTGTGAATAAGATCTTCTAGTCAGGCATTTCTCTTGTCTTTCACCTCATAAGTTACAGAAAATCTATTTTTTATATCATCTCCTTAAAAAAAATGGAAAACAATTCTGTCTTCCCAAAAGGCTTACTGAGAATATCTCTGAAAATATCTCSTGTTTTAGTCAAAAGTCAAAACTTTTTGTGGATTTTCAAGTTATGAAAAAAATGTGCATGMTAGACATACCTCTAGAATAGCCAGGAAGGGGACAGAAGGGAAGGGGCAAACAATAAGCAACATAAATAAATCAGTCTTCAGTTTTCTGCTTGAATATTCCGGTTTGTAAGTTTGGTCTTAAAGACATTTTCTATTGAAAAATTGTATGCTTTGCTGTATAGCTGTGAGATATGTAATCATACACTTTAAAATATCTTGTCATATTTTTTCACTTTATCTGATAAAAAGAAAGAAAGAAAGAGACTACTCATAATTACAGCAGAATTTTAAAAGTCCAAATTCTTTTTATGGAGAATAACTTGAAGTTCTGTCAGAGGTGAACTGTTGATGTYCTTCAGTTTGTCTTTAATAACATCCTAGAGTGAACTGGTCCATTTACCTATAATTTTGATAAACAGAATGTCTATTGTTATTTCTTGTTTACAATATTTTGACTAAGGAAAAATCAGAAATACATTTCTTCTTCTTCCTTACACTGACTGCCTTCCCTTTACAACACCACATTTTTTCCTTACTTCAATGATTCCTGCTAATTTACATGTTAATTCACTTGAAGAAAAAAAAGTGACATGAATGTCATTAGTGGAGCTCAGTGAAAAGCTAGGCTTAAAACACAGTGGTGGTTAAAGCAAACAGTATCATAGTATGAATAAAGAAAGCACAGTTTCAGAATAATTAAAAAAAATACCATGATGTTTTATAAATAGATTGTAAACTTTAACCCATAGCACTGTTTTAAGCCTGGCTCCAGTAAAAAAACTGCCAAGATAGCTTCTGATTCCAACAGGGGAAGGATTCCATTCAGGGTGGTCTCTGAGCAGTTTCAGYTAGGAGGGAGCCTTTCCTCCTTGCCTCATGAGTGGTACATCARTGTAAGGCTRGAATGCTCATCAGACCTGAGCAAGGTGAATGAAAACATATAAGAAGCTGACTGGTATTTTTCTACACTATTAGGCTACCTTTCACAATCTTTATATTCAACAAAGTTATATATTAAAAAAATAGCAGTAGCATATGTTCAAATAGGATGGTTTTTCTCTGGCCTATATGCATGCTTTTCCKAAAACAGGGTTCCTTTATTTCAAATCTGCTCGTTGTAACACTGGTTATAGTCCCGTATCAAAATTTAAGAATAGGTTTATGATCCCCCAGAATTCATGTGGTTTGACTTTACATTTTGGCAGGGAAGCTGAGGAAATCWAAACAAAAGCAGTGACCTTTTTTTATTTCAGTATCATGAATATTTTGAAGCATGTCTTATGGAACAGATGCAAAAAAGTAGCTTAAATAAATTGTTCTGGCATTGGTGYAGTATAATCATCTGAAACTGCCACATTAATGGTTCCAGCTTATCCTGCAAAAGCAAAATGTGATAAAAATAACCAGAACATGCAAATACTTACTGGGACAGTAATTCAGTGGAATGGAAATGATTGTTTGAATACTTCACTCACACAGCATATCAGTTAGTATTGGCACTAAAAAAGATAGTAAAACACTAAAGCTTGACTATGAGCAGTTTCATAATTCCTTCAAAATAATGTCAGTTCCTCAGAGGAGAAAATCTATAACCAGTACTAGCACAGACTGGTAGAATTAATTAATCACCAAATCCCCAAACCTCCCCAAGTTTTTATATAAATATCACAAAATGCATATAGGAATGAATAGAGTGACAACTGATTGCTGTCAGAGTCTCCTATTTTATTTCTGAAGAAYCTTTTTCATCTTATGCATTGTTCAACTTGGATTACAYRGTGTGAATTAAAGAAATTTGGGCTTTACTTTTAATGAAGTTAATTTAAGGAGAATCAACATAATTGTGAGGAGTGCAACCAAAAGATATAATGCAATTTTTGTCTCTATTTCTTCCTTGCTTCAAGAATTATGACTCATGTCTTGCTTCTAAAYAGATTGAGGAGCATTATAAAGATAATTCACTATTAATCATGACAATAAATTAAAAGCAAAATTTACTGCTTATCGCACAATTCCAATTTTAGAAAAAAATGAGAGGGAAAAGATCTTATTGGATGTGCTACCAATTATTTATATGTCTCATTAAAAGCTCAACATTTTACTCACTGCAACTACATGATTCACTATTCTTGTCTTCAATACCACCTCCTGCTTTGTCCTTCCTTAACTTTAGAAGCTGCAAAAGATGATTTTGTAAAAATAGCTGGATATGTACATATTTATTTTTCMATTAGTTAAAAAAAAATCCTGCAGTGTGTATAATTATCATCCCAAATCCAGCATATTTTTTTCTTCATYATGCTACAGAAAATTCATGGGGTAAGGCTCCTCACCCTTTTCTCCACAGCTGGCTAAYAGCTCTGGGTTTTCAAAAGGGAAAACAATACCTGAACTGCTCATTTTTTACCTTAAGTGTGGTATTTTTAATTTTTACAGGAAGATATATTCTTAGCTAAAAAATGCACTTAAACTAAAGAAAAAAAATACAAATGTTAAAGTGCTGGTAGGATAGATAATATGTGTCACGCCRTTATTTTGTCAGAAGTTTAAACACGCAATGAAAGAAAAATTTTAATCAGAAAATTGCAAACTTTTTCAAAAGAAATGTCATGGTGTAGGAGTTCATAAATCCACRTTCAGCTGATGTTTTATAGTGAATTCAAATACAAATAGTTGCTAAGACTGCATTATCACATTACCCACTTCTACCTGTTTAAACATTTCGAGGGAAAAGTATACCTGCTACYATTTACAAAGCAGCAAATGAAAGGGCAAAATGTTCCCATTTCTTGTGGWGCTGACTGACCCTTGTTCTCCAAGAGAACAGTTTGCTGCTAATAGAAAAATAAACAACAGATGGCCTGGAGGGAACTTTTTTCCCTTTTAATGGGTTTTTACTTAACAGAAATCCTAGCTTAAAGTAGGTCATTGTTAGCAGGGTATAGAGAACTACAATGGGCCCTAGCAGTTTAGATTAAGTGGTAAGAAAGGCCACCAGTATGCTAGGATTGCTTGTGTGTCTGGGGAAAAATTAATTTTTAAGTAAAATATTGGAGTTTAAATTCTTTGCTTTAACCGAAATTTCACCCATTCTATTCTGCATGTTTTGGTGACTGATAAACAGAACATATTGTTTTRTAGGATTTTTGTTCTGTTTTTGAGTTTTTGTTATTGAAGGAGGGGGTTTGATATCTAGGACAGAAATGTATTAATCATCTAGTACCAAAATTCAKATCATGACTGCAACCTACTATCATAAGATTTTTCCATCCTTTGTTTGGATACCTTAATATATTTCTTGCCTAGGTATTAGGCCTTTCATTTTACACACACAGAATCACACAGAATGAGAATGGATTTAGAAAGAGAATGGATTTTTTTAAAGCGATAAAACCAAGACATTAAGATTTCAGAGACATGAACAGGGAACTGGAGTGAAATATTGTGAAAATAACTTGTACAGCACAGGACCACAGTCCAGATAACTTCAAATGCTTTTTGCAGTGTGGATGGACCAGGAATTAATAAAAACRTGCAGAATATTTTCCAGCACATAATACTTCAATAMTGTTTYATACTTCAAACTAAATAYAGGAGGTTTCTGATGCAGAGAAAATATAGGAAGACCTACATCAAAATTMAGAATACAGCAGCAGTGGGTAGAGACTGCTACACATTGAGGTGGTTTATGTTTGATGATAACTAAAACTCATCAAAGAAGAGGTAATAGCAAGCTTATTTGCTGAAGGAATCTTTTTCCGTTTCCACTTCCTCTTCTTATCTCTTCAAAGTTTCATTGACAGAAATGTATAAGAATGTAGTCATTGAGAAAGCAAAAAAAAAAGGTGGAAAACATTAGAAAAAGTAAATAAGAACAGATCAAGTAAATTCAAGACATCTATGCATTTTTTTAAGCAATAACCTTCTAGGTCAATATGCCCTGAGATAGTGCACACTAATGAAGTATACCTCAGTAGTATTTAATATAATTGTGTACATACAACAAAGAGAAAATACAGGGAAGTTTTATTGCTGTATTGGTTTTATTGGAGAAGTGACATCCCCATTTATGAAAATCATAAATAATCATTATAATTTGCATAATTTCCCTAGTTTTATAGTCAAGCATGAAAAAAGCATAATTTAAAATTTGTGAAGAGCTATTCTCCTAAAAAGASTTATAACAAAAATTATCACTATAATAAATAAAGCTTCTTGACCAACGCCATATAATGAACTTAACATAAAACTAAGCTGAAATGTCCACAGTGAGAAAAAAGCTCAGCGTGTTTAGCTGAGAAAAGAGATCTATGATTCAGAGGTTTGTGGGCTGTGCACAAGTTTTAATTGTCAATCCATGAATGAAGCCTGTGCCTTAAAAGAATTAATTTTTATTTTGATAACATATAGTGTTTAGAGGGAAGCAAGAACAAATTATATTTTACTTTCCCAGCATAATTCAAAACAAGATTAAAAATTTAAAATTTAAAAATTAAAAAAGAATAGTGACTATACCTAGTTAGCACACATTTCATATAAAAAAAAAAAAACCAACCAGATGCAAAATCTTTTGCTGCTAACCAATGTCATGCAGAAATGCCATGAAATCATATGAGTAGACCAAAATGCAATGATCCACCCCATTTGTTCAACTGTGATCTGAACAGTTGGAAAATTAAGACCTCTGGAGATTTTGCCAATGGAAAGACAGTGATGGTGCAGTCTTTATCAATTGATTTCATAAACCAAAAGCATTTATAATTACACTACTTGTGTCTGAATAAATTGAAATCCTAATTTCTATTAAAACTTATTCAGTGATATTCCCATTAATGTGTTTTGAATAAATTTTAGAGAAATTTACAGAAATRTATACACACGTACAGAGGTGAGCTAGGAGTGTTTTCAAAATAGCACCCAACYACACCAATTCCATTGAAATGGGAACTTGACATAAAATGACTGATATAGTGYCCTCAAAATAGGGCATAAAGTGGGATAACCAGATATTAAATATTTAACAGCAATAAAAAAGACTGAAATCTCATGTCACATGAGTTACCTAGCCATGAAAATGTCCCAGTACTTATTTTAGACTTTAGAACTGTTTAAGGAACAGAGTTTTGGCTCTGGAAAAGTTGAGCTAAATTCCTGCTTAACTTCCTTCATAGTCCAAAAACATTCTGGGAGAGMTATTTAACTCCATTGAGATCATTAATAGTAGCAATTCAGTAGAAGTTTTGAACTTAAAAAATTTGTAGTTTGTTTTTGTTACCACTTATATAAAATTTATCCCAAATCCTGGCCACTGTCAGAAGCACGTTGCACTCAATCACATTTCAAATAGGAATTTTTTTTATAGGAACTTTTATACAAGCCTCAGCTTAAAACTATTTTAAGAAATTTAATTGCATTCACTTTTTCTCTAATAAAACTAAATTAGATTGTTAACATTTATTACTATTTTCCCCTCTTAATTAAAATGACCTGAAAAGAACATATAAAACATTAAATGGAGACCAGAGGCATTCTAACAAATTATCTTATTACCTATAATTTTTTCTAAGTCTCCAAACTTTCTGGGTTACTGGGTTTTGCTTTTGTGTATTTTGAGCATTATAGAACAATGAGATACAACTTGATACAACTTATATAGGAAAGGTCTAAGATCTCCCAGCTCTGTTTCTGCTAGGCATAAATAAATGGCTTTCTAAACTAACTGCGCCGAAACGTTCATAAATTTAGATTTGTGGTCAAAAAAAATCCTGTAGAATTCCTGTGTTGCTACACATTCAAATTTTAAAGTGCTTAACTCATCAGTTTCCAGGCACACTGCATATGAGATACCATGCAAATCATTGTGCACAGCTAAACAAAGAGGGATAAACTGGCCTCTATTTGAAATCTATGGAAGGTTGCAATTAGCTTCACTGAAGCCACTATACCATTCTCAGCCTTGGTTTTTGTTTTTTTTTTTACTATAGGGACATTGGAAATCCTGTAGTACCTTCTGTAAGTGTATGAATCTTTTGTTAATTACAGCCTTTGATGATAGGCTGCATATGTGTTAACTGTTGTTTCAGCTCATAAAGCAAAGAAGGCAATGTAATGGTACTGTGTGTGAAAAAGAGGAATTCCCAGGAAACACTGGGTAGAAAATAAAGTGAGCAGAGGAAATAAGCAAGAAAAACTAAATCTGCRAAGGAAACAGAGACCATCAAGTATGAGACTTAAAGTCTTACTGAAAGGGCAAACAGAATGGTATGTCCTCTCTGCTACTTTGACCATCAGATGTCTAAAATCCATASTTAACAGGAAAGAGACACCTGTATCTTTATTTTAAAACTACACAARGCCAAACCAGTCAGCTCTGCAGAGCTTAATAACACCGTGCTCCAGAATGGTGGGCTCACCAGGATTCACTAACATGACAAAAGGGTTTTCCATTGTATTAATACAATACTTTTCTGAATAGTTGAGAATATAGAATGTAAGAAACATCAAGAAAAGAAACTGAACAAGAAAAAAAATTTATCTTTAAATAGTGGAATTGTTTTTAATAATTCTAAATAAATTATGAACTTGTTGGCACAGGGCATTGTGAAGATGAAAAGAGATGTATTTACAATAAGAAATGAATTAATGGAGAAAAATCCACCCAATGGCAAATGAATATATTTGCATACTGTCTTCATCTTCTGGAGCTCCTATCCTTCTATTGCTTGCCTGATGTAGCAGGAAATWGATAATTCAAAATATTTCTATCTGTTGTTTGTGTATCTATTACTGACAATTTCCAGAAAATATTTATTGGAGATGCCCAAAACACATAGAAGGGAAAGGTAAGACAACAAAAACACAAAAAGGGGGAAGTCCTAAAACATTTTTCAATTCTCTGATCTTTTTCTGATCAGATGAACTTAAAATTTGCATCTTCCAAAGTTACTGCATGACCGTATTAACTTTTAATCTTGTCCATCCTGGGTTTTTGYTTAATTTTGTAAGTATTATTTACATTTGTGTGAAGGATTCTTCCCCAAAGATTTTTTTCATTTTGAGCACCTTTAGTACTTAAGACAATAGTTTGACAACAGTTTTGACAATAAAGGATTTTGTATTTGCAGGGGAGATTTCTTATGGTTTTTGAATAYGAGCCATTCTGTAGAAATTGTTCTAGAAAGGGATCATCATCTCCTCTGCATCCTTACCAGAGATGATGCAAGTACTTTCAGAAAGCTGCTGTCTCTRTCTTCTACCATTTCCCAACAACTTCACCTAAGGGTAATCTGACATTTCTCTATGCTCTGGAAACAAGACACCAACAACTCAAGGTACATTTTTGCTGTTTCTGTACCTCCATGTCTGACATATCAAGGAAGCTTCTGCGTATTCCTGGTGATTATAAACCTCCTCCCCATAAAAACTGATTTTTGCAGCATTACTCTTAGTATGCCAACCCATAAGAATCTTTATACATTAGTGACTCAAATGAAAACCTTTAATGGAGCTAAAGGGAAAAAAAATAAAAAGACCATGAGAGCTATTTAAAAAGCAAACTATATCAAGTTTCTGTTGAGATGGGTTCCTCGACTATTTAAAAGACYYTCAGATGACTTCTGAGATGATAAAWACCACTTTTGAACATGACATGYCATAAATTTACACCTTTAATATATTTTGACATCGTATTAAAGGTATAGTCCAGTCTTTCATTTTACATATTCTTTCTGCAGAAGATAGTTACTTTTAAGTTCATGTTTGACAGTTACTGATCTACTGCTTCCATATTTGCAAATTTGTCTCTWATCTCCAGCTCATGGCAATTGTCATTTAGCATTCTATTGCAATTTTCCAAATACTACAGAGTAAGACAAAGTTTAAAGTTCTGTGAAATGTGAGCAAAACTGTCTCATGAAAGGTAGGCATTTTTTTCTCTTTTTTTTTCCTGCCTTTTTTCTTTTTATTTTTTCTTATTTTTTTCCCCCAGACTGGACTGAAACAGCACTTGACAGTTTAGTTCAAGTCACATCCTAGCCATGACTTTCATGCATTTGATTTCTCTTCAAATATGTATCTGTTTTGCTGTCACACTGTAGAGAAGAATTGGAACTGTATCTGTTCTTGAATCAGTGTTCATATCTGATGTATTATCTTCTCACCAGTGCAGTACAGATAATTCAAAATATTTCAATCTCTTATCCRAGTATCTATTAGATTAGATACTAATCCCTTCTTATTCTCCCACAGAGAAGTAGAGTCAACTTCATAGTAATTTAACRGCAAAACCAGACACTACTCTGTTCTTATCAAGTTTGAACCATTGTTTAATGGTTTTATGTTTAGGGGTTTAAGATTCAGTGGGGGAAGCACAGCAGCAAGCACACACATTCCCAAGTTATTGCTGCTGTTCTATTCTGTGAAGACTGTAAACAACTACTTATTGTCTGGTTCAAGCCAGTTCAATTACAGAAAAAAAAAAAAAAAAGAAAAAAAAGAAGTTCTCAGTGTCTCTTTCACTCTATAGTAAAAACCCAAACTGTCCCAGAGGAAGCTGTGAAAGACATATGCACTTACGCCATCTTGTCTACTGCTACTGCCCCTTGCTGGAGCTGGTGGGACCTCAGGAGATAAGGAAATTGGAGAAGCAACACATTGTGAATCACTGCTATCTGAACTTTACCTTATTATATTGAACTCCATGGACAATATCCACAAAAACCTAGCTATTAGTCACTTGATTCTTCAACATCACTGAATATCTGAGAGGAAAGGGGAAGGAGTATTGCCAATAGTAGCAAGCTGAAACAACATTTTTCAGGAGAAATATGCTGAGAGGATAAGCAGAAACTCAGCCATCCTTACAGAATACATTGTAAACATAAAGAAATATTTCACTCCTGCAAATAGAAAGTTCTGCAGATTTTTTAGAAGATGGAATCTGACCTCTTCCTTTCTCTTCCTCCAGCTTGCATCTGTTAAGCATTATATTTTACAGACATGGAAATAGAACCAAGGCTTTTAAGACTGTTTCCTCTTTGGAATATTTTTTAGGGAATGTTAGAGGTTCCCGTTACACTGGCCACTTGGAAGGTTGAAAGATGTGATAGCTGCCTAAAAATTATGCAGCTAGTTTGTGACTCAGATTTGTACCCACTTCCTCCTTTGTTTCCTAGAGCAGGGATGCTCACAGACACAGAGCAATGTTGAAAGAGCAAGCACTCCCAGGGATGCTGCTGTGCCACCCCTTCTCCATACAGATGCCAGGGTACTTCTACCATATCACTGAAAGTTACCCTGATTAGATTCCAACATGTTTAATCTTTGTGCTTAAAAGCAGTGATTTTATTTTGGTCCTAGAAGGACAGCATGCTCCTTTACTCAGGTGAATTAGGATTTCTCCTTTATTTCTTAAAYCTATTCCTACAATGGAAAAAATGAATCAGTAACTTTGTCTAAGGAGTACTGCAGMGTGAACTGCTTGCACATGACTTTCTTGGTCTGCAAATTTGCAAATTTCAAACTTTTTCACAAAATTGTATATTTCCCGTATTAAAACACAGATCCCGTTTAATACATCTCTAAATAGAATCTAACCATGTCTCAGGGTGGAAGGAACATTGAAGAAACTGAAAAATAATCAATGGCCAATCAGATGAGATAAACTTTAAAGTTATTAGATAAGAAAAATACAGTAAACCTCTTTGTGCTGAAGGAGAATTGGTCACCAGAATTTGGATAATTTAAATTTCATGGGATTGGTTTAGTATCTCAGTGTGGAATACTGAGTAATTCTTATCTCTGAACACATCCTTTGGTTTGCATTAAACTTTTAAATTATTTTCTTTGTCATGCTAACCAGTGACAAACAAGTTTTGGACCTAGCATGTTGGTCAGTTAATTTTTCAGGATCTAGAAACAATGTTCACAATGTGTTACACTACTCAGGAAAGTAATTTAAACTGTTTATGCTACCTTTAATGGATATATATACTGTCCAAAAAGAATGACCAGAAATATTTTATCAGGGTTATCCAGATATAAMGACCAGATTTGGAATGCTTTTTAATGGAAGTATAAGGTGTGCCATCAGGTTTTCTTTCCTAAAGGTCTAATTAGGATAGTAAATCATGGTCTGCAAAGGAATTTATAAATACTCTCAACTCTGCACCATTTATCTCACTTGTTTGATAATGATAGTACATAGAGAAAGAAGAAATTCTACTTTTTTCTAATGTCTAATTTATACTACATATACATCTGTAGCATTTTTATAGACCCCCTACTCATGAGTAGAAAACTACTCATGAATAAATATGACCTACTTCTCACATAACCATGTGAACAAATAGGCAAAATACAGACAAATCAAGACAATGTCAACATGAAAGAACAAGACTACTAGAAGCAGTGACCATAGGTAACTACCTTTTTTTGGGTCTTGTTTTAAATGCTTTCAAAAGGCTTTTAATAAATGTTAAACACATGAATTATTGGAATACTTTGGTTGAGAGAAGCATTAACCCTATTAAAGCATGGCAAACTGAAACACAGACTATGGGAATACATTTGAATAAGTAAAGAGCTTTTAAAAGGAAAAGGATTCCTCTTATGTAGAGTCTCTTAATATATATAATTTGCTGGGTCTACAAGGAGAAAGAGAAACCTTAATTAAATTATTTCTATCTATTTATTTCTTTATTATTATCTTTATTTATCTATCAATATTTATTTCTTAAAGTTTCCCTTATTTTTAGAAATGAAAGAATTTCTTTCCAGTGCATTCCAGAGAATTTCCACTGGAGAACACACTGCCCTGGTGTTCTGGGTCTCAGGTTTTATCCAGGTAGGAATGCTTGGCTCCTCCTGCTGGGTGGAGCCCAATTGGATGCAGTGAGCTTTAAATGGCCCATTAATGGCAGCTATTCCTCTGGAGGGAGGATGGGTGATGGAAGAGATAAAGAACTGTGCCCCACCTGGTTTTAACAGAAGACACCTGCCTCCTCCTTCCTGGAGTTAGAAGAGGTAAGCAGCACAGAATTTTTCATAAATTCACCGTTTTCTTTTATAGCAGCTGATGTGAAGAGAAGGAAATTGACTGTAAAGGAGGTGAGGAAGTGATGTCAATCTTTTGTAAGTATTGGAAAGAACCAAATATTGATACACTATATAAAGAGAGGGAGGACCTTAAATTTCTAAAAAAGCAGAAAAAGAAAAGATGCAAAAGTAATAAGAAATTGTTGTTGGTGTGTGATGTACAGGAATCTGTCTGAGCCAACGACAGTTAAAAGTGATTCTCTTTGCTTAGCAGCATATATCTAGCCCCTTCTTAGTAAAATATGTACTCCTTCAGTGTATGTAAATATCTCCTGGAATTTTTGCATTCAAGACATTATGTCATATTGTGATACTGTTTCCAGATATCAATTTCCTTTTGCCAGAAAAAACAAAGAGCCTGAACTTCCCCAAATAAAAAAGAAAAGCCACCCACTCAATATACCATTCAGTTCCAGAACTGTGTGTTTTTTAACCAAAACCATTCTTTGTGCTGGAAAGTGAAGCTTTGTGAAGAACAATGTTGTCACCAGAGAGTGAGCTGAAGTGCTGCTTTTGTTGCTAAACCAAAAAATCATGTTTTCAGTTTAATTCCAAACTMTTTTGGTTAAGGTATTGTGTAAAAACAAATGAATAAAAAGGGGTTTTTTAACTAAAAAAAAGGATTGTACTATTTTTTTGCTTTTTCAACAGGTATACGATATGCTCAGGAGATGCTTAATATACTTATTTAGCTTGTGATCCTAGGAATATATACAGCTGCACCATTTCCAGGACTGTGCAACTCATAGGTTTCCTGCATCACATGACAGCACCAGGATCTGCTCAGGGAGTCATTGGTGTACATCAAGTCAGTCTAAGGAAACTACGGCTCCATATACATCTCAGTCATTGCTCATAGTTTCTGCCTAATGTCAGAAGTGGARATGACTGAAAGGTTAAAGACTTTCCTTTTTTGCCTTCATACAATTATTTTTTGTCCTTCTATAAGCTGTAGGAGATTTCATCTGTTCTCACACAGAAAGGTTGTACCTGCTTGTTATATAATTTCCCAAATTGCCAGCAATTTAATGTGTTATTTTTATATAGCTTGTTCAGCCCTAAAGTGCATATGTGTAAGATCATTTCCAAGCATATCATCTTAATGGCTCTCAGCTTRGGCTATGGACAGGCTCAAAGGACAGCTTTTAAAACCTGCAGATCAGAAGGCTCTGGGAGTCAATCTGCAAAGATCTGGCAAAGTGATGGAGGTTAGATGGATTTCCGTCCTTATCTTGAAAAAAATATCTGAACTGCACTACTGACAACTTGTGAGTAGTCACCGCAATAAACAGAAGTGTGCTGTAGAGATGCCAAAGCTGGGCCTCATTGAGCTAGGCTTAGCTCTGAGCAACAGCCCAGGTACAACAGCAGAGAAATTACTTATCCTGCAAGTTACATGTATGACTTCAGCACAGATAAATCCTTTCACTAAATCTACTTTCAAGGCATGTCTTACTCCTATCTTTGTTGCTCAGACTAGGTTAACCTCAGGAATTTTATAGTTAGTCTTAAAAAATGCTAATGACAAAAATAGCAACAGATTGCTCCACTCTTCTGCAAATTTTCTTACTGCTGGCAAATTCTAGGCCTCACTAAGGAACTCATTTATAGAAACAAACTGGCAATGTAGAATATTTTAATAAGTTTTTTACCTAATCCCTATTGAGTCTTTTTATTCCAGTTTTAATTCTGCTAAAGAGGTAGAACTTTCTATTTTTCTTTTCATAATTACTTAGAAAAATATTCTGACAATAAGACTGTTATAGAAGTCTGACTGCAAGCATTGCAGGAGTGGCAAATAGACACTATTTTAGTTAATGTTTCTATCTGTGGGTCTTGAAGAAATGCACATTTGCAGAAGCATATTCTGAAAGACATTTCCACACAGAATTAGCTGGATTGCATATGTAAATGACCTGCTATAAATAATCAAACACAGCAAGTCTCTATTCAAAAGTTAGCCCATCAAAATTGTGCTGCACAAAGAAATATGCTTTGGCTTTTTACCAGATTAATTTAAAAATTTCCTTCAAGACAGTTTGTGGCTGATGTTAGAATTACATGAAGTTGCTAGTTCATTTCTCCTTGAGATACCACAAGCTAAAACAAAAAAAATATACAGCTCCATGAAACTGCCAAATGTCATTAAGCTCTGATTATCATCTATAGATTTGCTGAGGTTCACTCTGAACCAGCAGTGGGCTGACTGGAAATTCTAATTCACAGGAGGAAGTTAGCTGAATTATACTCTCTGCCAGTAAAACAGATTGAACAAAACAGTTGCTGTGTTTTTGCATTATGACCTTTCAGTTAGGGAAATTTACGCTGAAAAATAATAATACCCTCTGAAATATATGCAGAGCACTAATAACTTTCAATTCTATAGTCAAAGTACCAAACAAACATAAATTCTCTGTCTGCTTCTTGCCTGATAAAACATTTTCTTTCAAAGTAAATAATTCAATCAAAAAATTATATGAGATTGAYACCCTCCCCACTTCTCTTGAGTTTAGATATATTAGTTTTAATTTAATATTTTTCAACTGAGTAACTAACCATCTGCATATATATCTCTGAGGAGGAAAGTCAATGACAAATAAACATAACTGAACATTCTCAAACTTGTGAGTAGGCACTTACTATTTTGCCTGCAATGCAATTTACTTTTCTGGTTTGAAAATTCCTTTGTCTCTATATTCTGTTGTTCAACATCACATGCTTCTCATTTACTCTTTAGTCCATTTTATGTTTTAAGTTTAAATCTTGCCACAAATTATTCCTGCCTCATTGCATTGAGCCATATTTTATGGACAGGGCAATATTTGGCATAAAATGTCAACTGACACATAAAGCAAATGGGGTGTCATTTGTAGGTTTATCTCAAAGATTTGTGGGAACATTTTCAAATTGCTACTGGCAGCACAGCTTTCTTATTTCCTTTCTACTAAGGAACTCACTTCTCACCATTTCTAAAGAAATGTTTAAGACCTCTAGATTGTCAAAACATTGGTGAATATAAAGCATTTTCCCTCAAAAATCACTATAATAAAAATAACAACAGGGAGTTATGATATGTCTATGTCTAAATTGCCTTAGCAGGTTCCCTTTTTTTTCCACAACATTGCACAATATTTTTAGTATGGGTTTAAGCTTCATATTCCCTTTTAAATCAGTGGGAGGTATCTTACTAAATTTCCTTGATAATGTAGTTTTCTCTTCTGATATGTCTACTATTATTAGTGTTATACATTTAACAAAAGACTTTCCAGAAGCCACAGTCACTAGCAAAGACATGTTCTAATAAGGAATATACAAACACACGTGATGATATGACTCTCAAATCTTATAACCAGGCAATTAAAAAAAGAAGTTASCGTCCATTTTATTCAATTTACTGCTGTCTCACAAAACAGAAAATCATTTTCATTAAGGTTGCAGCTTTTCTAACCAGGGATTGCACACCCTTTTTTATTGGATTCAAGATACTGATTTTCCCAGGACAGAATTTAGTTGTTCTGCCTGGTTTACCCCAATTTCCCAGTAGACCTTTTTGTATGAGGAAGCTATTACTCTTCCTGGTCACTGTAAATGCATGGTATGTAAGAACCACAAACTCTGAAACGCTGTCAAATTTAGTTATGCACTGATATTTTTTTTACTAATTGCCAGTGTTGGTACTTCATAWGTTGAACGCAGCTTCCATCTTCCTTAAACATTTAATTTTGACAAAGAGCCAAAGATGTATTTTCTTCAGTAAATTAGACTGATTTCCGTACTTTAATTTGTTAAATAACTGATCTTATTTCACAAAAGCACTTAAAACATGTCCATGGAAATGACAGACTTTCCCTGTAAATTCATTACATGTTTCCTTCATGCAGGGTTTATTATTTGCAAACAAACATTTGCTACTGCCAAAATCTCACCTAATTTATTCTTGGCTCCTATGCAATTCTCTCTTTCAAGTTTATCGTAATAAACACTATTTTTTTTTTTTTGAAGCATCACTTTGAGACTTAAAAAAAAGGAAATGAAAGATTCCATTTTATTTTTGTAGAGATACCACTGGATAATTAAAAATATGTCTGCACAAAATTTCTGACATTTTTATATGCAGCAAAGAGGCCACAATTTTATCATGAACTCTGGAGTAGGCTAAGATAACTGCTGTCCTTTTGATTTAAAATAAAAATCATAACTCTGGAGTATTGTAAACACCAGAGTAATCAGTTCAGCTCCAGTGCTCTTGCACAGCAGATTGGTGTGGGGTGAGTGGAGACAAAAGTTCTGTAAATTAGCACAGACTAACGCTAATACTATCACAAGCACAGAGGGCTCTGCAGAAAATGTGGTGCTTATGTGTTGCAGCAGCCCTCTTGTTAGAGGGTAGAAATGAGCCAAGACACATATTTCTTATTTGTCACAGATGAAAAGGGTCCTGGTTTACTCCTCTTCACAGCTCAGCCATCCTGACTCCAACTATTCTCTGACTCTGGCTGCAGCAAGCTCCTACTGTAGGATTCCCTTGCAGCCTCTGACTGCTGGTCATTTCCTGCCAACCTATGACTGCATGGATTAATTTGCAGATTCTGAATGCAGGCTTTTACCCAGCTAGACTGTGACTGCAGGTTCCAACAACAGGCTCTAACTGCAGACCCAGACTGACCTCACAGCAGTGATTCTCTCTCCCCAGGATCCTGTCTATTCATGATCCTCACATTCACAAGCCTCCATGATTATGCCCCTCACCTGTGAACCCACTCCCTTTTATCACACTTACCTTTATTGGCTATAGCTGTGACTCATGAGGGATGAGGCTGAATTGTGTAATTAACACAGTTGTTACTTACCAAGGATGAGGTCACCTGTATTGCCTTCTCCTACACTTATGCTTTTGAGAAAGGCTTCCTGCTCTTGCATGTAGAAAAATGTCATCAATGAGTCCTTCCATGAACAGCATATGGTATGAAGAGCATAAAAACGTGAGGATACACCTGAAACTAAGGAGGAAGGCCAAGGACCTGAGTGGAGTAGTGTAAAGCTGAAAGAGACCTAACCATCACTTCAGCTGGTGTAACAATCACTTCCTGATTTACATAGTCTTGGATCTCCACCAGCTACTTCTTCCTGAGTGTCATCCTTATATACATCCTTTCTTTGGATATTCTGGTATCAATTAGATTTTCATAATTTGACAGCATAAGTTGTACATTGTAACCTACAGTGAAATACTCTGTGACACTGGAACTGGGCTGGTTGTGCAAGGATAAAACAAAAGATCTAAGGATGTAGAAAAAGTATGGCTCATAAGTGTCATCATAAAATCAAAGGGACAGACAGGCCTTACAAGAAACAAGGTTTTGTTTCTCACTGAGAAAAATGGGGATGTGACAAAATCTCAGTGGCTGCACAGTAACTTAAAGTTACCTAATCTAACTAAATTACCCTCATTTTGAACTGGTCACATTTTAGCCGTAAAGTTCACTATAAATTAATTTACCTTGCGAAGATTATCCTGTGGAGTTGCTGATGGTTTTTTTGTAGAAGTACTAAGCTTTAAGCAGAAAGGTAACAAATACATTGGTAACAGTCATTCTACACATCAGGATTATCATGGAGTTTGCTCATCAATTAAAAACAAAACAAATAAAAAAAACCCCAACAACAAACAAACGAACAAACARAAAAAAAGGCAGAGCTGATCAGGGATCTCAGGTAGGAAGAGATACTGTAGTCTGTTCAATCAACTTGGATAAGTCTTCATCTTCTTTTGTTATATAAAAGTTGTTGATCAATAACTTTTCCCTCTCTATTTAATCAACGATATTAATGTCTTTTATGTTACAGTCTTCTAAATAGTTAAATAAATTATTAGCAACTATATAAAATCATCTTTACAGAGGAATGCAGAAGAGATGGAGAAAATAATCATTTGGAGTTGTACAGCGCATGAAGTTGTCCTAAGCCGTAGACAAGTCCCAAAAGCTTTACARCATTGTGGAAAACYAGAGCCAGCCAGCAAAAATATTTGAACAGGAGAAAAAAGTGGTTAAATGACCAGGAGAGAAAAATATTCAGGTTAACACAGTAAAGTCATGCATTATAGTAATGAGACCCATGATTTACTGTAAAATGTGATCTTTATTTCTAATCTTATAGCATTTTACCATAAAAAAACAACTCACTTGGGTGGTGTCCCTGGTTGCCTTTCTATCCCTTTTGCTTCTTCCTCCCTATCAGCTTATGTTCAAYGAGCCAATGTCCCTCTTGTGCCTTCTGTGATATGATTTTATTTGCAGGGTGGATCACACTCTTCTGCTACTGCTGCTCACAACCTAAGTTGTGCAGCCAATCTGGCAACACCAGTATAAAAAAAGACAGAACATATCAAAGGGTAAAATTCTTTTAACCTCTAATTCTAAAGCCTCCTTTCCAGTCTTCCAGAGGTTGAACTAAAATCTTGATTTGGGACAGTGTTTTGCTTTCATGGGTGGGTGAATGCTGTTTTGATGGAGAAAAATAGCGCAACAGTGGTCTAGGAATCTCCCTTCCTAAGGGCCCTTCTTGTAGTTTAGGAATTAAAGAAATGGRACAGTGATGGGACTATGTGAAAGAATCCATATTTTCATAGTTTCATAATTCTAAGTGAATAGCACAACAGGGTAATCAACACTAAGATACTCTGTAGAAAGAAAAAAATGCACAGAAGTGAAATTTCAATAATTTAATGTAGTTTAGCAGACTGCACTTCACTAAATCTGGGCAGTGTTATGTCTTAAGATGCATACAGAAAGGGTATTTGAAAGGCCAGTCTTCACTCTAAGTTGTAAAAATCAGAGACAAAACAAAGATTAGGGTGCTTGAATTGAGAAATTTCATTATGCATTTGATTTGGCATTTTTAGTGTTCATTAAATGCCACTGGCTGAATTGTAATCGGTGCTGTGGACTTTTTTTAAAATGTCTGAAACTATATAATGATATAACTTCCAAGAAAGACRGGACAGCTGAAAACAACCACTCTCCAGCAAATCCTGTTGAAGTGCAGAGTAGAAAAGAAGGAGCATAGTTATATTTCTGTGCTGAGGTAGTGCGCTCCTCTCACACAGAGAAATCCTTCCTCAGGTAATAAGGCATTTCTGTATAACCACACRTTATTTTACAACATCACAACTGAATCATATAGCAATGGCACTTCTAGKACCTAAAAGCATATTTTAGAAGCTTCCCACTAGTGTTTACAATCTGTGAATATATGAGGACCTTGTGAGTGAAAAGATGCTTAAAAGCGATGTAAAAGGACAGAATTGCCATAGGCTTGCTCTGGGTTAAGGACATGTTTAAATGCTAATCTGTAGAATTGTCTGAACTATTTCTCCCTACAAATCACTCTGTAGAGATGTTTGATGTAAGGATTTGCACATTTAAGAAGAAGARCCAAGTACCTTTAAGTGAGAGATTGTAAATTTAAATTTCCCCTTCAGCATGGAAGACAAGGCTCSTCTATTTAAAGTCTGTTATTTATGYAACTGTGTATTATTTAATTCTGCATTTAGTCTTATCCTAAATAATTTACATGAMAACTGTAATGCAGAATATCTATAATCACACAGATATTTGCCTTATTTCTCTATAATCTTCAATGTATGTACATTAACACAAACAGATTTTGGGACAGCTTTGCTTTTTTTCTCCCGCAGAGTGCGTGTGTTCATGTGCCAAACAGACATGGAGAAGTAAATTCCTGCTGGAATTTCTCAAACACCACCTGTTCCCCTCATAACTCAGTTCTAAGTAACAGTTTTCCAACAGAAATCAGATGAAAGAAGGAGAAAAGGTAAAATTTCAAGCTTGTCTATAAACCCTGTTAATAGACCTCAGAATTTATCCCTAAGGCCTAAATGTGCAGGCAACTACATGGTACAGAGGAACTGAAAAGACTTGAAGTGCCCTAAATAAGTATATATTTATCCTCACTAGTATTGCATAACTCTCTTCTAAGCAGTCTACTTTATTCCCTGAAGGATTTAGCAATCTCTTTCCTTCACATGCATTTCCTCTTCATTGTAAAGATTTGATTAATTGGTCAGGAAACAACACTGGAAGCAGACAGGCAGCTGCTCATACAGTTTTGACGATGCAGTGGAAGTTCACACTATTAGTAAYTAGCATAAGAAACATGGATATGAAAACCTGTCCAGAACCCATTCCCCATATTCACAGGYTGGCCAGTCCAAAAACTGGACAGAAGATGGCAACTAACAATGATTACCAGTGCTTAAGTGCCAACAGAGCCCCACTRACAGCTGCAATTCCCAATACTGCAAATCCAACAGCCACTACACAAGCACTTGCACACCACGGATGGCAGTGATAGATTTAAAAAATATGTTCTTTATGATCCCCTTGCAAGATTAAGATAAAAAGAAATTTGCTTTGCCTTGTGAAGGTATACAATATACAATTAGCAGACTCCCACAGGGATACCCCTATGACTGCTCATGCTGGGCTTGCTRAATTTTTGCAGACAGTCTTACTCCCTCAAGATGTGAAATTTTATCAACATGATAAATATTGATTAACAGGTTAAATAATTCAAGGAGATTCCCCTGAACAGGCCAGGAGAGCAGTGACAAGTGTGGCAAACACCCCATACAACAGAAGTTGAGATCTTACCTGAACGATCAATTACCAAGACATAATGGTTTCAGACACTTGATGTATATCAGACCACRTGATTCCTCCAGGTACCTTAAGAAAAATTGAACAGCTGCAGATGACCCCATGTAGGAAAGAATTACAACAGTTAATGTGAACTTTAAGATACTGGAGAAAACTTGTGCCTAGATATTCTACCATTGCTTACCTGTTGTACTCACTTTTACAAAACARAAAACCATGGAAATGAAACCCAGAACATGAAGAGGCAGTAAGAAACCTAACAGAGGAATTAGAAACGTATCAGTCTTTGGGACCAGTATACACAGCCCTAAACTGTGGCAGTATGGGGCTTTGTTGAACATGTTACTGCACTGTTGAACATAAACASATAACTGGCCCTGATGGACCAAAGACATCTTTATTACTCATCAGAACTGCACTTAAAGAGACAGAACAGAGATATACTGAGGGACTTGTGTCTTTGGYTTAAACAAGTTGAGCCACTAAAGAGTAACCTGACCAGAAAGCTCTGCCAAGACTTGAACTCTTTTCCATTTCCAGAAACAATTCTGATACTGATACCAGCACACCTCCACTGGAGATCTCATTATTTATTTCATAAGTAAACAATTAATCAAAATGCCCTTTAAGCTTTTTGGCTCACAAAGATAGGAGGCAGATACYTTCTGAACTCTCGACTCATAAATATGTATGGCATATTTTTACAGTCATACATACATAACAAAGACAACAAAATTTGTGATGTTAGCTCTACTAACTTACAGTAGCTCACCTCTAATAAAAATGAGAAACTTTCTCAAGCGATCTATCAAAAGTGCTTAAAAAGTTTTCCTCTTGTTCCTGGCAACATTAAAAAATACAAAATCCAGTAAGTAATGCACAGCATTTTGTCTGTTGTGAGCCGGCCACTTCCAGTAATTTGCTCCTATTTGCAGGACTTCCAGTAACCTTTCTGATGTGTGGTGGAAGTAGAGGTGACATCTGTTTTTGGAGGCCTTAATCACAGCTCAGGGAAGCTAAAGGTAGTATGTATGAACTTYTAAATGCAATTAAAAATTGCAAAAAAAATTGGGGAGTTATTTTAATCTACTTATACGCAGGGTACTTCATTTGATATGTCAGAAAATGCCGTGTGTCCATGGGCAGCTACACATCTATTATTCTTCAATGATTTACCTGCCATGAAAAAGATAAGTTCATACAGAAAAGGTGAGAAGTAAAAGCTATAAAGTYTAAATGAAAACTTTGTGAGGCATAAAAAAAGATCCTTTCTCMATCATTGAGCCTGACTCGTGAAGGTTGACTTTTATATGATGGATGAATGTGGACCACTACCCTTTACTTTAGTATACCCATGTCAGACGACCTCATACAGAGCAGTTTCTTGACTAGTCCATCTTACTGAGACAGATGTCTCCCCTTCTGGTTAGCAACCTATATTTTGGTGCCAAACTGCAAATTCTAATCCCASTATCTGAAGTAAGGGGTTGCCTGGTGACTGAAGTGTGAAATGAAGTGCCACAAACATCTAATCTTAGTAAATATTTTTCTTTCATTGATTTTTTTATTTGCTTATTTATTTACTGGATTTGGAGTTGGGTGAAAAAATTAAGGTCAATCATTTTGAGTACTGAAACTTTTCAGAAAAAATCAATTAGCTGTAATCCAACATCCATAAAATAACGTTTTCCTTTTTCATTRTAGAAAACTGGAAATTATTATTTTGCATAAGAATTTTGATCAGGAAAATTGAGCTGCTTTTGTTAATCTAAGTGCATTGGGTCTAATCCATAGCCCAGTCCGTCATCGTTGTGTGAAATGAGTGTGCTGCATCCTCTTTACAAAGGTTTTTCTTTGTGACTCTGAAACACCCTCAATTTATAAAAATAATTCAGCAATTTTTAGCAGCTAGATTCTGACAAAATGTAATAACTACAGGGGGAAAAAAGGGATTTCAAGGACAGAGACAGATACTTTGCTGAACTCAAAGGTCCTATTGTTATTATACTGAATGCTGGGGGGTTTTTAACATGTAGGGGCACCCTCCCTCTCAGTAGGTCTGGATTATGRACTCAGTATAGGACCAAAAGAAAGCTTACCTTTAAGTCTGCAGATGCTGCGTGTGGCCACGGACTTTACAGCTGGAATATTGCAGAAAAAAACCTAAAGCCTGTTGGCATGAAGTTGAGTTCCTATGGGTTTATCTCATCTTKATATCAAAGCTTTGACTTACTTCCAAATATATAGATGCAACAGTTTTTTCCCCTTAAAAATTACCTTTTGAATGTGTACAGCATTTAAAATAAAGGATGAATGTAGATACATTAAAWAGAAAAAAATCTTGTTTCTATTGATAACCTATTTTCTGCTCCAATCTCTCTAAGTGCACCATTGGACTGTTGAAGTGGACTAGGTGACAACCTGGAAATTTCACTTATATAACGAGTCCAGCAGAAAAAGTAGCTGAGCATTACTGGAAAAATATTTCTCATTTTTGGAAATGGWTGGTTTTATCTCAAATACTCTTAAGGAGAAATCTGCTAGAAACATCACTAGTTACTGAATTGTATTTCAATTTAATAACATTCCTGCAAAAGTCAAAGAGAAGGTCAAATACACAGAAACTACAGGTCACTGCAATTTTGAGATCAGTGCACAAAAGGTACAGCAATTAAGAAAAGAGTGACAAAGCTGAAAATCTGGAGCTGACAGGCAAAATRTCTGTTTCTATCACATAGGCATTTTTGAAATTTCAAATGTTGCTTCCTGTCATGGATTGAAGCAAGGACAATAGCTCACTTTTTCTCTGAATTGTAGAATCAGATAGATGGATGAAGGTCAAACACAATGTATATTTGTGTATGAGTGTGCATGTACACATKAACTGCATTATTTTCTGCTGATTTCCACAGGACCATGTGACCTCTGCAACAAAGGCCATGCAGACAACACAAGGAAGAATTGGCAATATGAAGAGGAAGAGCTACTGGCRGAGGAAACAGGACACTTTAGGGCCAGGAGGGTGGCCTCAAATGCTGTCTATAGCCAGTGGAGGTACATGTCCTTGTGAGAGCTTCTTGGTGTAGGAACCTGACCAGATACATAACTGCACAATGCACTCCTTCTGATCCACTCTCCTGTTTCAGAGAGACATTTTTTTTAAATATTATGTTAAACAGGAATTATTTGGCGAGAGAAAATTTCAAGAAAATTCCTCATCTCACTTAACACTATGTTAATACTAAAACATACCTTGGCAAAAGCCAGTAGAGCGTGTATAACAGAATTGGTAAAGCAAGTTGGTTTGACACAAAACTGCATTAAAAGGATTTCAAGATAAAACATGCTATTTCACATRAGCTTGCTATTGTTAATTTATCTACCAAAACCTATTGGAGGCATTTTGATGATTATCACCTGAGGAAGAGCCCAGGTATGCCAAACAAAGTAAACAAGTTCTATGCTCAAACTAAAAGAAKTGGCATAATTGGGAAAGGCTGGAGTAAAATTGCAAAAAAACAACAATAAACCATCAAAATAACAACAATAAGTCATCATGAAGATGTTTACTACATGAAGTCAAAGATTTTCCAGAGATCCAGTCTTAAAGGAGTTTTGAAAATTAAGTATTGAATTTTTCACTGTTATCCAGTATGCAACATTTATTGTTCTTGGAAGAATTAAGCAAGACAGTCATTCCTGTGATACAAAGAGTGAACCAATAAAGAAAAATATTTTCAAGGAGCAAGACTGCTTGATAAAAATCTAAGTCTTTACTAAATGGAAAAGGAAACATCAACAACCACAGTGAAATTCCAAACTTTCACTGTGTCCTGTAAAACAAAATGTTCTTGCTTCAAGCCTAAGGAAAGAAARGATCTATCCTCTTGAAAATTATGCCTATGCATTGTGGTGTTTCCAGGAAGTGATACAGCTTGAAGAGTAACTGGTTTAACACTTATCCATCATTTTCTTAAAAGAGAACATTTTTTTTTTTATTTTTTTTTTTTATTTTCAGCTTACTATTTTTTCCCTCTGTGTTTCCTCTTTTTTTTTGGTTCTTCACATTCACTCATTTCTCATTGTTCCTTTTTCTCTTTTTGTTCAATTTGTTTCTCTTTAGAATATGTTGTACAAAGGACAGACATTTCATAAACTACACATATTGAATTGTYTGATACAGGCTGAAATGAGAATACTGCACAAATCCTGTGAAGCTTTTTCATAAACTCTAGAAAACTTCTGTATAGTTTTGGTTTTGCTTCATTTTTTTAAGGAAGGGGGAATTCAACTAGGCTTCATGTATGCATGGACGTTTACACATGCTTATTATATATAGTCATTTAAACCTAAAATATGTTTTATTGTGTGGCTTGACAGGCTGCTGATTCCTCACATTGTGCAGGAAATCTAGTAATCCATCAATTAGAAATGGAACAAATCAAACTTAACTTTATTWAAAAAAACACAAGCAACAAAATGGCAAGTTCTTTGTTTTCTAAATTGAAGTTCAAGYCATGAATTAATTTTGTGAGTATTTAAATAAATCAATTTTTATACTATTCTGGTCATGGGTGCTTTTCTTTTGTTCTTTTAGGAAAAAGCCTTGCTCATCAACAAAATAAAACAAGCTAAATACTGTTTAAATGCCCAGGAGATGACATTTTTTCCAAGACYTAATTATCCAGACATACTTGCAGCCATGAATGTGGTTCTTAAGCCAAACAAAAGTCTAGAATCAAAATAGCATGAGAACTGTACAGTSTCTCAAAGTATTAGTTGATGGTCTTTTCAAGTTTATACTTTGTGAAGATTAGGACCATATTGCCTGATTTACAGGCCAATTTTTATGTCTTGTTTTGCAGGTAGCAAGAGTTGTTATTTAACTATTCAGTTTCTCACACCACTAAAGGAAACTAGGAACTTGTTTCACAAAAAAAGGAAAATCGTTCCCAGTCTCTGCCTGTCTGGTTATGAAGTTATTCAATATGCTTTAAATGCCCTTTAGAAATAAARGAGTAATTGAATGAAGAAAAGTGACAAATAAGGTGGTGAGTTTCCTTCCTTGCAGCAATTTTAATATCTGATCAACATAAGATAAGGCCTTAAAATTGCCTCCAGCAATATTTATTGATATTTGAATCAAATCACCAAAGCTTCAATGTTTACTTGAAATTTCTTGTGATGAACCTGTATATATGTGTTTGGATGTGGAAAAAGAAAGGTGTAGGCAACGGGATAAAATTTAATAAAATGTGACCTAAATATTATGCAGATTAGTTTTTTATACTCTAAAATACACAGCTGAAATTTAGCAACAACAATATAAGGTGCATTTACATTAATAGATTCACTCCTTCAAACCCYGTAGTTTAAATTAAGGTGATTCTCCACAAGATTCTCTTTTTTCGTAATATAGTAGGTAGCTACCACAACTAGCTAACTTTTAGATCAATATGTTTAGTAATATCAAAGAGAAAATTCTAATGCAAGTCAGTAAGGGTCTCTCAACAGAAAGGAATGTAAGTTTTGAGAGGATAGATAGATAGATAGATAGATAGATAGATAGATAGATAGATAGATAGATAGATAGATAGACAGATAGATAGATTTATGAAAATTAAGTATTCTTCCTTCTCTAAAACTGTCAGGAGCTTAGATGAGAGGATTTGTCCCCTGAGAATCGGCTTGAATCTGTAGGTGCTCCAGTGTGATCAGTGTAYCTCACCACTTTGTACGACATGACATGAGCCCCTGATGGCATAAAATTCTGAAAAAACTCCCCTCACCTTCCCTGGAAAACATAGCCTATTTAAAATAAATTAAACATGGGCTGAGCACTCTGTCAAGAGACAACATCCCTAATTGGCAGCTGCTATTACAGCAGAGGTTGATTAGAGATGAGAGAGTAGTAATTCTCCACAGAAAGGAACTGTCTGATATTATTAAAAATTACCTGCTTGTCACAGATGTTCACGCTGCTTATTTTTAGCATGAGTTTGAGTTTGAAATACTGGAATCCAAATTTATCATTACCCAACCCACAAAGAATGTTTTTGGCAGTCATTTGCTCACTATCAGCAAAAAATGAACTAAATTACTTGACAAGTTGTAAAAAATCAGAGTAATATAAAAAGGTGTTTTTAAGAGCAGTATTTCTCCCAGAACTTTCTAGTGGAGGTGTCAAAACCCTGAAAAATTGGGGGAAAATCCTGAGGCAAAAATAAGAAGAGAAGGGATAAGGATCAAAAGCAGAAAGAGATGTAATGACAGGGGGAAAAGTACAGTGGGAAGAAGTTTGCAAAAAACATTTAGAACCAGAAATAAATACTTCTGAGTTGTGCTGCAGGTAAAGCCCATATTACTTTTTAAGTAAATTAAATGGGCTACCTCACTACTCTCAGCAGTGTCTCTTTCTTCCTCCTATTCCTATGTWTTACAGCTTATCCCCAGTTGGCAACAAAATAAATATCACACTGCAGCTCACTCACTCCCCCTCACCGCAGCCACAGGTGTCTCTCAGCCAACTTTTTATATATTTTATATATTCAGCATGACGTCCTATGCGGTGGAATATTCCTTAGGCCAGTTCAGGCCAGCTCTCCTGGCCATGCTTCCTCACAGCTTCTTGTGCACTTCCTCCCTGGCAGAGCTTGAAGACACTGAAAAGTCCTTCATTTGGGGTAAGCACTTMTTGGCAATAACCAAACCATCAACCTATTCTCATACTGAATTCATAATTGTAGCACCTACTAAAAAAAGAAACTCAGTCCCAGCCAAAACTAACACAGTTTCCACCCCTTATTCCRTACCAGATTCCACGCTTCCTAATACCCCGTGACTCTTTACAGCATTGCAGGATCACAGAATGGGTAGTGTTGGAAGGGATTAGAGTGGGTCATCAGGTCCCAGCTCTGCTCAGGCAGGGTCATTCTAGATCCCATTGCTCAGGATTGCATCCAGATGGTTCYTGGATATCTTGAATATCTGCAGTGAGGRGGATGCTACAACCTCTCTGGACAATCTGTTCCAGTGCTCAAGACATCTGCACAATAAAGAAGTTCCTCCTCATATTCAGGTAGAACTTCCTGTGCATAAATTTCTGTCTGTTGCATCTCATCCTATTGCTTGGTTAAGGAGCCTGGCTCCATTCTCTTGGCACCTTCCCTTCTGATACAGATGTTGATGAGGTCCCCTCTCGGTCAAAGTCTTCTCTTTGGTYTCATCAAAGTTCATTTATCAATGATGTGGCAATCAATGGGCAGTCAGGAACTGATCTTCGGATCCTGAGTGGCAAAGACAGACACTGTGAGTCACTCASTGTGGTGTCAGGCCACACAAGTGAWATTACCCAGTGTTATATAGCAAGCAACATTGTGCAGTTTTATTCATTGGCTATTACCATCAAAAATCAAATCCCCTTAAGGCACACACCAGATTTCCCCATCCTTCATCACTGTCTATAAATGCCCCCATGTATTTGAGMAATGACAACAATAAAATTACCTTTGTCCCAGATGAAACAGTATAGCACACTTATTCTTTTACAAGTTGATAATTTTTTAACTTGATTTGGAAATATAGAACTCAACAATGTCACTATTTAAAAAATAATGTGAATGAATCTTCCCTTATGGCYTTTGACCACAATTATGAGCTGTGAGTGGTTTGGGTACCTTTTACTTATCATGAAAGCACTGCATAGTGAGCAAGGTTTCTCTTCCACTGAATGATATCAGAAACTATGAAGAAAAATAGTGTGATTYAGAAAGTTTAAGAATAAGCAAAAGGCAAAAAAAGGAACACTAGAAGATGACAAAGAATAACAAGGGTATTTTAAAGTCTGTGATGCAGCTTTGCAGTATAAAAGGAGTTAAGAAATACYCCAAAATATTCTAATGGAGCTTACATTGCATAAGGACATCGGTTTCTGATGAGCTGCCAAAGTTCTAAAATACAGACACTATTCTGTTCCTCTTCCTCTGCCTATTTTAAAAAAGGTTCAAACACTTTGAGTAGAGGCCTCTAAAACTTCAGACTCCTGATGCTGACTAGTGGTGAAGCACCTTTTTCTTTGTATACTGACTGCATCTGCCAGTCCATCTGCACGACTCACAACTTGCAGGGAAGAGAAGGTTAGACAGGAAAGACAAAGAATTTCTTTAAGTGGCTTAGGTTGTTCTGTACCCCCTAAAACCCAAAAATGCCTATAAGTGAAAAGTTTCAGGCAAATCTCTGGAAAGTTAGTAAAGCCCTCATAAAACCAGAGGATGGTACTTAGCATCAGATTTATTTCTCATAAATGTTGGCCCGCTTAACCCCTTCTAAAAATATTTATATGTTTCAGAGTCATTTAATCATAGTARGTATAAAAACAGTCAGAACCCCCACAGACAACAAAACCATAGCTCAGCAAGAGATCTGGAAGAGAGTCTTCATCATGAAAGATGCTTAAGCACATAGTGCCATATGCATATTTTAATTACAGGAAATTTGCTTCAAGTTAGTTTTGATTTATAACAAGCCACCAAGAACAGCAACWGAATCATTGAAGCCATTATCCTTCTCTTTTTGAAGGTAATAGCTAAACTTGTATTGATTTCTATAGACAGACTTTTTTTTTCTTTTAAATAGCAAATGATAAGTACAAATTCTTGACATTAAAAGCCAATTCTGAAATAAAATTTTTCTATGCCAAAAAAAAAACAACATTCCCCACTGATTATAACTGCAGAAAACCCCTTGAGATAAGTTTTGCTCAATTCAATAGTTGCCAACAGTCTATTACAGCTAAGAATACAMTTTCTTTGCACCCGTTAAAATAGTTCTAGCGGATATAATATTTCACTCATAATAATAATGTCTGTGTATTTGACATGGGTGAAAGAAAACATAAAACAAGATGAGAGCTTATGATTCAAGGTTTGGGTTTTTTAAGTATTTTTAATACTACTCAGGTATTTTTCACAGCAGTAAAAAATTCACTGCAATAAAGGAGAAATTATAAGGTAAATCTTTTTCCTTTCATCTRACTTCATAGCCAAGAATAAAGAATGTAATTAAAGCCCTCAAAGGCTTGCATAACAGTATTTCATGAAGGACCAGTACAATAAGAACACCAAGAACAAGAAACTTATGGGAATGAGTAAAGGATAAATCAGTATAATACTACTCTCWTGTTTGAACTCTCAGAGATTTCATTTGGATACATAAGTGAGAACTTATGAAAAACTGTTCATATTTAGAGACAGGGTTTCTGTGTATTCTTTTTTCACTTAGTCGAGCATTCAGACTACATGTGCTTTTTTCTCCATTCAAAACCATGGATTTGAATCCTTACCTTACTGACCATATGTAGTCTTCAGTAAAGGAACACATTCAGCAGTCTATATTATGAAATACTATAATTACTATATTAATGCTATAATATTAATTAATATAAATACTATAACTAATACTATATTAGTGAAAAAATATGATGAAAATAACACTAAAAATAACTTGTCTATTTTRCTGAGATTTCAGCTTTATTGGTACTTCCATGTTCTGTCATCAGCCAGAGAACACGTTACACAAATCTGAAAGTTAGTGCTATAATTTTCCTCCAGACAATATCTTTTCTCTTACTTGAGCTCAAGGCACAAAAAAGAGTAACATAAAATTGATGTAATCAGGTAAATATTTTTCAATGAAAACCAGATTTTTCCTAGTTTTGTAGTTCCAACTCTGACATTCCAGGAGTTAAAACCAAAGTAAAGGGTGAAAAATMGTTGCTGAAGACTCTATTGCAACTCAAGTTTCTCCACTTGTTGATGTTTATTTGTCTGGTATAATATTGGACTCTGTACTGTCTATATTTATTTGTCAGGCTGATATGAAACTCTAAAGTTAAATGTACTCTTAAGGGATGTTTGAAGTCTGAATGTTACATATATCATATATATTAAATGTAGTTATGYMAATAKATTAAAAKATATTTCTATAAAAGCCACATMTATGTAATATACCATATAAATCCTRAACTCTCCATATTTATACTATATAGCCATGCTGTACCCTATGTTTTAKAAACTACAATTATATACTACTTCAGATTCTGTATTGTGATTTATTATACAATATCCATTTTTATACATTATATCATAAAGTAYGTCTGTGTAGTTTCCTGAGTTCATGTAGTAAAGCATGAGATTATTGAAAAACACAAACAATGGTAGTATTCAGGACAATATGWGAGGCAGAGCTGACTTACTGAAGCATTCAAGATTCTAATTCCACACTCTGTGCTTCCTTTGGAGACACACCTTCTTTCATCTATTTTTTCCATACCTTGAGGACATTATGATTACCAAGCAGTCCTCAAACTATCATGAACAGTAATAATTACTGACATTTACTTTCACATTATAAAAACTAAGTTTTTATAAAGCCCAAGTACTTGTTTAACCGTTATTCTGATTTCAGCTTAAAGGTTATTTTAAAAATGAATGGATTTTTTTAAAAATATCTGAAAATATTATTATACTAGATTGCTAATGAATGCAGTATTGAATTATTTTGGTCCAAGTTGTTAAACAGAATATACTGTTCTGGAGCAGGAGGAGAGTGTGAATCCTCTCTTGAATTGAGTGGCAGAGATGTGTAAACAGCCCCCATTCCCCAGCAGAATGTGTTGCTGGCGGCAGGGTGAAGTACGTAGGGATTTGGGGATAAAATTAAGCCTAGAAAGGGGGAAGGTGTGGGAGGAAGGTGTATTTTAAGATTTTATTTCACTACTCATTATTCCTTTCTGATTTGATTGGCCCTAAATTCAGTTGATTTCCCCAAGCTAAATGTGTTTGCCTGTGATGATAACTGGTAAGAGGTGTCTCCCTGCCCTTGTCTTTGCCCACAAACCTTTCATTCTATTTTCTCTTCCCAGGAAGAATGGTAGAGCACCTTTGGTGCAGAGCTGGCATCCTGCCCAGGTGAAATCACCACAATCTTACAGGCATGGGATGAAAAACCTGACATAGTGACAGAAAGGAAAAGAAATGTCTTTCAAGTGGTTCACTGCTGTTACTCAAGGAAAGGTGCTATAGAATTTTTGCTGAAAATAAAATGTGTGGGAAACCTTGGCAAAAGAAATCTTTAAGGAGGGAATATTCAGTGTTGACTGTCACTTTTGGCCTCTTCCAAAATTGGTGTATTTGTTCATAACAGGATACCAAACTAGGAAAATTAGAGATGGGGTAACCATGAATATAGAAGAGACAGTAATAAAGAAATCCCATATTCAGAATGTTGTTACTAGGCTGAAAAAATACTGTCAGAAAGAGTATTTTTTGTACCATTTGTCATAAGCTCTCTATTTGTTGATGCTTAAAGAAAAGCATTATATATAATTGTGAAAAAATATACTAATTTTATTAATTTTAGAAGTCATCTTAGACCAAAATTATCTCCAAGAGTTGTATATTTCTTCCTCATAATTCCAGAAGTTAATTCATGGTCCAGTCATAGGGTCTAAGCTTGTTCCTTTATCTCCTGAAAAAGTACTTCAGCCATTTCAAAGACTTCTGAGTTAACCTTAGAGTAGGATAAAGAGGGGTTATAAAACATATATGTATATATAGTGAGTAGGTAGGGTAGGGAGAGGCATATTTTTGTAAGGTAATTATACTTGTCAGGAGCAAGTCCCAGGGAATGACTCGAAACCTTTTGTATTAAAAAAAAAATCACAAAAGTAATGGCTTTACTATAGACAGATTTTTTACTATATTAGTTATCTCTTTTCCTTGACAAGAAAGGAATCATCATTAAGAAAAAAAAACTAGCTTGCCATATTTGACTGGAGGAGTTTGATGTTCTTCACCCAGTTCTACTAGTTCCTGTTTCTCTAGTTTGGAAAAGGGAACAAAAAAAGTAATGCAGTGAAAAGCAGATGTTTGGCTCAGCTCTGCTGGTAAATCCATCTTCTATTGTACCAAAATTACACTTTCTTATTTAAATCACAGATCTTAGTAGTACCAAAGGGTTCCTTGTCCCTTTTTAAAATTACACACTATTATTTCATGTGCACGTATTGTATATTTTCAGATTATTTTAAATTAAATATATATGTGTGAAGGATGTGTCAGACTCCAGACATGTTAAACTAATCTAATACTATAGTTAATTTGATTTGATCTCTATTTTATGTAGGCTACTGATTCAAAATTTGTCAGAGTACAGACTTTTTCATGGCTGTCATAAGTCTGGTGAGCTTGACTCCCTGATGGAAAAACTTCAGTGCTTGGGTTTAAATTTAAAAGAAGGTTATTCCACATACTGCTTCTCTTCTGGACATATGGTCTTATGCCACAGATGTGCAATTTTCATTAGCTTTAATAGAATTCGTTTCTGCCAACACAGAGAACAATTTTCTGCAATTTGTCAGTTAATTTTAGAGAGGATATTTTAGGCTACATGATGACATAGTTATATAGTACTAACAAGAAAATGGTTTCAAACATTTTCCTTTGAGTATAACATTTTAATTTTACATTTGTACTGCATAGATAAAGCCTAGAATGGGAAATTTCAGATGAAACAGCTGATGTAGAATACTGCAACATAGGACCAAAATTCCCATTATTTTGAATCCACAGTTTAAAACAGCAGGGAGAAAAATCATCAAGTTAATTGAGCTCACACAGTGGTAAGCATTTATATATGCATTAATTACATGACTCATCTATAGGAGTCCTATAATATTCAGTAGGTGTAATTTCAATAAGAAATTTTTGTATCTAACTCTGAAAATCCTGTTGCAGATTACTTCTTTCATACATCCATGAAGAGAAATCTGGCYACCTTCACAGGAATTCAGAGATGCAAGTAGGTCAAAGCTGAAAAGAGTTTTGTGTTCCATCATGCCTCTGTTTTCCAAAACTGTGGTGAATTTTCTCTAACTGCAATATCCATTCTCTGAAGGAATCAGAAATCAGGGTCTAATCATTATTTCTGAAAGCAATGCTAGGGTTATTCTGGCTCTGTGCATCATTACACTGGCCACCCTTGCCTCCAGCAGATAGAATGTCCAGATTGAAGTGGTGTTACTGTAGAACATGCTGTGGGTTCTGGTAATCAGAACAGTGAATTAGATTTGACTTTTGTTTTTCAATCCTGTACTGTATTTCTATGATACTTTTGTCAAATTGTCATTGTACAAGTTGATGCTTCCTGTAAGTACCTAGTATCTAATGTACTTAATGGTAAGAAATAAGGTAATTTAAATGCATTTAAAGGTGGATGCAGGGGTGAAAGAATTGAAAACTTGTTTTGGGAGACAAGTTCCCCTGAAATAATTATATATAATCTTTGGGATGCAGGGACTATTGACTGCTCTTCCAGAAGTCTAAGACTGCTGCAGTACTGCTAGGCTGTAGAGGATGGGGGAAGGACCAAGTGGAATTTTCTCAATATATTTTTTAAGAAATAACTCTTTAGTTTCAGGGAAACCTTATTTTATTTTGAGAGGGAAATATATTTTTATATAATGCTTCAGAATTTTACTTCAGAAATCCTAGGTGAAACTGCTAGGTCTCTTTCCAAAAATAAAAGTAATAAAATATAGATAGCACCTAAAACTACAGAAATCTATAATAGTCTTAAATGAAATTCTATTTAGTCATTTACTGACATGATTATTAGCAGGCTTCAAGTATGTGTTTTGCACTGAAATTAAAAATAAATATTGGAAGTGCTACAATATTAATGCCTCTACTTTTAGACTACACTTAGGAATATTTCTGTGGGTGAAACAAAATTTAAAACACTGCTCACATGCAATAGGAGCTCGTTATGGTAGTACAACCTGAAGACTGAAAAACAGCAACTGTGCACAAAAATATCTTTTTGAAAACCTAATGGGTTAGAATATGTTTGTTTCTAAAAGGTGATGAGAGCCATTTAAAAAAACATGTTTCATACATTTTAGAGAGGACAGCTAATGTGCTCACTCTTTTTTGTACATATGGTAGTACTTAAAAATCTTGCATAGAAATGCATTTGTTTCTTCAAAACATTCAGGAACTAACAAAACCAAACATTCAGGAAAATATTGTCACTGTAAAATCCTAGGGTAGCTACAAAACCAGGCTTGTTTCATTTACACTTAGAGATGAAGAATGAAATAAATCTACCGGGAAGACCTAAAGAAGCTCAAATAACACTCAAGAAGGCTCAAATCAGGAATAAATTCAGCCCCAGACAACATTTAGCTATTATTTTGACACTCTACACAGAGAAAATCGAAACTTTTGTGAATTCATTAAAGTTTCAAACACCATAACTCAGATCTCATTGATTTCAATGAAAGCAGCTGGCTAGGTGCAAAAATGAATCCCTACATTTATGTGTGTTTCTCCTGAAAGCTTTGAAACATCTACCTCTTTATCCATATACCAGGATGGGAAAATTCTCTTCTGAGTCACACTTTTTCCCACTTGTGTACTGGCACATTTAGTAATTCCCTGTGCCTCCTTTCCCTTTTAGCATTATTTTTTTTCTAATTCCCAGGAGACTATACACTTGAGCACCTTTCTCACTCTTAGTTTTGTACTCCAGCTTAGGTTTATTGCTTCTATCAAAGAAAAAAGAAAGTTTTCTAGCCACTTCCATTGAAATGCAGAATTATTTTCATGCAGAACTTTTGCTCAGTAAGRGGAACCATGAAGTCAGTGGTTCATAGCTGTCATTATGTCATTATGTGTCACAGATTCATGTTTAGATTGTAAAGCAAGCATAGACTTTCTTAAATTACATTTGTTTATTATGAAAACCATAAAGAAACCCTACCATTATATAAAATCATTTCAACAGAAGTTTATTTTCTTTTATGTCTTTTGGCCACTATAATATTATATTTACTTTTTCATGTTGCTGCTGTGAGACTCTTTCACATTTAATTACTTTAAAACTCTTCATTTATCTTTGGAATGGTATCCAGGGGCATGCTGGGTTTGTATTACATCATTCTCCCAATATGTAGATTGATAGTGAATATGTGTATTTCAGACTTCTAGTCTTCTGTTTGTGACTCCTTTCTGGCCAGTATCACCAAAATACTTAGTCAAAATAAGGTACAGCACAAGAAGCATAAAATGTGCTTAGTTTTCCATTTCATAGCAATGTATTGCTGAGAAATGAAAGAAAATACAAGTGAGTTACAATCTTGTCTTTTTATTGCATGACAGTAGTCCTTGGGACAGGTGAGAGACTGGAAAATGTAGGACTGTATTCTATATTTCTTGGAAACAKATACAGTGATTTCCCTGGGCTGCCAAGGAAAAGATATACAGTTAGAATGTGAACCACTCTACATTATACCAAAATAAATACAGTTTTTTACTACTAAGTAGGACTCTACTCCATGTCAAGTGTTTATGATGTACTTCTTATTTATGAAGCAAGGATATAGCAAAACCTCAATAAACCTTAACCAGCTTTACTGTAATAGATTTTGTAGATTTATTGAAAACTGCATGAAGCACCAATCAAACTTGAAAGTACCCAAAGAAAGCTATTTTGTGTGAAGTAGAACTAATCTGGGGCTGGGACAAAGTCAAAGAAATACTGCTTATAATAATAAATTATGGGGTGAGTAAGTATTCCTGGTTTTGGTTTTTTTTTTCTTTTTCTTTTCTATATGTGCAAAAATAGGTTATTTTTTTCTACTCTTTCATATTCTCTGGACAAACATAAAGAAAGCATTTTAAAAAATAAATATTCAAATTTTATGTCAAGCTATTTCATTGTACTGTCTCAGTTTAAATGAGTTTCTTTCTAATGTTTTCAAAGAACTTCACTGAGAAAGTCTGCCCCATGTGTCATAGAGAAAGCACAGCTGGATCAACATAAGCAGTTAGAAAACATTAGACTAAATGTGTTCCTTCTTCCAGTCTCCAGTGTAACTGCAACTGATAGGACAACCCAGTGTCCCTTCCATGACTTCAAATTCAAAAAGAGCTCTCAGAATTGTCATAGGTCTCTCTGCTGTTCACTCTAGGAAAAAAAAAGTATAGCTAACGGCACAAACAACCTGTTTTACTTGCTTAATATTGCAGCAAGATTCAAAATTTTAAAAATAAAAAAGCTACGAGCTAACACAGCCTGGCAAGGACAGACCTTATTCTTATGTACAGCCATTCTCAAATCAAGACCCAGACAAAAAATTTAGGATTGCAACTGCTATCTCAATCTAATTTTTGAGCTTATCTTAATTAGGAAAGAAAAAAAAAAAAAGAAAGAAAAATCAGAATGAAAAATTTGCATATGTGAGAGCCTAACCTAATACCTAAAAAAGCCACAGAAAAAAAATTGCATGTTCTGAGAGCTAATGCACAATTCACTGTTATTTAGATCCCAGGTGCTAATTAACTAATCAAAGGCTTTGAAGCAGATCAAGCCAATCAGGGAGGGACCTCAGTAAGAAACTTCCAGAAATAGTTATAATGCCAGCTGCAGAGTTAAGAGACCCTTTATCAAGTAAGGAGGACTTGATGAAGTGAGGATATAGGTTGGTGAAGATCTCATAGTGGTTGTGAGGGCTGATATAGGTTTATTTCTCTGCATTGATTGGTGACACTTATAAAAAAATCTGACTTGGAACCAGTACCAGGTTTCCTTTCCATGTCAGAACAAATACATGAAGGTAGAATTATAAAAATTGGGCAAGTGTTACTGAGATTTTTTGTCAATTGCTGTATGCATAATTACTTTCTTGGTTAGGTGATAGAGATAAAAATGTATAGTTAAGTTAAATCTGAAGCATTCAAAAATACTTTTGGTCCTCTAGGTATGAAAGGTTGTCCTAAAAGACCTGAGGGGAAAACTCACTTTTCTTTTACTAGAAAACAATTCTGTATTCCCAAGAATGTTATTTGGAAGCTAATTGCTAATTATTAATAGTGAAACTTTGAAATAGGAAGATACAGGGTCAGGAACATAAACAGCTGATCTTGTCACCTTAGCCATTGTAATAATTTAACTATGAATTTCATAAATACTGAACTAACTTCTACAAATATCTAAGCAGAAATTTCTCTGCTGATCAGTGCATTGTTTTCAATTTACAGCAGTTATACTTTGCATCTCTATTTGGGAACTGTAAATAAGCAAGGTATTGGGAAAAATAATATTTTCAGTTACATCCTGACTACAGATCCAGAGCTCTTTTCCTTTTTCTAGAACTCTGATGTTCAGAAAACTATCAGTGAAGCCCGTTAAAACCCAGAGACTTTGAGGGAGCCCTGGACTCCCTAATACCTATGGTCACTTAACCAGGAGAGGATGGTACTGGGCTGTGTTCTGGTTGACCTAAAATTCTCAACAAATGGATAAATTATACAATGACTCTTCAGGCTTTAAACTTTTTCTTGGTGCTTAGCTCCAAAACAAAAAATCTGTAACCAACTGGCATGTTTCTGCTGCAGAAGTATTTTCTAGTTGGGCAGAGAAAAACTCTCTGAACTTCAACAAAGGTGAATGTGGGATGCAACATCTGGGGAGGAATAGCCCCCTGCACCAGCACAGGCTGGGGCTGACCTGCTGAAAAGCAGCTCTGAGGAGAAGGACCTCGGGGTCCTGGTGGACAACAAACTGAGCCAGCAGAGTGTCCTGGTGRCCAAGAACACCAATAGGATCCTGTGGGGCTTTAGGAAGAGCAGTGCCAGCAGATCAAGAGAGGTGATCCTGCCCCTCTACTCAGCCCTGGTGAGGCCACATCAGGAGAGCTATGTCCAGCTCTGGGCTCCACAGGACAAGASAGATGTGGACCTCACAAGTTTAATTAGGGGACTGGAGTATCCCTCTTGACAGGATAGGCTGAGGGGTCTGGGCCTGTTCAGCCTCAGGAAAACTGAGGGGATCTCATAAATGTCTATAAGTATTTGAAGGGAAGGTGTCAGAGGATGGATCCAGGCTCTTCCTGGTGGTGCTGAGCARTAGGACAAGAGGTAATGGGCAGAAACCGGTGCACAGGAGGTTCCACCWGAATAGGAGGAAGTTTCTTATTGTGTAGATATCCAAGCACTGGAGCAGAYTGCCCAGGGATGCTGTGGAATCTACCTCTCTAGAGATACTCCAGAACTGTCTGGACACAATCCTGTGCCATGTGCTCTAGGATAATCCTGCTTGAGCAGGAAGGCTCAGGATCAGATGACCCACGGTGATCACTTCCACTATTACTCRTTCTTTGATTTGGTGATTCTTTTAGAGAGCTTGAGCTTAGTTTGGGGAAGCAATTCACACTTCCAAAATCAGTGCTGCACTGCTCAGGAACATTCCTGAATTGCACTGTAAAGTTGCTGTTGATGTAGGTGGTAGAAGGCCAGTGGATTTTACGTTAATAAATAAAAATTGCTAGATCCACCACAGCATGAATGGTTAGTGGTAACTGTAAGGACTGGAAGAGAAATAAACAACTGTAAGAAATCTACAGTTTACAAGGCACCAGGAAACATAATGAGTTTCAATTTGAACAGGGCTCTACCTTGTTAGAACTTATAATTTGAGGATTTTCTAATATTCAAAATAAATTACAATAGCTGCAGGCAGCTTGCAAGACTGTTAAAGCTACTCAGTTGCAAAGCCAAGGGATTTGATAATGTATACAGTTTTTCCCTTGAGGCCAAGAATGTAATTATGAAAAAGTTCTGAACTGAAAAATAGTCTTGTCATCTGTTTTTATGCAAGATAAAAGATCATTTTAAGGTGAAGAGGTTGCATATAAGAAAGAAAATTAAATTTAAGAAACCCAACATGACCAACACTACAGCTGCTGAAGAATAGTAAGAAGAAAATTAGATATTATAATTAGAAGGGGAAATCATTCTAGCTGTACTAGACATATGCTATTAAAATATTTAATTCATCTTCTGATTAATTCACTGGATGATGTGAAGATTATTTCAGAGATGATAAATCAGTATATTAATATGTATTCAGTGGGGATATATGAGATAGGACTGAATTAAACTTCCTAGATCAATAAGAGATGAGTTAGACCCATCCCACTATATTGGTCTAGAGCAGAGTGTCTTCTCTTTTCATGTGGTTCTAAATTATCTTACTGTCTTAATAACTCCTGATCAAGTGAATATGATTGGAAATGGACTTCTGGTGCAAGCAATTTTATCTGCTATTTTAAATATTTTTTCCTGACTTTTCTGAAGAAATTCTCAAGTACATTTTGATAAATGAATTCTTTTTAATTCTCTAGTTAAAAGTGATAGGATACTGCCCCTAACCCTTCCTCAGAAGATTGCATTTCCTCACATTTGGAGAAAAATGTATCCTTCAGATTTGTTATCTGTTTCTCTTATTCCTATCATCCCATTCAGCTGTGTTAAATGGCTTCCAGCTTGAATTTCTGGATTTCTGCAAAGTTTTTTATGTCAAGTCTTTCTAATGGGAATCTGGGAAAATTGAGTAGGCAATATGAACATAAGGTTTTTAGTATTCTTCATTATTTTCATAAGGAAGCCTCTTAAACTGGAGTATTTAAGCTGAATAAGATAATGAGGTCATGTGGAAAAGCTGGGAGGCAAAAAAAAAAAAAAAAAGGGAGTTAAAAAAAACATTTTTTTTTAAGAAAAAAATTCCTGACAGATAGCAAAGAACCAGGCAGTGAAAGAATATAGACTAAAAAGGAAACTCAAATTTAAGCTGTGTCTGAACAGGAACATATTTTCCTTATCYTGATTAATTTTCAGGTACACTGATGTGCTTTTTTGGAATTATATTTAAAATCTGTAAARAGAAAATTTTGCTTTTATTTTTGCTTCTACTTGCACTTCTAAAGAGTGCAATGATTCATTTTCAGTTGTCACTTCAGACTATTTGATACTGCAAGAGTAGAGTAAATGAAAAGTTAAGAAATCACGCAGAAGAAAGTGCAGAAACAAATTTATTGAAAAGAAGATAAGAAGATATTGGAAGTCAATGTGCAGGAATGGATGAAAGGAAGAGAGATAAAAAKTCAGATTAAAAGTCATTATTGTTTTCTAGCATGGCTGCACAAAAGTCAGTATGATAAATCCTTGTAAATATTCTTTCAGAGTTTGTCAAGTGATTTCTCTTGGTTTAAACTGGGAGARGAGGAGAAGGAATGGGCCTGATAGTAATGGAAGAGGACATATAACTGTTTTCTATGCCACAATACTTAATGAACTGACAAGAAAGTCATGGTCTCTAGTGAATGTTTTAAATACTGCTATTCAAACAATAGTGGTATCATGCAAATGCTGATTTTTTTTGGAGATACAGAAGATAAGGAATGAAAATACAAAGTATTCACCATGGTTATTTCATAGTAGACCAGCATCCTGATAATTTCTTTTTCTGGAAAAATCTAATTTGGTACATTTCATTTATCTAAAGCTGTATTTTATCTGAATCTCAAGTACTGCACATTGGGAAGTTTGGAAATTAGATTGGAGATAATGAGGTTCAGCTGAGACTTTAAAAAGAGGAGACAAGTCAGCTGGTTGTATTGAAAGCTGATAATRTGTCAAGAGAAATTAACATACCATTTTCTTAATGATCTGGTGTAGGTTGATTGCTATTGAACAAATTCATTAGCAAAGTTCGCAAAAGCAGAAAAAATACATTAACCAATTTTACCATTGACACAAAGTTGAAAGATGTCATTAGTACYGAACAGTTAGAATATTTGACAGGAAGATGAGGGTGACTAAGGAATAAGGAAATAGAAATAGGATTAAAATAATCATATCAAATTCATGGTCTGAGCTGACAATAAGACGTGAGCTAGTCTTTATTAGCAGTTCCAGCCTAGAATTGACTTTGAATTCACTGACTAGGACAGAAGGARGAATTATCTGCCTATTAACCAATAAGTGATTATGAGACAGTAACACAGCAAGAYTCTGAAGACTACAGGTCCCTCTCATAATGCTTCATGTGAGCTCTGCTCAGCTGAGATGGGGGAATATATGAGATGGTTGCAGACTTTCTAGTACACTTAAGATGCTTTCTTAACCTCACTTAAAAARGGAGTCAAAGATTTGCCTATAAAGCAAAAAAAGAAAAAAAAAATCTGAAGAGGGAGAAAAAAAAAGTCATGGACTATAAATGAAAATCCTTCACTGAATATGAAAGACAAAATATTATGATACTTCAGGCTGATGACATTGGCTGTARCAAGACAATGGATGACACTATACTGTGCATAATTCTCTGTTTTGGTTGTGAGTATATGTACTACTTCCCTTTGAGCTCCATGGAGTTGCTCAATTCATCTGGGGAAAAGTCAAGCATATGAGAACTATACTTGATCTAAAATCTGTCAGAAGATCAGATATAAGCTGACCACAAGTAGACTCTTGAAAAGGAAAAGAATTGTTATCATCAAAGGGTTGAATCTGTAGCAGTGTTTAAAAAGCCACACAAAAGCAGAAAAACTCTTTTAAACTTAAAAAAAAAATTAAATAGTGTAGTTTACTCTCACATGAAGAACTAAACTTATAAACCTCCTAATTTTGTATTGTAATGAATACATAGGTACAGCTGAMATTACTTCAATAATTTGCTGGTTTCATAAACAGACAGTGAACTGAGTGGTTAAGAATTTGGAGAATGTGCAYAGTCTGGTTCCTTGTGGAACAGGTTACCACAAAAGCCTGTTACCCTGATCATTTACTGTTTCTAGTGGTGATTTCATGTGCTTCTCCTTTCCATCAAAATGGGATGCTGGAGATGTAGGCACCTCTAGCATCGAGATCAAAACCCCAAATATTAATAAGGTCAGAATTTCACATTGTTATCTGCAATTTATCCAATACCTGATGCTCAGATGTGTTCCTTTTKCATTTATATAACATTTGTAAAAGGAATAGAAAATGGCACAAAGTTAAGCCACTGAAAGGGAGTTTTAATAAATATAGATGGTTTAATATCTGTGGTTCTGTGATAACTTATGACTAAACAATTGCTAGAATTTAAAAGGGTTAATCACTATTGCATTGGTCAATTARTTGAGTCACCATTGCATTAGCTGTATTCCTTTTGCCAATATCATTAAAACCACTTCTGTTAATGGAAGCAGCTATCTTGGGGACAAGGACTTTTCTGCTCATGTCTTGTACAGAACAGTCATGATGACTTTAACACTTTTGATAGACTATCCTTAACAGCTTTCCTGATACAAGTCTAGGATTATAAATACCTGAGAAACAAAGGAAAAAAAATCAAACCAAAAAACCCACCTATTTTTTCTTGAACAATATTTGGATGCATTTTTTAATAGGAAATTATTTTAGTGTTTTTCTCTATATAATGATAAACTTCTAYACAGTCTGAATCATGGCATCTTATTAAAATATTTCAAAGCAGAAAGGGAAGAAAAAGAAGTYTTAACAATGCAAAATTTTTGTTGAGTTCAGCGGGGTTTTTATTTTTTCTTCCATAGGAATGAGATTAACTGCCAGAAATGGTGGATACACATATCCATGTTTTGGAGAAATTCCAAAAACCAAGATAACTCAGTCAGTGATTTACTATAGTTACTATAGCTTTCCACCATGCCATTCTGTGTTCACTAATTCTCAGTTTTTCACCAGACCCAACGAGAGAGGAATCTCTAATTTGATAGCACAGAACATGAAGTCACTATGTTAACTAGTATTTGCATATATATATATATATATATATACACACTATACTATATATACACTATACTATATATATAATATATTAACATATATTTTATCTTACAACTCTTGCTTATTTTTGTGGAAGGATAATTTTTTTTCAGAGTTCCTTTTCCTTCTAAGTTCTACCGTTAGTTTGATTCGTCTTTTCAGAGGTTTTCTAAAGGTAAAGGTTACATTAGGAGTCCATGTTGCACAGAAATATAGTAATGTATTAATACTTTCTAAGCTGGGCTGCTTTCTTTGCAAATTGTGAAGATCAAAAAGCGCAARGAAGATTGAGAGAACAAATGACAAGTGAGTAGATAAAAGCAGGACAGAGGTTTTTTTCTGCTCTATGATTCTTGGACAAGTGTATATGCAATTTTCTTCATGAAGAATATATCCCATAGGAACATCTTAGTTTTACGACTCAGGAGGAGATGTTTTTTTAAAAATTATTTTAGCTGCATGTACAGGTTTTTTAGCAACAATGAACGCTAGTAGTTTTTGCAATTTAAAATAAGCCAGCTGGAGGAAACAGACATAGTAACTTAACCCAATTGCAGTAGTATAGATTTTCAAATAACACAGAACATAKAGTGATCATCTTCAAAAAAACAATCCTCTGTTAGGGCATAGAGCAGATGCCAGATTGAGTACTGAGGCAAAAAAGAAAAAAAYCCATTGATTATGGCAACTTATCCTGACATTGTTTTATATACAGAGCTCTCCGTGGCTTTGTAATAATTCTTAYCCACAGTTTCTGCATTGTTAAACATGGCACTGAGCCCCATATCTACAAATCCCAGAACATTAAATATTTAGGCTAAAGTAAGTAAAGAAAAGAAAAGCTAGTCAAACAAATCTTGCATTCACTTGTATGAATACACTGACCATTTGTCAGTATAGTACACATGTTTTGTTCAGCAGCATCAYAGAATTGCAGTACTGTTTTGCTGATCCCTTTAACTGGTCTTTCCTCAGYGACAGAAAGACACCTGAACAAACAGTTTTGCCAGCTTTAGTATTACATGATAGATAGAACAAAATAAGAAAGTTATTCACGTACAAATAAGGGATTTTTAAAACCAAGACAAGATAATATCTGTGGGTGGAATTTGGTAAGAAAAGACTGTGCAACATTCTGTGTTTAGGGAAAAACCCTATAAAAGCACACAGGAAAACTGTACAACTAAGGGCTTCTGAAGAAAGCACACTTCAGAAGAACACAGGGGCTGTGTGATCTCTTGAACAGTGCTTATCATAGTCAGAGCCATAAGGGAGAACCCTTTTGATCCCATAAATACAGTTTCCCAAAAGGATCCTGAATAAAATTAGAAGACTGTCAAGTTGAACAGACAGAAGACATAAACCTGTTAATAAGAAACTGGCAGTGTTTCAGCACTTGGCTAGGGTGCCAAGATCTCTAAGAGAAATTGTTATGGGATTAGAGACACAGATTTAGGAGGAGACTTAAAAAATTTCTTTCGTAATTCCTTAAGAAAACTTGAGGCCGGTGATAAATTAAATGTAAGTGAAAATAATACATGACACCACCTTATTGTACCATGTTTTCTTCTTAATACATATTGTGAAATTTAATTCAGTTGTGCAAAGTATATTTTACTGAATTATTTGGAGATACAGTGTTTAAATTTGTAATGGTATCATGTTCTTAACATGAAAAGCCGAGTAACTGGATATATAAATTAAATTTTGATACTGCAYTATCACAATGATGTGACAGTATTTAATCATTAATTAAAGTCTTAGTTCCTCCACAAAATTTATGATTTTAAAGATCCATTTTCTTGCTATCTAAAATCCCACAAAGCAAAACTCAGGTGATGATTAATCTGGTTCTRTTTTCTGATATGTAGAGTGTCTCTGCAGAAAGGATTGCTGCATTGTAAAATTTATTTTTTGACTACAAAATCAGTCATGGGACTGATTACTTTTTAAAAAACAACATGAATATAGGGGGAAGTAGATTCAAAGTATATGTGAGAAAGAAGTCTAATATATATGGAAGTGAAAAAAAMACTTGATTCGCTGCTTTGGGGTATCATTATGAAATACCCTGTACAGAGTCCTTGCAATTAGCCAGGATCAGACTGGCTGAAGAAGGAAAGCAGCATATTTATACATGTCTGGTCCTGTGTCTAAGTCAATTAACCTCACTGAAATCAAGTTCATCAGTTCAGTTTTGCAGAGTCTTAACTAACCTGGCAGTAGTGTGTCCACAAATGAAACCAGTACCTCTGCACTACAAACAGCATGGGAAGGCAGCAGATCTGTGGATGGAGGGCCGAATGCCTCTGTGCTACTTCTAGAGTACTAAACACATCCCCAGGCTGTGTAATTGGTTGTATTGGTGTCACTCCTTTGATTTTTGTTAAATGCAGACAAACAGCGGAGATGTGAGGGAAGGAATTCACAGATTGCTAGAAGGAGAGATATATACTGATGGGAAATGATAGAAATGGAGGAAAGTCAATAAAGGGGTACTAAAAATTGGAGTATAATTGGAAAGAAAATGAAAGTCTCATAACAGGAAAATGTTCGCAAACTAATTTTTATTGCATTGAAGTATTGGAGTTTAAAAAAAAAACAACAAAAAACCCAGCCTGAAAAAGCACTTTCAAGTGAAATATTGCAGAAGTTTATTTGAAATCACTTTTATGAAATTTCCCTTAATATGGAAAAGCTCAAAATCAGCAATTCAAAAATTAGATTAATTGAAATGGTAGTAAAGCATCACTTTCAGTTCTACCTGTATACAGTTCTGATAAACATCAGCCAACATACTGGTTTTTTAGCCCTACTTAGGATTCATTTCTGTGCATTAAAATMATCTAATCTTTTTCATTTGCAACTGTGCATTGAGAGTATTACTTCTGAATTCCACAAAGTTGTTCAGAATGTGTACATCATTGAATATTTGGCAATGGTTCAATGCATGGGGAACTGTGAATCAGATGGGAATAAACCAATCTAAAAATGCCATTCTACGTGATAATGTAAAGAGGACAATTAAGTTTTTAGCATTCATAAATAYAATCACACTGATTTTTATGTTCTGTTTAGATTGCCAATTATTTGAGATGTATTTTCATTTCTCTAAATATTGCAATTCATTATAAAATGCCACTGATGGGAACCAAAGTAATCATGTGAAGGAAGGTATTAGGCAGCCCAACCAGCAAAATAATACGTGGCAAGCTGCTAATGGATGATATAGGGGCAACGATGCAAGATGCACTCATAGGGCGAGACCCTGGGCAGATCTGTGAGAGCAGAGTGATTTAGGGTTTGACAGGCACATGCTGGGCTGTTTGCTGACTTTGGCAATGCTTTTACATTGACATATGCCAATAGACCTTCAGTGCTAATGATTTGTCTGAACACAAAAGTACATATCGCTTCATGCACAATTATCATGACCACTTTTTAGTTTCCTAATCTATAGGTGAAAAGAGAACACAACCTTCAGCCTGGCCTAGCTGGCCTAGCTGGCCATGACCATTCATGTGTTTACTGAACAAACCTGTGGCTGTCAGTCAGCTGGTGACCTACTGGCTGAGAAAACATGTTCATTTTGTRTATAAATACCCATCTTATCTTTGCTGTTCGTCTCTTCTTCTGTCCTCCTCCTTTTTACAGCTATTTTTAAGAGTGGATCACCACTCCAAACTCTTATCCTGCCTTATTTTTTTTTTCTAGGCAAGAAATCCAGATTTCATAGGCCTGATTTGCTTTTATGAGTCTAGAGATTGCCTTTTCAAACTCCATGAGTAGTAAGTCAATAAATAGATGAGATCAATAAATATACCTATGACTCTCATTGACACGTTTTTGTTGCTTACTRGAATTTGATACTGTTACCTCAGATAGTGCAAGCTCACAAAACACATACTCACCTCTGAGCTTCCCCTACATACTTACTAACAGGCTTACAATATTTTTCAGTCTTAATTAAATCCTGATGTTTTTACAGTTCCCAGTGGCACAATCTAATCTTTCTACTGCCTATTCTACTTAATTTAGGGGTAGTTTTTGTTCTTAAATTGGTTTGGACTTGGAAAAAAAATCTTTTTAATAAACTGAAGTTTTATGCTTATTTATTCTAACAATAGATGTTCCCATGATGATAAAAATGACACAAGAGGAACAYGAATGTGTAAAAATATGAATTATATCATGCAATTCTCATTTTTATCTTCATTTTTTAATAATGTCTTAGAAAGTTTCATTTGTTAACCTTGAGCTTCTTATCAGTGTATCCASTTAGTTTATTCTTTCTATGTTCATATATAGTCAGTACTTCTTGTGGAAACCTGTGTGAGTAAGAAAAATTGCAATACTTTAAAGTAAACCAAGAAAACTGCTTTTGCCAAAGGGACRGTAAGTGTGAGTCACACAAGCAACTCCAAAGACCTGTTTCATGGAAAGGTAAGAAATCTCTGACGTATCCTGATTGGAATGGTTCTCCAAAATGCACAGATTTTTATCTTCTAATGAATTAGACTTACTGTGAAAAAAATGGCACTAATAATCATTAACAATACAAATTCTGGTTGTAGCTGGTGAGATAAGAATGGTACTCACACATTTTGAAGGGTTTAAATCATTGTCCAGGTGTCTATTTCTTGAGTTGTACAATTTGCTGCAGTGGTCAGCACATGGTAACRTCAAGGAGCACTAAGGGAATCGAGTTCTCACAGTCACAGAGRACCATGAAGATAAGTTACTCCAGGAGGGTTTGCATATCTGTTTTATCCATYCCCGGAAAACAAAAGAACCCCAAACAAACAAGCAAAAAAKCCACYCCAAAACAAAACAACAAGAAAAAAMCCMMCCMMMAAAAAAARAYCTGTCTCAAGAGCATGATATGACTGAAATAAATAGTATTACATACGTATTAAGTCAAATGACAAATTAACAACATTACAGATTTGCAGGAACATTGATTGAAGAATAATAATTGCAATTCTGAAAAAGGTTCCAAAGGACACAAATATATACATCTGCAACATTAAACCTGGTTATCTCTTTCACTGCTACTATATGCCACAGGTGTGGAATAGGCAAAATTATGCAGTGAGGGAGTGATGACAGGTCTGTATCCATACATCATTCCTATTGAATTGCATATGTGCACCTTTTATTTATTTAGGTATTTTCGTTATTACTCTTGGACGTGTTTCAGCAAGTTAGAGTTTCTAATTGACTTAATGGAAACATTCTGAAAAAAAAAATCTGTTCTGAGAACATTTTGCTTGTGCATTTGACATTTGCCTGTTTTTCTTCTTATTAGGAGTATTTGCATGAAAAACATGGAACACAGAAGTTCATTTGGTTCCAAGATCTATTTCCCACCTGAAGTCAGAATCAATTCCATATTAACTAATTGAACTTCAATGGATTTTAAGTAGATTTTATAATTATAGAAATACTCTGCTTAATTCAGAAGAGAAGAAGGTGAAATTGGCCTAAAGCCAGTTGAGCACTCTCCTGCTCATAGGTTAAATCCCAGTACAAGTTAAAATAGCCTCAGGCTTTCTGTAACTTGCACCAGATGGCAGAACCCCTTAGAGGCAATTACTTTGGCAGGGATGACTGAAGCATGGTATGCTCCAAGTAAAGTCCTTCCTGCCCCAGTACATTTCCAATAAGCATTTCCTTTGCCAAGATGCTGCAACGACAGCTTTACACTGCTCAGAGATTTCTCCCATGTGGGATAAATCCCCAGTTAGTCAGAACAGGTTTAATTCTGCTCAGAACTGCTAAAGTAATATATGGCCAACTTGGCTTAGACTAAAAACTGGCCCCATATCCACAGCTAATGAATAAGCAATAGTCCAGGTCTGCATGACATCAGTTTTCTGTGAGCATTGTTTTTTTTAATGTTTCTATTTTTTGTTCATCCTTTTAACAGTCCATACCTACAGATTATCTGTATGGAAAAATGATTACTGGTACCTACCCTAAATTGCTTTTCCTATAGTAACTATTCACACCCACTTGTCCAATTAGCACAGTTATGCTGGAAAAAAAACCTAGTTCTCTTTCTGAAGCTTCAGGTTAGCATTCAATACAGTTTTTCAATAGCCTGCATTCTCAGACATTATGGATCTAAACTTTCAGCCTGCCCTCATAGCTTATAACCTTTAATCCTGACATCAATCTCGGTGCTCAGTCCAATTACTATAGTGCTGTGTTCTGAAAACTGGCAGAGATTCAAGAGTAGTTTGTGAAAACTTGCAAGTTTCGCATTCATTTTCATTAGAAAACTAGTGAGACACAAATCTCCTTCAGATGCTCTCAGAAATTCCTCCTACTCATAAGTGAGGAATAGTATCTCTAGTCTGGGAGTTTGAAAAATCACAGAAAACTGTTCTGTGTTTCTGATTTCTACAGGCTGGCACAAGCCCTGCACAGATTTTCTAATTCCTTTCAGGAGTGCCTAGTAATTTATTGTTTTACTTTAATCTAGTTTCTGGTGTGAATGAACAACTTCAACACTTCAAATCTGAAAAGGATGCTCACCAGACTCCAGGTGTATTGGAAGTTCAAAGTCTGTTTCTAAATCAGGAATTGCACTGCAATTATTATTTCTTCATAGTGGCCCTGTTCAGAAAACAAAAAAATGCAATAGGAGGAGCTTTTATGGTATATAGATCTGGCATTGGAGAGCAATAAGTATTTTAGAATGAGAATTATATCTGAAATTTAAAAAATAAGGAAAGTTTTGCAGTGATAAAGGTCTCACACTTCCGTATAATTTCTCCATAGTCTTTGATAGGACATACCTTCTCCCTAGCAGCCATATATCCTGTCCTGTGCTTTAGAGCTTAAAAGAGCAACACCTGAAGGGTGATTCAGAGACTGAAAATCTCATCTGAACTGCATATGGATGGGGTTAAAACTGCACTTTTATTTTAGAAAGTTGTCCCCCTGCTACCTGTATCTTACCAGCAACAGCAGCAAAGCCCAGTGATGGGCTGTCTCCACAGCCTGAGTCCTGGAGAAAGCAAGGTGGCCAGTTTCTGAAACAGAGCCTATGCATCATCTTCTTTAATGTCTTCAGCAAAATGAATTACTTGTTCAGGCTGAAGGCATCAAATTGCTTTTTGAAAATGAGGTCTCTAAGATAACAGTGAAAACACATTTTCTGGAAGCTGGTTTGTTTTTTTTCTCTATCTGAGCTCAGCAAGGCACCTAAGTTTGGTCTCCRAAAACATTTTTGCTTTGGTCCATTAAATGATACAGCTTAGCATTGATCTGAGGCTTTTTTTCCCTGTGCATTTTCATAGCCTTACAGTATAATCCTACAGTAATGCAAGAAAACACATCAGACCACCTGCTTGTATTCCATTCTTTCCTGGYCTCTCTGATACCATCTGCCCAGTGAGAAATGGCATCATCTTCACCTTCATTAACATCATGGGTCCCATGATGAAACACTAATTTCCTCAGTTCTTTATATTCACCACGTTATATCCACATCCACATCCAAACCAGGGTTGTCTCACAAATGCTTCACTTTTAGATAACATCATCAGATTTTCTGGCATTCACAGATCAAGGAAAGAACATTGCAAATGTGTAATTTGCCAGATACACAAGTTGAATATTTTACTTCTAATGACATATACCAACAGTTACTGTGAACATATACATCACTTAAGGCTGTCTTTTACCTGGTTTCCTGAAGAAATTCTGAAAAATACCTGAAGACAAATGAATAGTTTCAACAAGGACTGTCTAACAATATAGAGAAATTTAGCAAACAAGTTAATATTGCTTTTGTAATGTTCTCTGACTGGTAACAAGTAGTTAAAGTAATACACACAGTTTATGGGGGAAAAATCATATAAAGAATATAAATACAATTCTTTTCTGTTTTTTTTTTTTTCTTTTTTGTCCCTTGAAGTTAAGATCCATGGGATCTTATGTATCATCCTCAGTTTATTAGTCCATAACTTTATGATATTTTAGCAGCTTGGTAAACTGGAATTCAATAATGTTGTAAATAATATTGACAGCCTTTTGATTCCTAAGACACATTTTTATTGTACCTGTATCTTTTACAAATTGGCACATGAGATCCCATTACATCAGGCAGATAGATTGCTTGACATAGAAGAAATATTTAATGTCACTCTATTTTGATGCAGATCAATCAATACAGTTTGCTAGAAAATTCCTAGTCAGATTTCAGACCTCTAAGTCCTTTTTTGAAGAAAAAAAAATTGAATAATAGATCAGATTTGAAAATAACCTGAAAGCAGGGTGTTTGCCACAATTCTGATACACATTAGAAGCCTGTAAAGTCATTAATTAATCCCATAGCAAGTTATACAAACCTCTTAGTCATAGATACCAGGAACATTTTGGGGGGACCAAATATATTTTTATTTTTAATGCTTTAAGCCATAATACTGTCTGAAGACATGGTTTTGGGATATAACTGTGTGTCACTGTTAGAGACCTCATGATCACCATTCTCTAAGAACAACCATTCTACAACATACATCATTTTATTATTCAGAAAAACGAACACATTTCACAGTTTGTGTTACTAAAATAAGCCTAAGCTTATTAAATATTTTCAATCAAAATATRGCATTACCAAGAATAAATAAAAGTCTTGTAGATTTTATTTGTTATGTTACCTTGATCCCTGTTTTCTATTATTGTGATCATTCCCTGTTAAGGTAAAATCCTCAATAACAGTGAACAGCTAAATGTGGAGTCCTTTCTGTGCAAAAGTTGAGAAGTGTTTATACTGAGGGGTAGCAGGAGTCTTGCATTATTAATTTTTTTTCTTCTAGAAAACAATCTTGTGTGATAGATGCATAAATGACAAGGGCATTTCCTAGCTATGACTTTTGGTTCCCAGTTACAAAAACGGGGATATATCAAGGTCATGGAGAAAAGATACGGTCAATAAAATACAGGTAAACTGGATACAGGGCACATTGTCCCAGGTAASTGAATTTTTACTTTTGCAACTGACAATTGGTTGTATATTTGCATGCTCCATATGTAATCAATAAGTATTTACAAGTGTAGTGATATTTTTTATAAATCTGCTCTTTACATTATCTGTTCTGTATCTTAAAGAACCCATATTTAAGAAAAATAACTGAAAAATTTACTCAAATGTTTTATGTTAAAACTAAATGAATATTTTTACACCCTTACAAAGGGTACAATTATTGTTTTTCCTCCTTGAGACCAGATTTTAGAAATCTATAGGCRTCTGAATTGACACATGTAGGTAAGCAGGGCAACCACCAAACCCCAGCTGAAATGCAGAGTAGATTTATGTCATTACCTCGCTAACAATGCTGGCAGAGACATACAGGGACACAGTTTTCCTCAAGCTTGGTTCATCCTATCACTGCTTACCCAAAATATCAATTGCATGCGCAGTTTGTCACGGGGCTGTGCTTTTATGATCTCTCTCTCTCCCTCAACAGGAGGTTCAAGCATGTCCATGAGTGTGTTACCTTTACACAGGAATTCTATGTCTCAAAACAGGCAGAGGATGAACATCAGTAGGCGCAGTAAATGCAGTTTACCCACATCAGCATTCTTATGATTCCCAGCTGCAAGGTCACTGAGCAAAACCATTTATTCCTCACCAAATTTTCCAGTTTGAACCCTTCCCTCTYAACAAAAGGTATTAAGATAAAATGAGCATGTCTTGCACAAGTGAAAGGAATATTTGTCTTGAAGAAGAATAATTTGTTTTCTGGAAGATTTTTTAATTTCATATTCAAGAAATGAGAGTTTCTTCTTCTAAGAAAAAAATTATTTAGGCAATGTGAACCTACACACTGACTGGAGTAGAGGAAAATTGATTTATTCTTTACTTCTTTAGATTTACCATGGGAAATACATGGATATTTTTCTGGAATATCAAATTCTGTTTACATTCCTTCCCATTAATTTATAATAAGGAAGGGAAACACTTCAGGGGTGAAGCCATCAAGGCAGTCATGCTTCCCTCCACTTCTGAGAGAAAGCCAGAAGTGAGAGGCAATTAAAGGAGTATAGGAAACTGCTGGAAAACTGTCCTAGGGCATAACACGTCAGGACACATGATTTCTTGAATTTGGAATCTTCTCTTTGTGAACAGGCTTTTCAGTCTCTCTTTCTTACTCTCCTACCTAGTTTCTCCACAGCAAACATCCCCCTTCTGTCTCCCTGTGATCACTTTAATCTTCTCCCTTTCTCCTCATACCAGTATTATAGCTTTTTGTACTACCTCATGGTTTTCTTTTACCCAAATCCTTCAAAGTAGTAAGATAAATCCAAAAATAAAATTTGTGTGACAGAGAGTATCAGTCCTGGTTTACKTTTTGACTCAACCTGACTTTCTGAGTTCCTTTAGTCTCCACTTTTCTCTCACTATACAATTTCTACAGTGCTTATTTGTGCATCAAATACTCTAAAGTATTTTTCCAATTCTCTGTTTCTGCTGAAAGGGACACATGAAGTGGATCAATGCTAAATAGYTGTGATAGTATTTCAGTATTATTAGAGATGCATTTTCTTTCCCAGACATAAAGCAGAACTGCAGAAACTTTTTTTTGCATAACCTGATTAAATATCAAGTTACAATATAAGCCACACAGCGATTTTTACTAGGAGGCATTTGCCACACAGGCATTTAGAGATGAGTGCAGTCAACCACAAACCAGGTTTCAAGTTTTAAATAGAACCTAGTTCCACCTAGAAGAATATTTTTGCCTGTGATTTTCAAAGAGAAAGTATATCAGGTGCTTTCTGTTCTGATTTCCAAGTGATACGCTGCTTGTGATCCACCTTTAACTCAGTAGTGGCAAGTTTAGAAATGGTGAGAACTTGGCCTTCCCTAGGTTCTTGCAGACTTATCAAATTGCTTCAGAAAACATGCATATTCTCCCCTACTCCAAAGCCATTTGAAAAGCAAAATGAGGTGTAAAATTAAGGAGAGCAAATGAGCACTCAGGCAGGAAAAATGAATGGTGTGCAAAAACACACAGAAATGTTTACAATTTTTCTTCCAAATCAGACAAAGTCCATATATTTAACTGGTTGACTGCATTTACAAGTATTTCCCACACCATTACATGCCTTTTTTGGATGTCTGAAAACCCCAAAACATTCCTGGTCTGTAAAGCAGCCYATGGAGATGAAAAATAGGAGGTTTACACTAATGTGCACCAAATGTAGTTAAGAATCAGCAGTTCCTATGCATACCACTTTATAGTGGGTAGCAAAGCAGTGAGAAAATGCTGTCAATTAAGAAGGAATTTTTTGATTAGGCCTTTCTACAACCCCTTGTCCAGCAGGCAGGAGAATGTTCTCTAAAAATGAGAGCTAAAAAAAAAAATAAATACTTAGACAGTAATTAACCTCCCACTTAATTTTTTAAGAGTGAATTCTCACTCTCTCATTATCAACAAATGTCTTCCATTTTGTTTCTAAAGACAGTGACTATCAAAAATCACCATTAATTATACAGAAAATCTTGGGTTTAGAATGTACGTATTAGAGTTACCAATTAAATAGCCAGTGACAAAAGTGACATGCTTTGCTGCATTTTATGTTTTTACAATGTGTTCTTCAGGTAATTTTTTAATGTCTATGTCCCATATTTACTAAATAGTGCACACTAATTTTCCACAAGTTTTATTTCAACCTTTAGTCCTTAGTTGTTTTGTTTTTTTTTGATAAAACTGAAGTAAAACACTATATGAATAATAAAAATAACAAACAGCCCAGCCTATGATGATATACCAAAATAATGGAATGCAGWGGCATGACATATCTATAGCATGGTTTACACAATGTAATTGTATATCTATACTATGCTTGATGCAATATAATTGCAGTTTAGGGTTGCATCTAAAACTGTGTTTCCTCTAGGCTTAAGATAGATGTATTAATATATTAGTATAGAGATTGTGCAGGTGTGAGGTTTAATTACAAAATATGTTGGTTCTGATTGAATAAGTTGCATGACTAAATCCAACTTTGGATACAGAACAGTGCAAGTTATATTAAAAAATCATTATATTTGGAATTTGGAGCAAGACATTGTAGCTAAAAGGCAATTGGATTAAATTAGCTTTGAGATTACAAGACTTTAAGCAGAATTTAGCAAGTGAATATTAACATGTGCATTTTATTACAACCTTCTCCACTCTTTTTTCATTTTTAGTTACTTTTGATGCCAATGAAATAAGACACATAAAAGACTCCTACACCAATTTCCACCACTGCACTTTGGCTCTGCTSAAACTCATAAAATTATTCTCCTGTCTCAAACACTGCTGAATCAAAGCTGAAGCCATCGTGTGGGCTACARTAAACTCTTTGTTCTTCTAACTTGTTTTCATCAATGATATTTTGTTTCCTACAGCTGTGTGTCACAGAAAATATGCAGCTGTCTTGTACAGAGTTCCAAGTATTACTAATCTAAATGGTTAACACTGTCTTCAAGGCATCATAAGAACAATCAATGAAGCCCAGGGAATTCTGTCTTTTATAAACAAGTGTTTAATGCTTCAAGACTACTCAATGAGGATGTGCAAGGCTATGAATAATTGTACCTGGGGGCTTATTCAATTTTTAAGACTGAGAAATGTGTATGCTATCACAAAATCTATCTTCAGATACCTCTCAGCCATACTGCAAGCCTTTCATGAATATTCTACAGAGCACATCTTGTTTTCTACTGCTCTGTGTGAAATCTTTTGTTTTGATTCTCTGTGCTTCCTTTTGTGCTGATAAAGTGTAATGAGTGCATGAAATACTTCCCAAGTGACTTACATAATATGCCCAATGCCAGTGAAGCTCTGAGCGAGCGCACGCCTTCTGCTGAATGCAAAAGGGGAGATATCAGTAAAAGCATTATAAACCACATGTTTTTACAAAAATAATATAATAGGAATGCATCAGCCTAGCAGGAATTGCAAATAAATCATTGGTCTTGGGAACTCAGAACCATGCATGGAAGCTTAAATTTATTCCTACTGTTGTTTTTCTGTCTTTTTTATTCATTAYGTATCATCAAAATTACATGTAATATCTCAGTCTTATTTCTGGGGTATGTCTGCCATGTCATCCTTTTTCAGCAAATTTTTAAGACTTCACCTAGATTAGAATTTCTATTGAAGGAAAAATTAGCATTTATTTGAGCAAAACCTTCTACAGTTGYTTTTAGACACATTGCAGATGTCCTTAGAGTCACATCTCATTACCTGAGATCACTTGAGGTGATTCTACAGATTTGTGACCAGACACGGAAAACATCACCCAATATATGCATACAAGCCCACTGTAGATACTGGCACCAACAACCTCTGGGACACATTGTCATTACCTCACAGTTTTTTTATGATGCCTTCYATTAACACTACTGGATCAGATTTGGTCAAACGACTTCTAATGGGGATGCATGCAAGGCTTGTGAGGTAACTTCTATAAATGTATATGTTCTGGGTTCTTAAAAATTCAGTTGATTCACTCCAGCCCTAAGATTATAAATGTTTTTGTACATGCATATGTGAATTCTTTCTGTGCCTATGCAAATCTTTCCTGTGGAATTCGGGGACAATTGCATAATATAACATACCTTAGGCAATATTTAAGGCCAAGAACAAAGATAGTGAAAGGGCTAACAAACAGTTATTATGAGGAKTGGCTAAGAGAGCTGGGAGYGTTTAGGCTGAAGAAAATGACACTCAGTATTCTCAACAGCTACCTGAAATGCTGTTATAGACATCTGGGTAAMAGTCTCTTTTCCTGTGTAAAAAGTGACAACGCCACAGGAAATGGCCTCACAGGCCCAGAAAGGTTGTGACGGGGAAGGTTTAGATGAGGTATTAGAGATAATTTCTTCACTGAAAAGGTCAGTCATTGGAAAAAGATTTYCAGGRAAGTAGTGGAATAACCATCYCTGCAAGTGTTCAAAAATGTGTAGAAATGGACTTGGGTTTATGGTTTAGTKGTGAAGATGGCTGTGTTAAATTAATGGTTGGCTTCAACGATCCTAGAGGTCTTTTCCAGCCTTAATGATTCTGTGATTCTATGCTGTTACTGCTGTTAATGCTATTCCAGTCAATGCCAGAAATGACTAAAATGGAGCTACTCAGATTTGCAAAAGATACAGTTATTGTCAATTTTTTGGATTAAGTCAAAATTTGGAAGCCCCTTTAAAGCAATATTAACCTAAAAAAGAGTAGAGACATACCCTAGAATACTCCTTATCAAACTGACTAAAACTCAAAAAGAGGTAAGAAATCCAGCTAGAAAAGCAGAAGCTTTAGCTAAAAGCTGAAACCATTATCTTCCTATGGAAAACTAAATCTTAAGATCTTACACCTGTTTGGTTTTCCTTGCCTTATATACTGATGCCCACACGTTATCACAAGAGATCACAGTGTATTATGAAGGTTTCTGTTGCGTGAAATKAAGTGCAAAATTAATCAATTTGTTKGTTTCATGATTAATTTATTATTGGATACTCTACCATTTTCAACTAAATGTGGGGTTCAGATAATGTAAAAAGTAACACCTTTTCCAAAAATGTTGTATCCAAAAAGATATGAGATAATAAATATTATCTCTTCTCTGATCTATTGCAGAAAGTCTCTGCAGACTCCTGCATAGCTGTGACCTATGGGAGAAAAATAGACCCATGATCCTTCAACCTGAAAAAATCAAGTGTTAATGAGTGGCAAAAGGCTTAATTATCATGATCAGTGGATGGCCAGTTTTTAACTTAAATCTTTGCTCAATTGCAAAAAAAAAGTTTCTGGAACACTGTTGGTTTTTGTTCTTCTAGATTGCAGGRATGAAATGAGACATCAAGCTGCAAAAACCTATGTTCCTTCTGCATTTCAGGCCTTCTATTTGCTTCCCTCTGTCCATAGAAGCAACTAGAGAAAGCATCTGTCTTCTGCCACAGTACTTCTGGACATTTTCCCAAAAAGCTTCTTTTTAATGTGAGTGTGAAGAAATAATCAGGAATCTCAGAGGAGAGACAGTCTGTGGTAGTGTCCTTCCACGTTGTATTATCAAGGTATTTGGATAGTGTAATATAATAGTGTAAATAGTATAAATGTATAAATAGTGTAAATGCTCACTGACTCAGGTCTGTGTTATTTTGGTAATATGTGTAAACTTCAATCCCCAGCTAAGAATCAATCATACTCAGCTGGGATACTGAAAATTCCAGCAGAACAACAAAAGAACTGAGCAATGTTGATCTCAGCCATGTCATGTTATTTTACTGGTTTATTACTATTTACAGTTTTCACTGCAGTTTTGCTCAAAAGCTCTTTTATAGTATCAAACCTTATTCTGTCTGGATCTGTAAGAAATAGATGCATATGTATATGTATGTATATATACACACATATATACATACATATATATATGTATATATATACTCCAAAAATCCCCACTGAACTATCAAYCTGACAGCCATCACCTATTTTTTAGTTCCATACTACTTGGTTGTAAAAGAGTGTCCCCAGTTTCCCTTTTCCTAATGATTCTTATCTCCTTCAGCACAATGTCTCCCAAAGTATACTTAACAATCTCTGTCTGCTCCCAGTTCACTTATTACTGCCAGCTTGAATGARTGCATCACTATGTCCCTCTGGTTTTACTTGTTTGGAACTACAGATATATATCTATCTGTGTATGCAGAGAGAGACACATATCTTAGATTTTTCTCTAGATCTGATGTTGCTTTTTATTAGGTCAGTTAACAAAAATTCAATAGCAAGATAGACTGCTCTATATTTCCATATGTATTTTTTTATTCCATGTGGAATTATAGATGCTAAAACCAATTTGATATCAAATTAYAGTCCATACTGGTAGAAAGGCAAAGTCAAAGCTCAGGGTAGAAGAGCTCATGGCATGAACATTAAATTTTTCCTTGTTAATTCTAATAYTTTGGACTCCTAGACTCTAAAGTAAAAATGACACAAAATAAAAATCATCTGGCATGTAAATCCTGTAGCTGATGGCAGAAAAATCTTACTCAAACCAAGACATTTCAGGGGGTTTCCAAGCAAGGGAGTCATGGTCTTAAATCTGTGATTAACAGAAATATGTATATTTTTTCTTTATACTAAAGGAACACAAGCTCATATTGAAGGTATGTGAAGAACAGATCAGCCTTATATAGACCATATAAATTAGTACATCAGTCACCTAACTGAACATTCTGAATAGGAGACAGAATCTGAGCAACACCAAAAGCATATCAGTCAGTAAATTGTAAAACCTAACATGCTGAAGAGAAATATAAGATTTTTGCAGGAACAGCCTGTTATTAATTCAGTTTTAAAAGCATTATTTTTGTTGTAAGGAAGTTACCTTTTTCCCATCTTTTAATTCTTTGTTTGTGAAAATACAAGATAACCAAAGTCGAAAGACAGAAAYTGAACAAATCACAGAAATGTTAGCAGTGTTCCCCAGAGTTGCTAATCATATTTTCAGTGATTTGTTTGGCTATTACAGTGTCTGATGTAATACACAATATCAAACACAAAATAATTATGTACAACTGATAGTTGTGCACTATCACTACYATTCAGGTATCTTGGTTAGACCGCAGAATGTAATAAGGGTAGTTCTGTGGAAGGTATGTGCCACATGTGCTGCACTGAGATTGTTCCGTCTCTTCCTTGCTCTTTGCTCTGATGAGAAACTCCTATCACACACAGCAAATATTCTTTTCCAAATTTTTTGAGATTATCTGAAAAAAGCTATGGCTCGGAGAAATCTCTATATAAATAACTACTGCTTATTTCCCAAGCAATAACCATTTTATTAAATCCTRCTCCTCCATTTCAGAATCCATTTCTGTGCAATTTGAGAACTTCTTCCATTGCCACAACTATCATCYAATGTGTATTTGACTGAATTTAATCTCGACTTTAAAACAAAGTAGAATTCCAATTTATACTAACTCTAGGTGTATGTGTTTGAAATCTGTTAGAGTGGAATCACAATAAAATAGTAACAGMAAAGACTACAATAATAATAAAGTACAAGGATCCTTTGACACTCTAAAGGCAATTAGTAAAAACCTGCTGAGTAAGCACAAGTCATTAATAGGGACCAAGTTTTAGGATACTAAAACTCAGCTCACTTTTCTCTTACCACAGGAGTAAAATTTYCTGTTTATTTCAGTGACAAATCTTTATATTCAATTGTCTCTGCATTTAATAATCTGTGCATGCATGCAGTTCATATTTTTCAGGATGCTTTGGAAAAAAAGGACAGATRTTATAGACAAATACATATGACATGCAAATATTTTAAATTTTCTTTTCAGACCAAATCCACCAGGCAGATGGCCTTGGAAACAGTATTGTTGACTMAAAATCAGATATTCAAATTAACAGAAAAAGAGCAAACAAATTACAATTGTCAAAAAGGGGATCAGAAACATTTCAATGACCACAAGGTTAAGAATGAACCTGTAAGTGCAGATAAGGAATACTGATATTTTAAAGGATTCCAGGGGGGTTTTTTTTGTGGTTTTGTCTTCTGTCAATAATTTCCAGCAAGAACACGACTGAAAACTAGAAATATTTAGGTACTATTTTCAGAAATGTTTAGATGCTACCAGAGCTGTACCACTGCCTTCTATAGCTGGATATAAAAATCACTTTAGCACTTGTAGGGAGAAATAAAAGCCCCAAGTAACCCCCAGAAACAACCCCCCATAAAAATAAAATTGACTAGTGATAGTAAGTCATAAAATTAAGGGAAATTAATCCGTGATTATTAATGACACTCAAATCTGATTGTTTAAGTAACCTAAAGTCTGACTGCATTACTTCRGGGTAGGGGTGCTCAGGGAGTGATTCTGCTTTAGGGAGGTGTTTTCCAGAGCTGTTGCAGAGATGTAATATGAGGTTACACACATTAAGTTTGCCTTGTGATCCAGTCCAAAGGAGGTGAAAGTAGAGGTACCGGATTTTTTAGGCAAGTTTGTTTGTGTATGGAGTCTTCTGAGTCCAAGGCATCTCATGCAGGAGTCAGGAGGTGGTGCAAGCTATGCAGGTGCCATTCACAATCTCCAACTGCCTTCTGGGAGCCAAGTCAGAAGGAGAAAGGCATAATAAATGAAAAGTCTGGATAAAAGAAAGCATTATTTCAGGAATTATTAAGCAGATAAGGAGACATTTGTCTTCGAAGGACCTGAGTATGTTATTCCCATGCCTCCATGCACATCATGTACTTCTGACCTAGAGAGCTGACAGCATGCACTTAGGCAGTTTCAATATTTCCAAGTTATGCCAGGTCTTCCTCCTTGAATATAAAAAGTTAAAAGCAATTTTAAGAGAAGTAAAGAAATATCAAAACTATTACTAATCAAAYAAGTCCTTCAAACCATTGCTATACTTGACAGCTGTTAAATATTAAATGAGGCTAGGCACAGACATGACAGAGAGCCTGAAGCCTTGCCCTTCTAAACAGTGCCTGGAGGAAGAGAGTTCTGGCCACTGAAGTAGTCAACCAGTACCTGACAAGCCATTCATTAAAACAGAACAGTTTATTAATGCCTCTCCTTGTTTCAAGGTTACCACATAAATCAAATTACAAAACCCAAGACCTTTAGAAAGATGAGTAGAGCAATTTGATCCAGAAAAATAACAAGCTCTAAAAATTGCTTGAAAAAAAAAATAAACAAACCTTAAAATATAACAATAATCACCACATAACTGATGTAGTCAGAGTACATAGGGGTTCAACAATGACATTTTAATATTTTTTTATTAAATATGTCTAAAAACAAAGACTATTCTTAGGTGATGCTGTGCATTTCTTTTAGACAAAAAACATTTCTTTAGAAATCTGTAGGAAAATACTARTAAGTGACAAATATAAATCTACTTTAAAGAGTGAACTTTAAAGAGAAACTCTGTTCCACAGAGCAAGATAGCGCTCACAGAACTTTTATGTTCTTTTCTCAATAGCTATATTTGTTTTCTTTGTTGGGACCTAGTAGATGAAGTGTATTATATTCCCGCAATGCAAAAGTGAAAGATATTTATGGCAGTGTTTGTGGCCAAAGCCACATTAAATAYGGTCAATTACTTTCATTTAGGGGAAAAAGAAAAGATAATATGGCAAGCAAATTTTCAACAGAACAATGAAGTTCTTGTGCCTACAGGCTACATATAACAAATTGCAATGGAGTGAGAAAAATGGATTTAAAAGTACATTTATTTTCTCAAAACACCTGACAGTTACTTGTAATCCACCTRCTTTGTTAAAAATCCTATTGCTGAGAGCCTTAAAATGGTTAGTATTTTTCAGTGCCATAGATATACCTGTTAATAGCCAAAGCTATTAAAACCCACTAATATTTTATAAATTAAATAACATTGTTTGTTCCTGAAATAGTATTKTACAGACCTGAACAAAAACTTGTAGTATACCTCTAGGACTGTACAAATAATATTCAGTACAATACTCAATTCTGTTTTTTTTTTTTTCCCAGTTGGTTTTCTCTGACTTTGTGAAACATATTTTCTGCCTTATCTTTATGCCTCCACACAGATAGTAAACTTCTGTTCTCCTGACTAGGGCTACGTGATCTCACCTGAGATGTTACCAGTTACTTTCATTGCAGATCCAAGSTGTTCTGTTTCAACACTGAAACRAGAGTTGGCTGAATATAAAATCAAYCATTTCCTTGAGTTAGTTTGTTTAAACATCATCACTTGTGGGTGATTTCTTTCAAAGTGTGCTTGGTTTATGCATGTCTTTTGGATGTGAAATGTTTTTCTGGAAATCAGGCAACAATCATTCATGAGAATGCAAACTATTTTTTTTTCTTTCTGGCAGACCACTCCTAACTCAAATATTCTGAAATRCACTTAAAGTAACAAGGACAAAATTTAGCAAGACTTGAAGCTTTAACACTATGGATTAGGTGTAGGTAAAGGTGTAGAGGGTTGCTTGTAGATTATCAAGACAGCATGTCAGGATTACAGACTAAAAGAAAATCTGTGCAGCATTGAGAGGAAAGAAGGAAGTTCTGTATCTTTGGGACTACTGAGGGCTATATATCATCAATGACTATAGTGAAAAAAAATTGGGTTTTGGGTAGCAGCCTGCCAGAAAAATGCATGCAATAAATGATACTATGAGGTCARTAAAGAATTGTCAAGGTCTAGAACYTACTACTGATATAGCAAAGAAGCWCTATAAAGATCAAGCCAAAACACATTAACTCTTTCCTAGAGAGCAAGTAAAATACGCTCCTACAATCTTTCTTCTAAACATGTTCAATGTTGATGTAAACAAAGGTTGTAAGCCAAGTATTTTTTCTAAAGGGCTAGGATGTGATCCAAA
>CADDXX010000031.1:2580872-2734312 GCA_902810485.1 Alauda arvensis
GATGAGCTAGATATATTGCTTTTTCTTAAAACTGCAGAAAAACACATAAAGTTAGCTGATTTAGACTTGYATGAGAAAACTGTTTACTCTAGAGTCTAAGCAATGTAACCAAGCCARAATCTGAATCTAATATAAAAGGCAAATTACAGACCAAATATATCATTAACTGAAGAAGCATTCTAGCTGTTCAACCAAGTTAAAAAATAACCTCTTAAAATTTGAAACAAAAGCATTAATATATGCATGTAATACAGAAAACAACCATTTCACAGATCATACCAAACAAACAATTACACAGTCCTCAGAGGTCCCACTCAGCACAGCTAAATTAAAGCAGGCATTCAAAAATGCTGAAAACCTGTTTCATTTAGTCTGATTTGGACAGAATAATTCATATGTAAACAGCTTTTCATATAACTTTCAAGGAAGACTTTTTGTAGGCAATTATATTTGAAAGTTCTATAAAATATATATGGTGAGACTAAAATATCACCATTTGCAGACCATTCCCTTATTGCTCTTACAAATGTTTTAGAAGCTGTCCCAGAAACAACAAGGAGTTAGTTAAAAGGACAACTCTAACTGTCAAAAGGASAGTTAGAGCCTGTATTTAAAATGAAAATAAATAAAATCTTCCTTTCAACCCTTAAACACAATTCCTCTTCATTTTACCTTCATATCTTTAAAGAGTCTGGTCTTTTCAGATCAAGTGATTTTTTTTCTCTTACTTTTTTTTCAGAGTAACGGTGTTATCCTTCTCGTAGACTGAATGCTACAGCAATTACACTGTAGGATAGATTTCAGGTACCAGTTCTTTCTGAGATAATGTCTCTTGTTTTTGAGAAACTTCCCAAAGTTTCTTGTTCTGTAAAATAGTGTATTTCAGACAAGTTACTTCTTACAGGTATTCCCACTAGCTCTGTCAATAATGGCATACTATTAAAAAGTATCCCTGAATCAAAGACAAGTATGAAATAATTTATTACGGCCCACATGGGTTTACTGCCAAAATACTCTCTATTCAAAAAAAAGGAAAAAACCCCACCAGTGTTATCTCAAAGCATATTAGACTGTAGTAGAAGGCCCAAAACTGATAAAAAGACACATTCCTCAGAAAACATCTTAATTCCAGCTTTGCCAGGCATCTGATATATTCTTGCACATGGCCAGGGTGGAGTGAGCCACATGCAGATGTATCAAGTCTCTGAGGGGTGAGCCCGCAGCCTCTCAGATTGGCTTCATAAGAGCGAGATCACTTCTCCAGGCATGCCTTGTAACAGAAAAGGTTTTAATAAAAATAGAAAATAACAAACAGTAGAAAGCAATAAAAATAAGCTGTACACAGGTGCAAGGGAGACCCCAACACCATGTAAAGCACCCCAAAAAAGCCATGAGGAATCTTGTGCAGTCTTTTAAATACCTAATGGCTGGGGAGGTGTCCTTGAGAAACTGCCCAATAGAGAATGGCTGCATTTCTGAAAGACAGGTAAAGAGACCTATCCATGCCTATGTCCTGGCATAAAGCCAATGGCTGCCAGAAGACCATAGAAGTTTCTAGGGCTTTTTCCTTTTTTGGTCCTAAGGTAAAACTAAAACATATCTTCCCTATAAGGAAAATATCTGCCTGGTCTAAAACTGCACCRCTACAGGCATCCGCCTACTGAATATCATAGTCAGTTAAAGTTAGCCCTGTTATTCCAATATTCCATTAGCATGAATGTATCATGCATAAACTGTCTGGAATGATCCTTATACACCATTCACCATTGTTTGCAAGTCTCATGTTGCCACTTCTGACTAGCTATAGAGACACACACCTCTTTTTATTTTGCCAGTCTATAAGCTAGTCTTTCCCTAATGGAAAAATTCTTAATAAATGCAAGCAAGTTTGTGTCATTTCTGCACAGCCAGCTAGCATATGAATATGTGTGTACCTACAAAACCCAGTAATTTCCTAAACATTTGAGTGCACATAAACCAGTAAGCATTTGCAAAACAAATTAAAATGGATGAAGAAAWGTTTGATCAGCACAACCAATAAWTTTTTGAAAAAGTGCTCACAGACACTGTATTTTGCTATTAAGTTACCTAAATTTTTGTGCCTCACAATGTCAAATGGTCACATTTACCTCTGAAGTAGTTTTCTCATAGAGATAACGATGAAATACTAATATATCTATACATACAGTGTCAATATACATACATAAAAATTTGGGATTTGAACTCTATTAATGTTATTAATGTAGAGRAACATGATATTATCTCAGATTGGTAATAATGGGCTCAGGGCTAATAATTCCCATGTTGTGAGTTTGATCCATGTACAAGCCATTCTTTTGGGAGATAGGCTTTATGATCCTTGTTAGTCCCTTACAACACAGAATATTCTGTACGGGATATWCCAATGCTTCAAGTAGCTAACATATACTAAATCAAAACTTCATCTTGATTTGTATTCCTTTCTCCATAAATTATACCCTCCTAATCTGCTGCTTCTTAGCACAAATGAATAAAAACTACAATTTCAATTTAATTGATATTGAAGAGAACCAAATCTTTCTTCTAAACCCAGATCAAATTAAATGCAGAGAAGAGAAATCATCTTTTGGGATAGAAATAGGACAGCTTGTAAAAACTCAATGAATCTGTAAAATAACTTAATTTCAATAAACTGTCATATATCCATTTTGTCATATCTATTTGGCAATACAATACTACCATTCTCACAGTGGTGGGGAAAATAAATATACYTGAAATGGATACCAGTTTCAAAACTGAAAACTTTCAAAATAAATACTGAAAAGCTTCTACATGAGATATTTTAACATTTTTATAACTTTGGCAAGAAAGAGATTTTTGGGTTGCTTTTAATTTCTGGTCTTAGTTTGAACAAAGCTGACATTAGTCTTAAAGCMATTTTAATCCCAGTTAAGTAACAATTCCTAMKAGAAAGGGATTTTCAAAAATGTACTTTCRRTGAYATAAAGACAACTACTCTTCTTCCACATTCCTTTGAGTAGCTTYGATGAAGCACACCTTAAAGTGTACAAGGACCTCTAAGTTCTTAGATGGGCTAATTAACCTTTGTCTACTGCTGAGTTTGAGAAYTGAAAGCTAATATCTAGGAAATCATCAGGCACAGGCTGTAAGGTGAAAACTTCTTTGTGTGCCCATAGGAGTGTTAATCATGGAAGGGTTTCTAGCATGGTCTATTCACCACTTTGTTCAGGCAAGCAAATAATGCAAATCACTCCCACTTTAGAAAGGTTGCCTTCTGACAGCCTACAGCCATTCAGAACTGGTGACAGCAYGCCAGTTTTGTCCTAAAGATACTTGATCTGCACTTACACTGGAATCTCTTGTGCAATGGGTTGCTATATCTATTTTAGTAAAAGTAAAYAATGAGCTAGGTAATGAAGTTCCTGGAAAGGCTAAATTGCAGCTAAGCCCAGTGGGTGTCACGTAACAGAAGCTCTTCAACCACACACACAAGGAGCTGGGTTTTGGATGAAGCAATCTCAGCCACCAGCACATAATCTCTCCTCTTTAATATACCTTGCAGCATGACAGCTGTGGTGCCTGAATACTGAGAATGAAAAAGGCCATGCAGCACACTGAGGTTCATCCTTTTCTTGTATATTATTTTCCCAAGACATATACAATCATTATTTGAATGACCCTAGTGTTTTCTGAGTTCACCACTTTGCCCTGTGGGGACTTCTCACATTCATAATTCAGGAACTGAATGTTTCTCATCWCCCTGCCTGAATTTATTATCTTTTCACATCTTATTATGCTGGCAACTTACCTTTCTGGAACAACAGGAACACAGTAACCTCAGGTATAGTTCTTAAAGTGGCATTGTATTTTCATTCTATAGATTCTATAATGCTCTGTCTKGGTGCTTTAATTTGTTCTTGAAGTACCTGTCAATCAGCCAATTTACTTTTGTACTGTCTGGGTCCAGCTAGCAGATGCAGATAATAAATAAAGAAAAATGCAGAAAAAAAAAATTCAGTAAAACTGGAATTTCAAAGCATTGAATCAGCCCCACAAATTTTAAAGCCAAGATTCACTGGGCTACAGTAGGRCACTGGGCAACTGGGCAACTACATCTGTAGTTGCATTCAGAGGGACAAATTTGTCTTCAAATTTCTAAGCAGATTCAAAGTAAGTCTCTTGTTCACACGTATGCTCAAAATGGGGTCATAATTGGGTCATACTGGTTTAGTATTTTTGTCTGAGAAAAAGATGTCCTGATAAAACTGTCAAGAGTAGAGAACAAGAGTCCTAAGAACAAACTGTCCTTATAACAGCCAGCAAAAAAGACTTATTATTCACTAATCATGACATAAAATCTTTTGTATTCAWAATCATCTTGTTTGATTAATTTGAYTCTACAAATRTTATTAAATAAGATGCTTTCTGCTTTGAGGCTTGACAGTATTTTCAATTTAAAAATTTCATAGGATTTCAGAGACTTTGGAAATACTATGAATAATCTTCAACAYTTTAACCTCTTATATTTATAGCAATACTGATTTATTTTGGTTTTAATATAAGAARCAGAAAATATCTTTTCCTTAGGAATTAAAGTGCAGTGAAAAAAAATAAAATTAGCTATATCTACTAAGACTCAAAGTCTTCTCCTGTCATATGAGGGTTTTTAGTCAAATCCAATATTATTTCAGAAGACTTTGTAAGTTTATTATTATTATACCTATTTATCACCATTAATTACATTTTGTCAGCATTTCTGTTCTATGTTCAAAGGCTTAAAATKACAAAAATATCTTTATAAAATCCAGAATTTTAATAAAAATTAGAGAAAACAAAACAAAAAAAAATCTAGGTAATAAATTGAGCAAAATATTTGTGCAATCGACATTTTTTCCTTTTTTTACCAATATTCAGTAGCATGATTTTACCAAAGAAAAGAATATTCTTAAATATCTTATTAACTACAAGAAAAAAAAAACCAAAAAAAAACCAAGAAAGCACCAACAAAGAAAAATTGTTCATAAAATTGCAGCAAGATTTTGGAGTATCATATTAACCTATTGCATTAGGAAAAAATACCCCCATATTAGAATATATACTATTATAATTTTTGTTTAAGTTATGTTTGTCTCCAATCCTACTCTTTACTTCCATCAGCAAGAAATGGAAGCAGTTCTCTGGTTTAACTGTTCTCTGGTTTCAGATGTTCCAACTGAAAACAAAACAAAACAAAACAAAACAAAAAACCTAAAGAAACAAAAAAAAATTTTTGCAAGTTTCAAATATTTGTAAAGTAGACCACAATCATGATTATATCTTGTCCCCTTTTTATTAAAGATTACAGATAAACAGTTGTACACTCTAGAGAAGCATTAAGGTACATGTAAAAAACCCAAATKCTAGTTATATTTCCAATTCTTGATTTAATGGAATCCATACTGAATACTGGTTTAAAATCTGAAGAAAAAAACATACACCACCCTCCCATAATTATGACCTGTTTATGACCATAACTTTGTACTGCCTTCYCCCATTGATTAAGTGTTTTCACAGATCAAACTTTCTATGGCCTTTGTGTTTGTGCAATTTGTCCTGGAGAATTGTGGGAATATATAAAATGGTATGTGATTTTCAGAAACCTGGAAATAGTTATAGCTACACTGGAGTAGCTGWGCTACTGCCACACCAGTGGCATAGTGTGTTACTTCCTGAAAACACTGGATTTCCTGTACAGTCTCTGTACAGGTGTTTTGTACAGCTGCAAGGAAAAATCAAAATGACTGCACAGAGTAAAAARCAAATCTGTATTGTTCATGAGCAGTAGTTTTCATGCTTCTGGTCAGAGACTTGTCTATAAAAGGAATMATGGAGAAAWATAKAAATTTCTTTCATTAATTGCAGTAAGTTTGTCAGTCAGTCCTCGCATCTGACTGCATCTGAAATGGTAAATAAGGCTCTTTAGACTCACTTCAAAAMACATRTCCTCAGGACATCTCCAGGAGACTMGAATACCAAGATCTCCAGCCTTTCAAGCCAATATCATGATGTTTGACTGGGAAAGAATATCTTCTCAATAGTTTGATGGTAGGAGAAAAAATATTCTCAAATGTCCAAAACGAGATAACGCCAAAAGTTTCCACCTTCATAATTTTTGTCATGTTATAATTGAAATTCTTATACAGATTTTAATCCTTATCAGTGAGGTTTCTGTAATTTTGCCCTTGCCCTCAGTAGAATCAGGGACATAGAAATATATATATTTTTTTTTTTCTCCTGGGCTTATTAATGTACACAGGAAGAAACTTAAACAGAATTTGTTCTTGCTGCTGCTCTATGGACAAATATGAATGCGTTTTTCACTTGCTTTTCTGCTGTTGTCAAGCAGGAATGAATATTTTCTTATCATTTTTGTTTTCCTCAATACAATTCTGCCCTAAGATGAAGTCAAGGCAAAGGGCAGACAAGTATTTCATATGGAAAAGAAAAATAAATATTTACCATACATGGGTATATTTGTTCCTGCATGGAGAAGCTAGTAAGAAGAATCATGTGAAGCAAGCAAATGTGTATACATCTTTTGATTCTCTCTTTAAATTAGCATTCTTATTAGGCACACTGGAACCATTTTCCACTATCTGGAAAAATCCTGTAAAGCATTCCTGCTCTGTACTGAGTTAGCGTCACTGCCCTTTACTCAAAAAGAGTGCTTAAAAGACTGGGTACATTATGACAGACACAAGAACTTCATTATATTTTTGAGAAAAAAAGGAAAACAGTTACCATTGTGTTCAAAGGAATATTATATCTTTCTCAATGAGCTYAGTAATGCAAAAGTTCACATTTTAGGAGTCTGATGCAGCGTTTATTCATCCCAAGTACTTAAATGAAACTATTTTTGTGAGCAAAATTGCTTTCAACTGGACTTGAAGATAAAATTCTTAGCAACTCCTTGATATGAATTGATATTCATTACATGGACAGGAAAGTTCAAGTACAGAACTGCCTCTGAATATTCTGGTTTCACAGCATTKTGATGTAGGTATTTGTTTGTGAATGCAGAAAATATTTGCAAGGACTTAAAATGTAGGCAGATTTTATTTCAGGATTTGATTGTATCACGGTTGGTGCAGTTCTGCCATTATCTCTGGGCAGATTCCAGGGAAAATCAGACTATGMCTATGTCTATGTTTGTGTGCATGTGTGCACTTCTTTATTTGTTCATTTGTGTTGTGTTCCCCTGTCGTTGGGCCCTTTGGTGTTTAACAGAACAGATTCCAGAGCTCCCTGAGAAAGTGATCACAGCACAAGCCTGCCAGAGATTAAAGAAGRTTTGGACTGCTCCCAGGCACATGGTGTGACTCTTGGGTGGGGCTCTGAACTTCAGTGATTGTTGTGAGTCCCATCCAGCTCTGGATGTTCTTTGACTTGAGTTCTCTTTGTAATGACTTTGAGATGTGGGACAGCCTGTTGTGAGCGGGTTGTGAGCAAGTTCTGAGCAGCCTGGGCTCACCTTTTCTATCAGCTGGTTATGGAAGGACGAGACGGGATCTTGGATGAAGATCTGAGGTTGCATTTATTCAGGGGAACACAAGCACACGTGGCCTCCTCAGATGCTGCATAATCCAAGAGCCGAGACCGGCCAGAGCTGGCCGGTTTTATAGTGTACAATGAGGGGGGCGTGGTCACCACTAGGCTCTGGTTACAGGGGCAGGACTGATCCTGACCTTTGTTTGAGGGAGAGGTTTTTCTCTCCCTCAACAGCCCTTATCTGACCGTGACTTTTGTGTAAACCACCACCTTCACTAGACTCAGTTTTGTACTGAGGATTTGTTGCTGCACTTTTAAGTCATAGTTTATGAACATTCAAGAGTCCARAAAGTGTGTTAAGACTTAGGATTCCTGCTTCATAATTTCATAAAGAATATATCTTTAAAAGAYGGCTTATTTGAAATTATATTCATTGTGAATGCAGTACTAGCCAATGGAAAATATTTTATAGAACTTCAATAAAATAGGGTTAAAATAACTCCTAGATAATAAGCAAATTCTATAATTTTCTGAATAACATGTAAGTAGGAAGTGAGGAAAACCAAGCCATTATAAGCCTTTATTTTCTAACATGTTTTCAAAATATGCTTTGCTCTCCCAGTTACTTAAATTCTTTACACCTTAATGTTAACAGCTTGGCTTTGAAAAGGATGTGTTTCTTATTTAAAGAAAATAAATATATAAATAAACCAAAAATTCATCTGATGGTATTTAAAGCCACATGATGACAATCAGCTTAACTTTCATTTATGCAAAGTTTATGCACAKAAGACTATTATAGTTCTAGAAGAAAGGAACTAAGAATAAATGGAATTTCAACAGCAATCAAACCATTACCACATTATGGTGGCACCATTTCAACTATTATTAATGCCACATTTTCAAAATGTCATAAAATAAATGTAACTTTATTCAAGAAAAACATAATAAAAATGATGAATATCAAAGGAATGAACTAGCAGTGGTAGACAAATCCTCAGCACATTATCCAGAAGCATAGWAGCACTCTGACCCGTCTTACTGTTTCAAATGCATACTTATCCTGTGATTGAGCTCTACTCAGTCTCACAAGAGCTCAGGAAATTTTGAGCTAAAGCCTGTTCATATGGTACTGAAAGATGGGTGAATACTGTGCAAAGCCCACATCCAGGTTGTGGTTGACTTTCTGGGCTGTCAGTACACATGCTGGTTCTTGTCCAGCCCCTCATCCCCAAATCCTGCAGGGCTGCTCACAATGAGTTCTACCAGTCTGTATTCATGTCTGGGACTGCTCTGGACCATGCCAATAAATGGGGTAAAGAACATAAAGAAAAATATTTATATTCATAATTTGATGAGGATTTTACTCAAGTAAAGGATGTAGATTCAAATTCCAAACAGGACAACTTTTCTACGTAGTCTGGTAGATTTAAAAAAAAACTATAAGATTCATATCCTGCTGACCACCATATCTTCATTGACTCCTAAGGATTTTGTTCAGCTGCTGACACTAGCATCCAATGGTATCTTAGATGCCTTAGAATATCAGGCTGAGGACTGATTAAAGGACTGGACCATAAATTTGTGGAAAAAGATGTTTGAATTAGACACATTATAGTTTGTAGGATGTTTTGTGTCATGACAAAAGGCAAGAGCTGCCTATAGATGGCTATCCAAATTGAGGACTAAAGTATGARAAACATTTAGCATTTAAGATAAACGGTGAAAATCTAAGTCACTTTTATTTTGATGTCATTCTAAATAAAAGGAATGCACACAATATTTCCCAGTATTCATTTTTAGATAATGGGAGTAGGGAGGAAGAAAGGCGATGTTGATAATTATTCTGTGAGAGTTGTAAAAGCATTATAGTGAGCACTACTGACAAACTGTAGATCTTCCAGTTTGCTTTCTACTCTCAAGCAAAGTTCATTCCAGGTAAAATCACCTTTTTTTCCTATTTATGAATAATAGTCAGAATTGAATGAAAACTCTTTCCAAATGGAGAAAACCCAAGAAGGATTTCAAAGTAATTACTCAGAGCTAATCAGATTTGATCTGTAATCTGGGATACTGGCTACTTGCTGCAGATCTTTTCCTCTCATAGGACTAACTACAGCCCATTGAAAAAAATAATCTTGGTTAACCTTTAGAAGGAAAGCCTTTCATCCCTGAAAAGGAGCAAAACTTTTTCTGGTATATATTTTTTGCATATACCACTTTGAATGTTATTAAAAAAATTATTTAATTCAAGGAAAGTTTGTACCTTTTAACTACAACTAAAACCAAACCAAAACAAACAAAAAAAATGCCACAACCAAAACAAACACTTTTCACACTGCCTAAAATAAAGGGATAAAAATGCTGTTGTTAGTAGAGAGGCTATTCTGTCACATTGGACAATGATGTCCAATGACATTTGGGACTTAACCTTAGCACTAGACACCTCCTTTCCAGCTGCCTACATATCATTAACTTTAGTGCCACAGGTACTGGCTTACCATGTCCAGCAGAGCCAATCCCTGGCAGCTCCAAAGATGGGTGTGCTGGTCAAGGCTGGACCAATTAGAAACTGTGGTAATGCCTCTGTGATAACATATTTGAGAAGGCAAAACCCCATTATTGCACAGATGTAATTGTGGCCAGAGAAAAGTGAGGTGAGAATAAATGGGAGGAACAGCTCTGCAGACACCAAGGTTAGTGGAGGAGGAGGGAGAGGAGGTGCTCCTGGTGCCAGAGCTGAGGTTCCCCTGCAGCCTCTGGTGCAGACCAGGGTGAGGCAGCTGCCCCCTGCAGCCCATGGAGGTTCCATGGGGATACAGAGACCCACTCCAGAGTGGGTGAATGCCTGAGAGGAGGCTGTGACCCCCTGGGAGACCTGTGGAGAGAGGACCCCACACTGGATCAGCCTGTCTGTGAAGAGCTGCACTCCATGGATAAGTGACCCACACTGCAGCAGTATTGGGAGGACTGTTACTATGGGATGGACTCTGCAGCAGTTCACAGAGAGCTATTGCTCATGAGATGGACTGACATTACAGAAGTTCATGGAAAGCTATCTCCCATGGGAGGGGACCCCATGATGAAGAACAGGAAGGACTCCTCTCCCTGAGCTGGAGAAGCAATGTATGATGAAGTGATCATAACCCTCGTTCCCTCTCTCCCTATGCCACTGGGGAAGGAGGTAGAGGTGGGAAGGAGGGATGGGTGGGGGAAGCTGTTTTGAAGGTTTTATCTTACTTCTCATTATCCTGCTTTGATTTTGTCAGCAATAAATTCAATTAATATCTGTAATTGAAGCCTTTCTGCCTGTGATGGTATTTGATGAGTGATCCCTCCTGTTCCATATCTCAACTCATGAACCCTTTGTTATATTTTCTCTCCCCTGTCCACTGGAAGGAAGGGAGTGAGAGCAGCCTTGGCACCCAGACAGAGCCAACCCACTCTACACAGGTAACAGCAGAGTGAAGCACATACATATATAGAAATATGGATAACTCAGAAACYATAGACCATTTCTGCAAAACTCAGAAGTTTCTTATCCTAGAAGAAAATCCTCCTACACAAATGTATTAAACCAGGCTAACAATTAAAATACGCATAACTGATTAAAGATAATATGGATTTACTCTGCAAAGGGGAAGGACTGTCTGAAAAGATGTGTTCTGTATACCTAAGCAGCTTAGAGACAGAAGTTTCAATGCAGTTTAAGCAAGTTTCCCATTTACTGTGCTCTAGTCTGCATTGTGAAGCTTTCTGAGAAACCAGAAACCGAATTTTTCAACACTTTTTAAAATAAAGTATAAAGTACAAGATGGACTCCAGGAATCACATAATGCACTCCAGCTGCAAGGAGACATTCACTCTTCAGAACCAGACTACAAGAGGTCTGAAGTKAAAAAAAGTAAAATAAAATGAAATRTCTTTCACACAGACACCACACATGTAAGTATGAATTTTAGGAACTACTCAAGGGGCTCTAAGAGAGTTCCTTATGCTGTGACATTAACTTCTGATATTTGGACAATCCTAAAGGCAAAAGGAACTACTGCATACCAATGTCATCAAACCATTTTTTAACATAGAAGGTTGACAAACTATCAGTTCTTGAGCTTTCTGTTAATATTAACCTGAATAGTCTCTCTTTTATCCCAAGCTCAAGATAACTGAGATCACAGGATTCCAGTTGGTGAAGTAACACTTTGAGGWGGTAGCTTAAATAAATCATAATGATTTAAAAGCTKCTCAGAAGCTTGGCATTTTAGAAGCATTTTTATTTTATTACTCAACAACAGAGTTCCTATACATCTATTAAAAATGCATGATAAATACTTCTCAAYAAACTACCAGTCCATCTCTTCTGTTTAACAAATATTTTATATGATGTAAATATCTTTACATTTGAAGATAAACTCGCTACATCTAAAATTTGAGAATAATTTAAAATGCCTCACTTCTTACCTATGTGAGTAATTTTTTTTCCTTAGTGACTGAAAGAAAATAGTGGAATTAACTTCAGACATGATAAATGAGATTTTAAATAAATAAGAGCTGGGCTTAAAATTCTATCTGATTTTCTGAATTCTTGGGGAACACAAARCATTAATTTTACATTATTGATTCAAGGAGGAAGTGCAATCATTCAAAATCTGTAGCCCTGCATACATTCAGCTTTGTATCTGGCTCACTGTCCTCAAAGCAGTCTGGAGAGCTATTTCTAACTCTTGGACTCATACTATGAGCAGATTTCCAGAAATTAGGCCAGTCTTTACTGGGAAGTCTGAATATCTTCCTGCARACCTGCAGGAATTACCAGTTGCATGCATGTGCATAGAGTAAGCACTCAAAGAAGGTTTATTTACAGTGCTAGGGATTTTTCTGAGATTCATCCATTCACTGTCAAATCTCTCTGCCTTTTCCCTCGAAGCCTCATTATTTTGTGAAAGTTKTACATGATAGCTAACTGAAGGTCTTGCAAACATGCCTTTTATGCATGACAATGAAACAAGTAAAGAGACTGGAAAATATGTTATATCTCCAGATGTTGCAAAAGCATGAAAAAAGTCTGTCTTCAAGAACCTTGGTACAAGATCACTTACAAAAATCAATGTGTAAAAGATAGGTCACAAAAACCTGGTAATTAATAAGTAACTTCCCCTTTCTTTGTTATCAGTGCACTTTTCAACTGGAAATAGCCAAAATGAGATGCTGACTCTAGGCAAATTGCTTTAGCGTTCTTTTTGCACTGATGTAGTGTCACTTTTGAAATTATGCCAGGCTAAAATAAGCCCCACTTTTCTGGCCTGGAAAATCTGGCTYCCCCATCCTCATCACCTACCTGAGYTGGGATTGGTGTAGCTTTTGGCAAGCACAAATGAGACTTTTCACCCAAATACCTGAATATATATTTAAGCCAATCACATGCACACATATATACATTTGCCAAATACCATTGATTTTACTGGTGTATTATAWAAAACTATATTTAAAATTCAGCTTCATATCCTTTTCCTTATTTTCTTTCTGCCTGTGTAAAAAGTTYAAAGTATCTCTCCCTACAGGAGATACGCAAACTTTTTACTTGCCCATCACATTTGAGATATAATAAAGACATGATAAAGATACCRTACTCATTCTTTTCAAATCTGTGGAAATAGAGCTAATTTTATACACTTAGTTTAAAAAATGCTGATTGAGGATGTTGGAGGGASTTTTATTGGTGGTTTTTTTTTAGAGTATTGCCTAGTGAGAACTTATGCTACACTGTGCAAGAGTGGGCTTTTATTCTTTGTTCCTACTGATTCATACTGAGTTTCAGCTACAACATCTAATCTATATACCTCATCATTTCAGTATTAGTAATTTCTATACATCCATAACCTTCATTTTGCATCAGTATTTTCTAATTATTTCTTTTAATGCTGCATTTTATAGTTGCTGGGAGATTGTGGGAAGTATTGATCAAAAAGGGAGTGTATRAATCAATGAAAAAGGCTAATTTGTAGCAGAATTCATTCCAAATAGTATCTCTTCCAGGCCCATACGGTGCCTGCCACAGGTGCTGTACTTTGAAACYAGTGGAAAAATAGATAAAACTCAGCATATAATTAATCACACTTAAAAACATTATGAAAACCTAGAGCACTTTGATATTTGAACATAACTGATGTCTGAAATATATCCTATATATTTCTGAGTTCTAAATTACCCGTTACAGACCCAGAAATGCGGAACATGCACAGGCACATATACGTTGGTATAAAATGTTCTTGGTAAGCGAAGAGATTAGTGTTATTGAAGAAATAACTGATCAGTTCAGAGCCAAAATTGTGGTTCTGTTGAGGGGACCTGGAAAAAGAGAAGGCTGACCACAGAACTGTAGCATTTTTGCATCACAGATTCTAGCAGTGTGGAAAATGAAGGTTATCAAATATTTGTTCAGTTAATACTGGTGTCCCCATTGGATGTGCAGAGAACCCTAAACACAGAATCAATTTTTTAACATGAGGTACATCCAACCTTGACAGAGTCTTGGCTGTTGTTAGGCCTACAGATAGCTGCTGAATTTTTTTCTCTAGCTGCCTTCTGGTGATTTACTCCCTCTTTCAAAGTATGATTTAGGGGTGAAAAAACCCTCCTCAATACACTTTTATTTTACATAGACAGTAACAATGTTGAGTAATGACATTATTTTCCTCTAAGAATGCTTTGAAATTTGTATTTTTAAATAATTTCATAAAATTTAATAGAATCTTAAAATGTATTCCTAAATTAAGAATTAGGAGAAGACAATATTGCAAATGCTGATAGAAAGAAATCCARATTAGAGTCAAAACTGATGAAACACTGATTCATGGGATCATAGAACCATAGAATCATAGAAGTATGGAATAGTTTTGGGTAGGAATTTTTTTTGGATAGGAAGTTGATCCTCTAGCTCAACTGCCCTGTAATGAGCAGGACATCTTCAAGTCACCCAGGCCTCTCCAATTACTGAGTGGTGATTCATTTCCATTAAAAAATATAGTAGAATGAAATAGAGGTRGTTCAAACTGTTAGGCCAAAACTTCTGAATGGTTCACATGTGAGTTCATTCTGAATGGGTTTGTTTTAATTTTTTTTTTCTTTGAAGAAATACTTTCTATTTAATTAGGAGCCATCAAAGGAAAAGGACAACACTGTCTTTTCTTTACCTTAATCCGTTTAGGGTTGTCTGCACGTGGTCATCCAATGGGGACACTGGTATGAACTGGACAAGTGGTTGACCACCTTCATTTTCTATGCTGTTRGAATCTGTGATCCAAAAATMTGTGATACAAAATTATTTCTAAATSTTCTTCTTYAACARTCCAAAGAGCTTTACTTTTCAAAATAAAAAATATTCTTTTTCAGATATTAAAATTTCAAGAAGCTTCAGTCTGCCTAGGAAATTTAGAGGCTCCTAGAAGACATCTGTCCACTTAGAAAAGCTGAATCTGCACAAATGGCATGTATGTTAATRATACTACTCTTGATTTTGACAACAACCACATCATCACATTTACTTTAAAGAAAGTATTGAAAAAAAGCGCTTTCTAAGAAGATGTGACAGAATACAGAAAATCATCAGCACCATACAGAGAACTTTTAAATCCTTTTGATATTCTACATAACTCCCTTTTCTCCATTCCTAATTAAGTATAGTGGTTATATTCTTAGCAAGAAATCAGGGGACATGCTGAACTTTTCAAGTTTGTTTTGTTCATGAAAGGTGAACTAGCAGTTTACACAGCCAAGAAAGGAACAAACAAACAGTAAAATAAAAGAAGGAATGAATGAAAGAACAAAGGGAAGAATAAAAGAAAGACATAATTGGGAGAATTCAAAGGGCCTGAATTTCCCCAAATAAAAAACCATAATCATCTTGAGAACAGGATTAAACTTGGGTAGAGTAAGGATAGAGATAAACGAATGAAGTGGATGGGTTACTGGTTCCTCAGACTGAACCCATCTCTCAGAATACATGAGAGCATTCCACAAAAATTGCTCTGTATTTCTTTTCATATTTTCATAATGCCAATGCCTGAATTTGGAAGCAGCCACTCCATGGTTCTATGCAATAATCAGTTTCAACAAACATCAWCAGAATTACAAGAAAACATGTCTCTCCATTAGTAACAGCTGTGGGAGAGATCAAGGATTATCCTCCTAAATTTAGCCCACATCCACACTGCACTAGTGTTTTGCACAGCCCCAGMTAGGCAAGCACTTGTGTGTCTGGAGATGGCAGGTTAATGCACAGCTTAGTGTGAATTTATCCTGTCTGAAGTGAATGAGAGCGTGAGTATTSAATAGCTGTATTGAGTTTAAAAGCRTAGGAGAAGGTGAACGAAAAATAGGAAGATATGGAATAAAGTGTGAAATAAGAAAGGCTAGAAAATGAAAGGGCTGCATTCATGTGTACTAAACGTGTGGCAAGTCACTTGCCATTAAGCACAGTAAAAATTAAGAAGGATGTCATTGTCCATCTGACTTCGTTTRTCTGATAATCAACACTTTTTATACTCATAATCCYGWACTCTCATTTTAAATCCACATTAGTGAGATGATCAGGCTGTTTTACTCTTGTCTTATGGCCCTTGCCAAGAGAACTCATTTTCTCACATCATTTGCTGCAGTATCAGTCTATTGTTTCATACTGTTCAGTCTGGTATTGCACTGCCTCTATCTCACCTGTTACTTTAAAATTATACAGATGAATAAAATAAAGCGATTTGACAKTCCAGTATTCACTTTTTGGCTGAGGAATGTACTTCTGATTGTCAGTAACTAAAACATACTAACACGGTTTCAAAATACTAATTAMTTCATTTTAASACAACTATTGGGTTTTTTTACTGATCACTTAGTTTCATGTCTATCAGAGTTCTGCTATGCTCTTCTCTATCTTTTATTATTCCAGGTACTTCAGCTTGTGTGTGCAAAGCATGTTATTATATTATTTTTAAAACAAATGCAGTGAGGTTCATTTTGACCTTTAAATCAATGRGAGTTATGCCAGAAACAGCAGTCTWGTGTGACTTTTGGGGAGGCTTGCTTTTCATACATACAGGGCTTGCTACTGTTGAGCCTCAGACTTCTGGTCTCCATCTCAAGTTTTAAAGCACATTACGGTATGCTGCGTGTGCCGACCCCAGCTAAAACTATGCCAGCATTTCCATAATAAAAGCTCTCATTTCCAGAAGGTCCAAYTGTACAGTCAGCTGTAAAAATGTGCAGTAGGCTAAAATTGGATAGATGGGATTTCAATCTGGAATTAATACAAATTAAAAAAAAAAATTCCACTTGATTCCTGACGTTTTTTAAAATGTACCAGATTGTGAGATCCCTTATTGCCCCCTCACCTTGCAAATAAAAAAGCAATTAAGCTTTTTAAAAATAGTTATATAACCATGATGAGCCTGCTTCTGCTTCCACAGAAGTCTTGTTTTATATCTTAGACATGGACTTTTTTTTCACATGCACAACACGGTGACCATATGTAGTTGTTTACTGAGAAGAATTTAAAAATAAAACACTGTCATCCTACCTACACAGGTCACTGCTACTGATGCTTTTATCTCATCAGAATCCTCCTGCTGCAAAGTAGAATGTTTAGCATACTACGAATACTTCCATAAAATAATTAAAAATATAAATTTTTTACTATTGGCAAGGTTTACTTTCAGAATTTAAAAATWAATTTATTTGATCAAGCAATTCTACTGTAAATTCCATTTTGAGACCACCTTTTATTGTTTCCTTTGTTCAAAACCACAAGGAAACCAGTTGGTTTGTATATGAAGTGTCACTAAAGCCAATTAAWGGACTTTTCAGAATATCTGTGTAAAGAAAGGTGTATAAATTATAATTGTAGGCTTGGGTTTATGCAATGAAGAGTCTACTTTTAGATATAATCCACTTAAATCAAAAGACCATAATAAATCTCAATAGTTTTTTTCAGATTCCTATGAAACAGAAAAAAAAATACCAAGTTATAAAAAAATTAATGAATGGATGCCTTAAGAAGAACTACATGTTGAAAAAGCTGCAAACAACAGAGGAACATCAACATAGCATCAAAGGAAAAGAAAGAAAACAAAGAAACCCATCCTAAAAATCTAATATATTTATGAATYCTAATTTTTTTCTTATACTTAACAGAATGGAATATTTTGAAGGAGGTTAAATTGTAAAAAACATGCTCAATTTTGGCAAGAAAAAGTAATATGTTCTTGAAAGGTTATGCAGTACAAACAAAACCAGCATATTTTGACCTGCCATATAAAAAATACTGATAGTGAAATAGAGTTGCTTTTCATCATTGAAAATGAGATCAAGGTCCCTTTCTGTATAGCACTAATTCCACACATTTGTAATATGAAACACACTTTGGGGCACCTCAACATAAAAAGCTTGTCAAGAAATTGGAGGAAATGGTAAAATGACTAGAAGGCTTTATTTATGAGTTGCAGTGTATTTGAGCTGATATGCAGTAAAGAGAGTGGTATGAATATCTTATAAATACTACAGAATACTAATAAATCTTACTAGGCTGCTGCAGGAGTGTAAAGATTGGTAACTGTTTGAAAAGGGTGAAGTCTTTGCTCATGTCCCTCAGATCAATGTCATTCTCAGTGTAAGACACTTCTCAGGAAGCCGGAGAGGTAGAATCGATCTTAACACATAAAAAATTGTCATTGTATATGTCATAGAAAAAAAGTGAAAAAACKAGACATCAGAACAGAAAAAAATCTTTTGATGATCCAAGTTAACTTGAAAAAAACGCACAAGCTAGCCCAGAACAAAGCATCACAACTCAAGAAAACACCTTTAAAATTCACTAAAGGTAGCCTTCCTGCAATGAAGAACAGTGTACTTCACTGTTCTTGTTCTGCAGTTTGTGCTATATTCTGCTCTCAGATTCTCCTTTACCCAGTTTTCTCCTTTTATAGCCATTCATAGTTTCTTTGCAAATATCATGTACCCTGCTCATTACTCTGAATTGTTCCTTTCTAGGCACACAGCCTTTTATTGTTTTACTTTTACTGCCAGGTTTACTGTTTTTTGAAAATATATAGGATGTTATGTTTTTTTTCTCTTTGTAGCCAACCCAAGCTGTCACAATCTCAGGTTTATTTTATTCACAGATAGATAATGCTTGGAGTCAAATTTCCTTTATTTGTTGTCAGACTAKTTAATGTGTTTCATTTGATATATTAGGTGGAAACAAATAATGTGTAAAATATTAATAATCTCACTGTTGTGCATTCATTATTTCAATTAGAAAAAAATGAGGCATTAAAATCAAATATAATGAGACCATTACWGAAGAAGAAACAAGGTAATCAATTTCTAATATATAACACCACTACAATGATATTAGCTGTAATTTAAACAAAGTAATCTGCTTTTGTTTGATATGCAAAATGCAAATGAGACATTTTAGTAATGCTCCCATCTCACATCAGTGATGCTAATGAGGAGATGATAAGGTTAATAAATATTTTCTTTTATTATAGTGGGGGKTTTTTAAACTGCATTTTGCAAACTTGACAATGCCACTTCAGATAAAATTAAGATTTTTCCTTTCACWAACAGAAACAGAAAATTATGTGACACTTGCCTTTTTCTTGACACGGCCATGCAATATCAGAACCATATTTTAGCTCTGAATATCTGATAAATTATATTGCTGGAACTTGCTGATACACTTACCAATGCTTGAGAGGTAAATCACTGTAAAAATGAATGGTCAAATGTAAATTCCCATGCTATAATAATTAATCCTCTGTTTTAGTTGCATTTGAGGTCATATTTTACCTCTGAGAAAAAAGAATACTATATGTTAAYATCAACAAGTAGGCTTGAATTTACAGAATCAAGTTTCAGCAAAAATTAATACATAAAGTACACTGAAACTAAAACAAGAAGGAAAACCTGGGTAAGGAAGTCTCTGCTTTCAATTTTTTATTGTCTTCTAAAACAACCAAATTCACATCTCCAGCATGGACTAAAATTAAACTTAAAGAAATGAAATAACATAAAATAGACCACCTCTATAAATTTTAATAATAAATCTTGGAGATTCCTGAAACTTTGGGTAGATTTATAAAAGAGTTGCACAGGCAAAAATGGGTAACAATAATAGAAGGATCATTATGCCCCTGAGCACTTGTCTGTCAGAAAAGAAAAGTGTGCCCTAAAGATCTGACAAAAGATATTAAATATAAAGGGGCTGCAGTTGGGCCTTTTTCTGAAAATAAGCTATAAAGGAAATTCTAGAGTGAAGTTTAATATTTCCATTCTATTTTTGAACAAGAGATGTTTCAAAGGTTTTAATACACTTGTAATGCATTTTCAAGCACATGAATGCCCTTCTGAGCCAAAAATCTGAGGGCAAATTTGTTTCAGCAAGAGTTCCATTACCAGCTTCAGAAGTGGTAAACAGGAACAGTTTCAAAAGCTTTAGCTGTAAACTTCTGAGGTTCAGACTTCATTTTTCAAACTATTTCACCCAGTTTAAAGTCTTCAYATTTTCCATGGGAAATTAAATAATATATACAAATCTAAGCCTTGGAGCACAGTGACATCTACTAWTTTTTTCCAAGTCAAGCTTCCTGAAGCTTACAAAGTTGTATCAGCCACATCAGCTCAAAATCTCTGAAAATGGTACCTATGCTAAGCAACATTAAAGTAACAGGTGGTATGAAGTATATCTGAAACACACTTTTAACTGCAAAAAAGGGTTTTTTCAGTTCATAGCTGACAGTAACCATCTGGAAGGGCATCATCTGTGATACTAACTAGTTTTAACACAAAGTCTCCTCTCCATTTCAATTTGGGATTGGTAATCAGAGGAGTAATTAAAAGTTTAATGTTGGTCTGTTTYCTTCTATTACAGCTTTCTTCTTGAATCTTAAGAAATATTTAAAGTGTGTTTTAAACAAACTCTTCAATAGTTCAGATAGATGTATAGAGAGATAGAAATAGAGATGGATAGATGGATAGATAGATAGATAGATTAGATAGACAGATAGATGATAGATAGATAGATAGATAGATAGATAGATAGATAGATAGATAGATAGATAGATAGATGATAGATAGATAGATAGATAGATAGATAGATAGATAGATAGATAGATAGATAATACCATAGACACAGACCTTAATGAATTTCAGAATGATTTTATAGCTATTTCTAAAAGCTTGTTATTCTGGAAATGTAAGCCTAGGATTTCTGGGCTAAAAAAAAAAAAAAGAAAAACCCAGGAAGAACTGGTGTTTAAATTTGCCTGTTGAGCCCTTTCTACCATTTCTTTCAAGGCCACCCAATGTACAGCTTTATGTCCACTGCTGGAACTTCATGCATAAAGTCACCAAGCACAATTCAGTCATGATTTGTCTAATGTTGATAACTTCATTCTATACCTTTCTGACCTCTGGGTTAGACTACGGAAAAGCTTTATTTTATTGTGCTGTCTRTGTTCTAACTAACACAAAAAGCTGTTGAAAGCATTTTAAGCCGCACTAAGCAGCCTCAGTTTAATCTRATAGTCTTTGGGGAGTTAGTTCAATACCTATTGTCAAACATTTCTTACATATTATAATTGCAATAGCTTCCAGCATACTCTGAAACATGTTTATCTGACTCACTGACCCTGGATTTTCCTATTCACAGGCAAAGAATTTTATGTTCTATACTACAAAGCAGTATTGCACATCTACTTTTAATTCGTGTCTCACTTCCATGCTAGTTGGAAATTCATTCAGAGACAGCATTCATTGCTGGTTCAATAAACTTGGAAATTAGGAAAACAAAAATCTGAACTCCATTTTCTTTCTTTTCTTTTTTCCCTTTCTTTTTCTTAACTCTAATTAACCCTAGCTCAAACTGGCAGAGTGATTTTGTCCATGGCATTTCTTCACAAGTTAGAGGGAGCATGAGTTTGCATGAAAGGTATAACAGAAGCTTGGTTAGTATTTTGCTGTCACAAGAGCACGTTGGCTCTGTATTGCCAGYGCAATCAGTCAGATGAAAGAGCTTCTTGAACTCAGCTTAACGCAGTGTCTGTAATAGCCCCGTTACTGGAGCATCACAAAACACAGCACCCATCCTTTGGGGTGGTCRAAGAAATAAATAAGCACAATGCAAATGAATAGTGCTGGCCTAGGCACTACATTTGAGACATAAGTCTATCACACAGTAGAAAYTGAGGGTAAGCTCTTGTGTTTTCTTTTATTCTTTCACACTCTCACTCTCTCTTTTAGCAARAAGCATTAAAGTATGTGAAAGAACACTGCTTGGCAACAAAAGACTGAACAGCTAGACACTTGAACTTCTATTTACTATAAATGATCCCAGGGGAAAAGAAATAATAAAAAAAGATAAAAGACCCTTATGTCTCTTCAAAAAGGTCTGTTTCCTAAAACAGGCTGTGAGGTCACCAGTAGGCAACACAACTATTGCCACTGACTTACACCTAGAAGTCCAATGTAAAGACTTTTATTGATATAACTTGATGACATTTATGTTCTTAAATTGGAAAAATGTAAAATTATACATGTCAAACATTTAATAACATTTCTCACTCTGGACCTGATTAAAAAGAAGTAATGCCTGTAGAGAAATGTAATATTCTGCTTTATTTAAGCAAACATTCTGTATGCTGTAGTCTACATATTACATGGACATCTATAAAACGCCAGTAGCAGATTTGTGTGGCCAATCCAATACTGAGACTGACCTGTCAAACAAGACTTTGAAAGTATATAAAAGAGAGAAAATATGTTTTTCAGATCTATATTTTTAATAAAACAGCTACCAAGCTGAATACATTAAAGGAAATAGTAGTTTATCATAATAAAACCGAGCAAGGGATTTAGAAGTGGGATCTAAATTTAGGTGCAGAACCAAGCAGAATACAGCTGAAGAATAAAAGTTATTTTCTTGTCCAAATAAAAATSACCAGAGATGAAGACATCTGATTTAAGGAAAAAATTATGAACACTGAAGAAAACACCTGGATTATTTAGAGTAAAAATCACTGCTTCACAATTTTAAAAGAGATATGTCACTTTACAACTTCATTTAAAATTTCTTTTGAAAACAATGTCATTATTTTGATTAAATTGGCCCAAACACTTTTATATTTTATGCACCTCAAGCATTTTTGATATCCTATTGATGGTAGCACTACTTTCTGACAAAATCACTGTTTATCTGGGTGAATCATCAGTAAGCTTTTCAACCTCATTTGGTGGGRATCTTAGGTAAAACTACTCGAACTTCCATGATTTCCATTGTATTGAAAGTTCCAGTTGCTGTCTCCATTATACTGCTAAGTCAATCACCCACAGAAAACTCAGAAACTGGCAGCTGAGTTGTGCACATCATGAAGCTCCTGTAGTTTCTCTGGGGGACCTATAATGTACAATCTAAGTATTGGAAGAAAAACTAAAGTGCTATGAATCTAATGATAAATTTGAGCAAGTCACATTCTTTAGTCTTATTTCTTCAGAGGTTTCCAATGAAGAACATTTCTTTCACACTCCCTACATCTGTCTAGCCTTGCTTCTCCCCTTTGTACCTGCACACACACAGATAAATACTCATTACAGTTAAAGCACTGAAAGCTTTGCTATACCCTGAGTATAGCTATGTCATCCAGTACACAATATCTTAAGTTACACAGTATGATGGCACCTCTATATCTGTGATTAATTTTCTTTGACACTTTTGGCAAAAACCTTTTGCTGAATTGTGCCCTTTTTTTTCCTTCCTATTACAGAAAAGCATTTGCTGTTTTCTGCTTCATTTTTCTAGGGCTGGGGCCACAGGTCTGTAGCTAAACCCTTAAAGTGGAGCATCTTGGAAGATTATTTTTCTCTGCATAAATCAAGTTCTCCATGTCTCATATCACCTATAATTTCTGCTCATATTTTTCTACTCTGAAAAGTCCTTTCAGAGTAGAAGGTGAATGAATTTGGGCTAGAATATTTTTTCAAATGAATTCTAATGACATTATCTTAAAGGAAAATAATATTTTTGTGCAAAACAAAAGCTCTGGGGCTAAATATCTGGTTGAGAAATTTTAACTCTACGTGTAATTAAGAGTTTCACAAGTCTATCCACTTCTTATGGTTACTTAAACTCAAAAAATAATGTCCAGCCAAATGCCCAAAAAGAAATAGCCTGCTACTATATTTACTCCTTGTATATTAACAGAAACTACCCTTACTTAAAGTCTTGAGAGGCCAAGCTCTTCAAGTTTTCAAAGCAAGAAGAGGACCTAGAAAAGAAGGGACAACTGAATCAAACAACCTCCTGTTTGGCAGAAGGCATCCTCTGCCCATGCCTATGGATGCACTCTAGATGTGCATAAATCTGTGTAAATTATAACTCCATCTCTGCAGAGCTTTCTCAGATTTCTTTTGTTTAGCTAAAGCTCTACAGAATTGTATGGTAAGTGTCTGGGAAATACTAATAATTACCTACATGTCASAACTTGCAATCTAAAATACACATGGAGAAAACAAGGCTTTTGGACAAACTATAAGGAAATAATAATCTGTACTATMTCATAATTCAAATTGAGTTCCTGTTTCATATTATCATGGGATTCCTAGAATTAATGACAGCAGAGATGAAGCACAACATTCAAGGACTGAGGGTTCAGTCCATGACCCTAAAAATGTAGATGCATAGAAACTGGTTTATAACAGAACAATTAAAAAAAAAAAACTAAAAAATACTTATTTAYAAAGAAAAAGGAGTATGGATTGCTCCTGTCTTTTCATGATGGTTTGTGTTGTTGGGGTTTTGCTTATTTAAAAAAATTTTACTTATCTTTTATACATATAAAAGAGAAGGTTTCTAACAAAGACTGGGATGTTAGAGTTCTAATGTCTTCTAAGAACACAGAAACCCAAAATGTCACTAYCTTGCAAAGCAATAAGGAAGCACCACACAATATTTTCAAGAATTTGAACAGTTAACAGAATATTTCATAAAAGAGGAGGTTTTCTAATGAAAAATGGGTTTAGTAAATGCCATTCATCCTGTATTATCTACTRCATATTTTTGATCTACCTTTAGTCTTGCCATGGTCCTTCAGCAGTTCAAGGGACTATGATTAAAAGCTTTTTGTGGTATTGTGGAGTTTCACCCCCTTCCCCCCAGTCAGTACTAAACCTTAAGAYTTAATTGAAGTGTTCTGCTAAAAAGCTGGAACACTCTCATTAATATTGTATCTATTTGGAAATCTCAAATTCAATTTTTCATTGAATGAAATTTCCCAAAATAATTTTTTCTTGACTGTACTCAAGTGATCTTGTGTAAGGATGTAGAATATACARTTCTTTAATACATGAGCTATAAATAAAGAAATTAATCCCAGTTTAGATGTTTTGTTGAAAATATTTCATAAATATCATATAAGACGCTATACTTTTATTTCTCAAGCTTTCCACCTTACACAATCAAAGGTAAATTTTCTCTTTTCCTTTTTCTTTCCATCTTCTCTATTTTTCCAGATTARTCTGGTTTTGTTKGTTTGYTTATTTAATCTTTTTTGTTTTGTCTTAAAGAAAGAAATTGCATATTTTATATTTCCTTCAATGTTTTAAAWTTTTAAATCACTTTATTAAGGATTTTTTCATTCCAGGCTGATGGTCSCAATATGCTAAACAGCATCTCTCCATCTGGAAATGGTAAGCCATAGGTAAAGCATATGGTGTTCATTAATGTGGACTGATGGAAGGTGCCATGCTTTTAAGCATACCAAGATGTTTYATACATACCCATTCCCTCAAGGAATGTCAATAAGTTAATAATTTTGATCCACAAAATCTTCTAGTCAGCTACTCAGAGAGTAGTGTATAATCTGTACACCTCACAGAAAGAAGTACTTTCCTTAGTTATAATACTGTATACCATAAGTGCTATTTTCTAGAATGATACATGTTTATATTCCATAAACTTGAAGTGAAAATTAAAATAAAGATGMAAATAAAGGCTAACAACAAATAAAGAATAATAAAGGAGATAAATTGTTACTTGATTTTAAAGGAGTTGATAGATGAAACACATGGGCATGATTCACTGGACCAGAGCTTGTTGTTCTCAGCACTAAAGAAAATAATTTGTCTTGCAAGCTGCTTTGTGCTCACACACATTCCCATCACAGCTGAACTACATCACAGCTTCAAGCAGTGCCACTGAAAGTTCAGACAGGTCCYATTTTAAATTCCATCTTGCCTTATTTAAGCATCTGTTTGCTTCCATACTCTTTGTGTTCCTCCCAGTTGTAACAGCTGTTTCATCTCTCAGCCCTGTAGTATCTACTGCCTAATTTATATTAATCTAAAGGAATAAAGGTTTGTAATCTCCACTTTTTTTTTTAACCTTCTTTATCTTTCTCCAGAGGAAGAAAATTAATAATTATTCTAAAAAAAAATTGGTCTAAAGTAATTTACTCTGAAATATCAAAATTTCAGGGAATGAATGATTTTAAATCTTACCCTGAGATTGCAGAAAAAATATTTAGAAAAAAAAAAACTACATTAATGCAGAAATATGTATTAATTATATATAGTAGAAATATATATTAATTGTTTATAGCAGAAACATACATTCATTCATAAGTACATAAATKGATAAAACTCTTTTCTCCCATGTTTTACACAAGAAATATGCTTTCATTTCATTATATTGCATGAATYTTGTCCTTCACTTCTGTCCTGGAGCCATAATCTCACATTTGTAAGGCTGGATTTTCAACTGTGTAAGTGCTAACAGCATGGAATGAGAAGAAAGATTTCTTTAGGTGGAAAAATACAGAAAAATAAAAGGAGATCTTGGAGAAATAAGAGTAATAGTCTCAGAGAATAAATTGAGTACTTCAGAGTTAGAACCAACAGTAATATAGATATTTTTCTAATTAGAAAGCAGATTTGCTGTTATTCAAGAGATATTTTGATGTATACTGTGCTTCTGTTTGGGAATGCAAGTCAGCACTAAGAGTCTGCATAAACCTTGCTATGTGTAAATCTGCCCAGATGTTCCACCACAYGAAGAGCAATTGCTAGCAAAGGGTTACTCTCCTTCTTGTGCTACCTGGCTGCCCCTGTGGGTGGGCGGCCAGCCAGGGAAGCAGACCCAGCACAGCACCAATGTCATGTCTGGGGCAGTGACCAGCTGTGTTTGCTCAGGGAGGAAAGTCATTGCAGCAGAAAAGTTTTCCCTCCTTGGAAGATAAAAGGCACAAGTGGAAGWTTGTTTGGGAGAAACAGCTTCTGTGAGCCAAAACAGATACACACTGCTCATGGGTAAATTTAAATCTASCTCAAAAACTGTATATGTTATGTACATATATGTGTGGAATGAGAGAGGAGTAAATCTTAACTATTGAAGTCCTCTAAATAAGAAGAGAACTCCAGTACGAGGAGATCTAAATGTAGGGTGAAGTACTCACATTGTAGAAGCCTCTGCTTCCACAACAGGAAATACAATGAGGTAAAGACTGATTTAGGGCACTCTCTGCATGATGTAATTTCAAAGCTTCACGTGCGTCTTATGCAGAATGAGATCTGTGGGCCTGGTGTTCTGGATGAAAATATCAGCTACAGGTAGGTTTGCTTCAGTCTGAAAACTACAGCCCTGTCATTTCTTTTGAGATCAGAACAGGYATCAGAAAGAAAAGCTTAAAAAAAGCCAAGGGTTTGTCTGCAGGTTCAAATTATATCTGAAGGACACAAAGAAATCTATCTGATACCAATCTGAAAGAATCAATTTGTTTTAATTTTAARCATAAATTTTTAAATTATCATTGAAAACCTATGTGGATACAAGTAATGTATTATTCCTAGGTTTACTATTGTTTTCCCCTAATATTTTTCTGATTGATTCAATTCAGCTGAACTTTAGAACCCTTATATTTTTATCTAGTACACAGTGAAGGCTATGCTCTAGTACAGGAACCATCTTTTTAAACAAAAAATATTGGAGCAATACCAAAACCAAAAATGTGGAAAATTTGAAGGGAATACATAATGTTGTGTTTACTCTTGGTAGACAGCTTGAGAATTAGAAAAATCTGGGGTAGGAGGGGGAAATCCCTGACTTATGTCTGATATTGATGTTTACAGCGTCATAAAGCATTTTACTGAAAACCATGTGCTTTGGGAAATTTCAGCAATTTGCCAATTTTCTACACCCTATCTGCCTCTATTAAGGAACAACATGATTCTTCAGGCTCTTTTGTATAGTGCATTGCATAAACTTATCTCAAAGCACTTCACAAGTCAGTCTAACAAATAAGYAGATACAAAACAAAAGCATGACAGTGAATAGATATTTAAGAACATTAAAGGGAGATTTTCAAAGGAACTCTAAAGCTAGTTATAGCCCTTACTTTCATGAATTTCTATTTGATTTTACAAAAAAATGCATTTTTATTTAGAAATTGTATTTCATTTAAATAAGAGTGTACAAACATTTATGTACTGATTCTATCTGAAAATATGTCTTATGGTGATTTTGTTTAATATGTGTGTAGCTCATGCATATGTATGTGGTACTCACAAATAATACAACTGCTAGCAAGACCTGGCAGTTGCAATCAGGCTTGCAGAGATTTTTGGTTTTGTTTGTAGCTTTTTAGTTAATAAAATATCATGAAACAGCTTTGTGGATTCGCTGTTTATCATTTTTGTGCACTGAACTGGAAACTGCAAATACTTGTCAAATTGATTGATATMATGTCTATAGGTCTCATGATAACCCTACAGAATTTACTAAATGCTAAATTATAGATTTCTTCACTTCTAATCCTCCTAAAAAATGTTGCTCAAAGTAAAAAAAAACACATTAGAATAAATAYATTAAATAGTGACTTTCAAGGTATCATACTGGTCAACTATTTTTGTTTGATTTCTTTTTCTTATATTAGCCTGYGATTCCTTTTGCATATGGTCCAGTAATTCTATAACACTTCACATTTTCTTCTACCCTAAAAACGGACAGAATTTTTTTCCTATTTCTTTAACCCTGTAGTGCAAAACTGCCATAAGTTTTATACAAAATTTCCTCTGCAGAGCACTAAATATACATATGTAAAAGTCTTTGAGTTTACTATCTTGGTTTCCTCTMATGGGCTATAAGATAGCAAAATAGCATATCCCTGAAACAGAAAGATACCTGTCTATCATATTTCACCTCCCTTGCCTGGCTGATGATGCTGTGCCTGATGCCCCCAGGACATGCCTGGCCCTCCTGGCTGCCAGGGCACTGCTGACTCTACTTGYCYGCAGSTTCAAATTATRTCTGAAGGATACAAAGAAACCTRTCTGATACCAATCTGAAAGAATCAATTTGGCTCTACTTGCCATCAACCAGGACTCTCCAATCCCTTTCCACAGTGCTGTGGAAACTTAATATTCCTTTGASTCCTGTGTCCGAGGTGTTAATGAAGATGCTGAGGAGAACTGGGCCTAAGTTGGATCCCTGCACGACCCCACCAGTGACAGCTGCCAGGTGCCTGATGTCACCMCATTCACTGTAACCCTCTGTGCYCMACCTGTGAGCTGGCTGTTCTCCCACCATGTAACACTGTTATCCACTTGTGTGCTGGATATCTTGTCCAGAAGGACACTGTATGAGACCATATAAAAATCTTTGCAGAAGTCCAAAAAGACTGCATCTACCAGCTTTCCTAGGTGAGTTACTGTGTTATTGAAGGGAATAAGGCTCAACAAACAGGACCTTCCTATCAATCAAGCCACAGTGACTGTGACCAAGGACTGTGTTTTCCTCCAGGGGTTTTTCAGTACCTTGCAGAATAATCTTTTCCATGGTTTATTCAATTTAGATGCTCAAAACAAAYATGTATTTTTATGCACAGAAAGTCAACTTTAGTTTTCCAGTGAAGGCCTTCTTCAGACAAATTCACCCTTCAAAATGTATTTTTTCCTTATCCATGCAATAATTTTTTCAGAAGAAATAGAAGACTATTTTCCTTTTGTGTGTATGTGTGTGTAGTGGCWCATCATTATATCTTTCTTCAGAACCTTTTGGAACAATTACCTCTTTCAGCTGAATATACAACGTAATGCTTTCTAAAACTCTTAGCTTTCTGATTTGTTCTGCTCTGGATCCCTGCCACTGTTTGTTTGCTGGTTGGTTGGTTGGTTGTTTCTAGTGTCTTSCAAAGAAAACTGGGCACAGTAGTCCAAGCCAAAGTCTCACCAGTGCCAAGCAAAAAGCAAATTTTGACAGTGACAAAGTAGTGATACAGGGGTGAGGGACCCCCCAGATTGATTAGAAAAGGAGATTTAAAAGAAGAGTTCTAATTCCATAGTGGTAGGCTGTGTTTTCTTGTTTCAAAGGAAATATTAAATATTGGAAATACAAATAGAATTTTATACATTGATGATAAGGCTTGATCAACAAAAACTAGGGTAGAAATTTAGAATTTCATTCAGAGAATTATATATATAACATCWTCATATATCTAGGACAACATAGACATAGTTTCCCTAACTAAAATTRGAAATAGCAGAAAAACCTTTCAGGGAAAGCCACAAGAAACTGAGGGCAGCATAGCCCCCAAATTCCTAGTCAAACAGAAGGATAARCAATTAAGTATTTTTTCCAAAATGGGAAACCTGCATATAAATGTAAGAAAAACCCTCAAGTTAATCTAAAATGCTCATTGAAATTATGCAAATAGATTATTTGTGTAGATGAAGCCTTCATTTGGATAGACACAGGTTTTTCTCAATGCATCAAAGAAAATGAAAAGGTAAGCTATTATTCCATGCAATTGGAGCACTTTTGATATCACTTTTGATTGATTAATGTATCTAATCTGCTCATGCACAGAAAGGGATAATTGGTAGTGTTTCTATGCTGCAGTACTTTTTCAGCCCCCTTAAAAATTGGCCACTGCTCTCTTAGGAAGGGTGTGTGACTACATGCACAGGTCAATACATTTGAGGAAGGAAACAAGGAAACAACAGCAGCAACAAAATAGGGGCATGTTGATAGATAGGCATGAATTTATTTTTTATAGCATATTCTGAAAACATCATCTAATTTTTGAGAAGCTACAAACCTGTAACAGCCTCAATGAAGCAAATGGGCAATGATTTATACAGGAAATACCCTCTAAAATTATTTTATTACTGTAAAGAGTAGAAGAAATAACTACACCATCATATGAGACATCTTCAACCAGACAAAATATGAGATTGGTCTAGAAAACTGATCTTGACTACAGACCGTGGACTAAAATATGAAGATCACAGACTAAAATACTTCATATATTTTTTCTTGTATCTAGACCCTACAATTTAATGCTGGCAGTACAGTTTTAAAGGCCAATCTCATTTTCGTTGGCACATAAAGACAAAGGTTTTGTATCCAGGTAAGCATATTTCAAACACACAGAACTTACTAAAACTTATTCACTTGTTTTGTTGCAAATTACATGGGCTTTATGTAATCAGATTAATTATCAGATGAATAGTTGAAACTACTTTTCAGACATAAATATGCATGGTTATGTTAAATGTTGGACAACACATTTAACATTAATCCATAAGTTTTATGTAACCATAAGTTATTTACAGTATATTTACCTGTCTTCATATATGTCACAGATTTTTGTAATTTGCTACAAGGGGTATCTGAAAACAAATCCAAAACAAAACAAATCTCCACCAAAAAAAATCTATGTGAAGAACAGATTTTGTCTAAATAGGACTGAATAAAGGAGTGCACATCAAAAAACATGTACCCATGAATACCACCAATAAACTAGATGCACACTATGTGACAAAATATCCCATACCCAGGAATACAAAACTGGTCTCAGTACTCTGGATATGAATGAAGTGCATATTTGCAACAGCTCATTAGCTACACTTTTGATAATTCTGTCCAGCAAGCAGTTAGTTTTCAAAACTTAAAAGTCTTGAAAATAAGACTTTCAAAACATTTTTTCTTTAGAAGACAGTTAAATTAAAAGTATAATAATTTTGAACTTTTTTCCCAAGGTCTGATTTCCCAGGAAGTTTTGGAAGCTTGTACATGCTCCTATCTTTCTGCATAAAGTTATGTGAAAATGGTGGAAAGTTTCTTTGAAATGAAAAAAACAGAATAGTAATAATATTACCCACTGAGAACTTTGTGYAATTCCTTACKTRWGTGCAAATTTCTGCTGCAGTAACCTTTCTGAGCTACAAGGTTAGTTACTCTTAATTCCTACTGAGGGGATGGCAACCTAGCAAAATAACTAAACTTATACAGCTGGCACAAAACCCCATTTATGGATGTTCTTGGTAACTTCTATGCCCTAATTTGAAGTAARACAGAATTCCAGYTTCCGAGAACTTTCTAATAAAGTTACCTCTTTTCTCCCATCAGTTACTACGGATGAATAGAGGATTAAAAGTTAGGCAGCTTATTAAGGCTCTCACTAATCCAATGGGTTTTCAAAAAGCTTGAAGGGTAGCTGTAATTGGGTTAGTGTTGAACTTGACCAGCACATTGTACCAGCATGGCTCTACTCTTGCAAGACTAGGAAACAGGTTCTTACATTAGCTGACTTATTTATAAACAAAAACAACAAACAGCAAGAGCCAAGYCTGTTCCTTCTTGATTGTTAAATGYKCTTAAAAGCATAWTTGGTGCTGTTCTACTCAYTTCAGTAGTCTCAGTAGTGACAAATTTGAAAATGTATCTCTGCCTCAGAGGAAAAACTAATTCCTGAATGCTGTGTTTTTTACATATAATGTTTCTAGCATGCACTGGTTATGTGGAATTTCAAGAGCCAAAAAAAAGGAAGAGCTATCAAAGATCAGTGAGGAGATATAGAAAAAATGAAAAAAAGATTTCTCAGAGCATCCCCATTTCTTTCACAAGTAACCTTTTATTTTCTTTCTGTATAGTAAAATTCTTGGACAAACATTTGCTCACGGTCAACACRTTTAAAAATTTAAAGCAATATAAAGCCTGCTGCAAATACCAACCAAATCCTATATCATCATGATAGTCATCAAACACAATAATGTCACACTTTGTTAGAGGTAGAAGCTGACGTTGGGTGAATAAATGACATTTCCCTCATACCCAGAACAAATACTGTAGAATAGTAATCAAATAATAAGACACTGTTTGATATCTTGGGGGGACAAATCCTTTCAAAGAGGATTTGGTCATTGAGTAAGAATTTACCTTCTAGGTCTTTTCATCAAGACGAATGAGGTGGAATAATATATGGATTTATTGAGTCTAAGGAATGGAAATAGTAAAACTTGTTCTTTTTTCAGTAAATTAAACAAAAATTACTCAGAAAATAGAGTATGTGTGCAGCCTATTTCTTTTGGTGAATTTTCAAACCATAAAGGAATGCTTTGGAATTAAATACTTCTGATTAGCCAGGAGAAAATGTTATTTAAATGAAAAATGTAATACTGGTTTTCATTTAACACTTTTCTGTCACACTCTTACAGTTATAACAGTATAAACTAAACCAAATAGATGGGTTTCAGAGAGAAAGTGCCTTAAAGCATAAGGCCCTTTGAGCAAACAGTAATAATGTATAATTATATAATTGAACAGTATTAAAGGAAGAACTTGGGCACAAAAGAAAACAGGAGGAGGTTGTTAATATTTTTCGCTAAGTTTTTTGTTGTTTTAGTCGTTATTTTCCATGGGTATTTTTTTATTTTTTTTTCTGACAGTTCTCTATTTCCTGATCTTTCTAGAAGTAAGTAAAAGTAAATGGAAAGATATCAAAGAAAGGAACAATTCTGAAGACCATTATTTTGTACTGGCTACCAARAAAAATGCTGCAACTCAGTGTAATGTGCCAATGCAAGAGAGGAGATAATGGGAAATTATGAGTGGAAAAAAAAAMCAACTCCTTAGGTGGCCCTTTGAACCGATAAAATGGGTCAATGTCTCTTTTACTGGTGCATTTCAAGAAAATTGCTATGTGGCAGATCTTACCAGCACAGACATTCCTATGTTTAGCAATGTGTGCGTCCACAATACATTCTGACTGACAGGAATGGTATTTGTTCTCTACTTCCTCTCTTTCTTTTCTTCTGTGTTTATACATACATACATACATACATATATACATATATATATATATATATAGAGTATATATATATATATATACTCAAAATTAAGTAAAAAACTTTGGAAATGTACATATTGATTATTTAATTTTGAAATAGCAACATTTATTTTGCCTTTGTTTGGTATTAGAAACAGKGCTTTCTGGGACATTTACTGATCAGTATGTAAACACRTATCCTAAGAACTCATAGTCCCCTMAAGTTCTGTAAGGTTAGTTACATGAAGAAGATGAGGGGAGACACAACCAGGTATTTTTYATTCCTGTAAACAAATCAATAAATTATTGTTGAGGACAAAGGCAAAAAAACAGGTTGATATTTAGTACATAGTCTGCTGGTCTGCTTCAGGGTGCAGTATGTTTATGCTATCACAACAACCTATGGTTGTTAGTATCTTACATAAAAGAAATTTCAACCAGAAGAAATTAGAAGGAAGTGGCAAGTAAGCACCTGGTGGCACAGAGGTGAAGGTATTCTGTTACTTCATAGGCATGGGATTTTCATGTGTATGTTTTTCTTCACTATAATCAGCCTCAGAGAGACCATTGAGACCCTGCTGTATCAAGTGATCAAAAAGGGGATGTGTRATCTCTAAACAATTTGATGTTTGTATGACATTTAACTCCAATTCATTTCATTTGTGTCATTATGGAGGAAATACACAGTAACTTTAAAGTAATTTAAATTTCTTGGAAGACTGTTTTAGCTACAGCTGACTAAATTAGGAAAGACTTAAGCAAGGTGCAGATGTTATCTATTCATATTTGCCTTTGCAATAAATTTTATGGTAAAGCAAAAATGATAGAAGGGCACTCTTTGTTGTGATTTTGTTTTGCAAAAGAAAACAWAAATTGACATAAACATAAACAGAGATTGACACAGGTTGTATATATAGGACATATTCAAATCGGCAATCATTAATAAACTGATTAATGGATAAATAAGTCCTTTAAACTGTTTTGCCTTGAATGGTTAGATACAGTCATGGGCATAGAGATCATCAGTGAGAGATCAGAAGTGGTGTGTGTGCAACTATGAGCTTTGTATACTTTAATGCACAGTCTTCTGAAATTCCTCAACTCYTCACTGTAGCAAACATATTAAGCTGTCAGAGCATAACATTTAAGTGACTGAAACCAGCATGTACCCATATATCTTTATAGGTCAAATTTTTAATGTGAGAATCACCAAAGGACTTAGTTACTAAGCTTCTTAACATTCCATTGAGTTTATCACTGAAGACTGAAATGCAGACAAAATTAATTTTCTTCAACAGTTTTATCCCTGGTGCTTCCTTCTTTTCAACTGCATGAGGCTTGCTTCTTCAATACAGAAAAATGACATTGGTGTAAACTACTGTCTTGGGCGAATAACCCCATCCAGTTCACCTCCAGAGGCTGTAAGGTGCCACTCAAAGTGATGAACTTAATGAGCACATAGCAGGCATGATATTWGCTCTAACACTGCCAATGAATGCAGAATGTTATGAAAGTTTTTGCGGACTTGCATTCCTTGGCCAAACAAAAAAGCTCTTACTGTAATTTATGTATCAGTGTAAATACTAGCCACTGGCCCTCAAAGATGTCGGCATATTAACCCCATTAAGTAGTTATACCTTTTATAACTGCATGATGAAATAGAGCTGACAGATCGCTTATGTTATGTGCAGAGATTAGGAATTTTTTCAGGATTTTTTTTATATCTCTATAAAAACATTATATAAGTAATGCATTAGTAAAAGAAAACACATCTTTCAAAACATTTAAATTATACTTGCATTTCAATTTTTAAAAATCATTTTAATTTAACAAACCAATCAGATATGATTCAAAAAAAATACGAAAAATGCATTTTTACTTTTAGTCCTTAGATGAAGCATGGGGTTTTCTCTCTGAAAAAGAAGCTGTTTATATAGGTTTTCTGGGGCACATTTTGCACTGTGTCATGCTAGTGTAATAATAYTAGCAAAAATGATTAATTTATTGAATTAGCTTGTGTCAACTGGGACATAATTACTGCATCTCAGACTTTTTAATGGTTATGGTAGATTATATATTTATTTTAAAATAACTTTTATATTGAAYATGCAGTTTAGTAAACAATAAATGCATTTAAGTTTATATRTAAGTGTCTCAAAATACCAGTTTATATTATTTAGACCAAAAATTTCATACTTGGTCTTTTCAAACCTTTCAGAAACATTATGTATCTACGTGTAGTTTACTCTATCTGTCAATCTTCTAGTATAATAGATGATGTAACAGTTATTAAAGCTAWCAACCTTTTTGCTTATAAAAATGATAGCACTGATTAGAGACMTAACTAATTYCTGGGSGAATCTAAATTYRTWTTTTAWTGGAAACCATCACTGGATATTCTTAATATTTATGCACAGTCAAAGAGAGAACGAGAAATTTTTTTTAATGAAAAGCCAAAATTGCTTACCATGCAGAGGTAAGAATTTACATGGAATTGCATGTCATTCCTTGTAAAATAATGGTATTTTATACCTGATCTGTGTCATAATTATAATTGCATTTAAATATTGTAATGGTTTGTAAATAGATCCAGTAAMCTGCATCTCTTGCATAAACTTTTGTCTTTCCCTTGTATTTGAGTCTAGCCTTCTTTTGAATGTAATGCCATATTCATGTAATGCCAAGGCTAAGTGGACACCAAAACTTCCTCAGGGCAGAAACCAGAGAGTCCAGTTGCAYCTCTGGGGCRCTGTAGCCCACTGGTGATTTTACAMCCATCAGGCTGGTTCAACCCAGTCCATCAGCTGGTGGCTGAGAATCCATTTCCTGACACACACCCAGGCCTCCGGGGCTGCAGGATGCTCAGAGGGTATCTAGGTGAGTGATTCCAAAAAGCAAGGTGGAACACATGGTTATTTTATATTCTGAATGAAAATATCAGCTTGACAGTTATCACATCAACCAAAGCTATGTACTCATTCACTGTCTTTGCTAGGAGATTATCACTGTCACTGTTATGTTTTTGAAAAGCTCTACACACATTCATTTTCTCTGTTCCTGAATGAACAAACTCCTGATAGTAGAAGGATGAGAAAAGAAAAGGTTCAGACTTGAATGAGAAATGACTGAATCATGTCATAGCAAAGCAACTTTTTTACTAATTTTTTTTCTAAAATGCATTTTGAGCATAGTATTCTTGCCCCATAATAGCAAATATCTCAAAAAAATTTTAATATGCATTTAATTATACACCAAGACTTTTGAGTCTGGATTTTTAAAAAATTATATTTCTGTTTTGGGTTTCACATGCAAATATATGCATAAATAGAGTAGACATTAGACAAATTCATTACAGGAATGGAGAACTAAGAGAGCTATCTGATTGATACGCGGTGCATAAAAAAGAAAAAATATTCAGTAGAGTATAAGCCAAGGAAACAATTARTAATGCATTGACTTGGGAACAAATTAAATTATATAAGCATTTGTAATTTATATTTTAAGTTTTTCCTTACCAAAACATATACTGATTTTTTTTTACATGATGGACATGAGATAGACTCCTTTGTATCCTATGCCATGACAGTTCAAACTGCTTGGGTTACGTCTGATTAGCAATGTGAGAATAAGCAATGGGAAACAATTTCCCCAGAAAAGTTTTCACTTTATGTACTGGCAATAGCTCTCAAGCTATATGGTCTACAATAGCCCAGAAGATAAGTAAATGGTATTTCAGGAAGCTATACTGGTATGATAAYTGATTTTTATTGATTATGAGGATATAAAAGTTACTTCTTGAAGTTCTTGATGGACATAATTATATTCATCTATACAACTGAGTTTTTTATACTGCTAAAGATATTTAGACATTTCATATTCCAGAGTTCTAACCATTTCCCAATAAAGTCCTGGCAGTTTACCTTGTAAACAAAGTACTTCCCATCTTACATTAGGAAAGTGCAAGTTTATAGGTTGCTCATTTGCRAGTACTGATATATTTAACCCAACATTAATATTGTAGTGGAAGATTCATATAAAAATTAATGTGCATTTTCTATAATGCAACAAATATGAAGGGTGCAATTTGTCCTATTGTAGTTGATTTATTACTATGCAGTAAGGAGAAATTAAATACAAGGTAAGATATATTTTTATTTTGTTTGTTTTGGAGTGTATTAAATTATGCTCACAACATAAAAGGTACAGTTTCCCAATTAAAAAAGGACACCAGTTAAATGTCCTTCTTATTTCTGTGATGAATTCAAGACAGCTATTTGGGAGAAAAAAAACAGSTGCATGTAGTAATGGGGAAATGTATTGCAATTGTTACAATTTTGTGTCATGCATTGGAATGATTAGAGACACTGAAAAGGAAATCAAAAAGGAAACTCTGCTTGGGATAAGTTTAGGGAAAAAAGTACTTTTTATATGTCAATTAGAAGTTAAAGATTTTCAGCAGTAACTATTATCCTAGGAAAGAAAGAGCTGGTAAAACTAAGTGACGAAAACAGAAGTTTTCAATAAATATTCTGTGCTATATTTGCAAAGTAGAATGACAAGATTAACTCCTTGGGCCATGTACTTGGAAAAGATAGGAAAGAATGGGAATATTACTTAGACAGCAAAATATTACATCCACTAATCTGTAAAGATCTAAGGAATATTTATATCTTAGAAGAGGTCACTCCAGAGTTTTATGGTGTACAGACAGTTTATTGTAAATAAACCCTGGGAAATTCAGAATTGAGCTATTATTTTACCAATTAAATTAATGCAGAGGTATTTCTCTACAAAATATTTTGACTGATATGAGGGGGTTTTATTACCACTGAATTAAAGTAGCCCAGTTTACTATCAGAATCCAAATTGTGGAATGGGTAGGGCTGGAAGGGACTTTTGGAGGTCATCTTGTCCAGTCATGCCTTGCTCAAGGCCACCAAGAGGCAGTTGCCCCTGACCATGGCCCTTGTTTTTCAAGAGTATCTGGCTGACAAAAAAACCTAATAAGAAGCAAGTTTAATGATGATTATTTCCAAAATAAACTGATTTGATTTCCAGTCAAGCCTAGACTGAACAATCATTTTTGATTTGAATTCTTTCTCTTCTCTATCAAAATTCTGAGTTGTTCTTTTGACATGCCTGTTTTTTTTTGTTGAAATCTGTGTAAAGTGACATTCCTTAGAGGTCGGTATTGCGACTGCCATTGTTAATGTGTTTGTCGGTGACATGGACACTCACAAAAGGTGTGCTGACACCAAGGTGTGCTGTCCAGTTGACACACCAGAGGGAAGGAATGCCAGCCTTGATAGACTTCAGAGGTGGGCCTGTGCCAGCACCATGAAGTTCAACAAGGCCACMTGCAAGGTCCTGCACCTGGGTCAGGAAAATCCCTAGCACAAGTATAGGCAGAAAAAGGATTCAGAACAACCCTGAGGAGAAAGGCTAYGGAGTGTTGGTGGATGAAAACCTTGGCATGACATGGTAACCATATCCTGGGCTGCAGGAAAACCATGACCAGCAGGTGAAGGTGGTTCTGCTCCTCTGGCTTCATGAGACCCCACCTGGTACATGAAGTCCGGTTCTGTTGGAACTAGGTGATCTTTAAGGTCCCTTCCAACCCAAACCATTCTATGATTCCATTATTTCAGTTCTTACTTTATTTCATGTCAGCAAAAGAAAAAATATATCTTTTTTCACTTTGAAAATGCAAATATCATTTTTTTCCCAAAAGAAAGCACGGTTGAAATAAACCCTTTATCTCAAAAAACTGTGATGTCATCAGAACTGGCATTTACCAAGGAAGAAAAGCTACATCCTCTTCCACTGTTTAGTTGTAGATACACACTATTAACACAAAATTCAGCATGTCCAGATGTCTTGCAATCTTATTTGTCTTTCTTTTTGAAAGTTTGACAGAAGCCATCAGATCCAATGTAAAGGCAACTTGGTGAAATGTAATGACCTGAGATRGACAGACAGTCAGTCTATATGATCTAATGGTCTCTTCTGGCTTCAGATTCCCTAAAAGTCTATTMATCTTTTATACCCAAGACCAGTGAAAATGCAGCCATTAGACCAAGATTTATTTGCAACAGACCACCACAGGGAAAACAGAAAATTTATTTGAAATGATCTTTYAGTTCTGAAGTTCAATTTGTCAGCTGTCTCATGTCTTTTAACCTCTAGACATGTCTTTCTGAGTCCAAAAGAGGGATCTCAGATGACAGAGAAAAGCAAAACTGCAAACACYAACTTTTATACTGACAAATGTATTCTGTCTGGCCAGCAATAAAACAGACAATAGGATCAGTTCAGAGTCCACCTCTTAATAACATACAAARCAATCTTTTTACACTTAAGTGAATATCAGGCAGAAGGAGATTACCAGTGGATAAGACAAGTTCAATGCAAGCAATGTCTGCCCACACAGGGAAAGTCTGTTCAAATACMCTTTTTTTCATGTGCCTTGAAATGTGAAAAAAAAAAATCAGCATCTTTTTGGCTTAAATGAACCTGAACTACTTTATTAAAAGGTTCTGCCAGCCAAGTGAATTTATGCCAGTAATCAGATTCGAATTAGCTGGGCATGCAGCCAATAGCTTACATACAGTGAAGAAAGACCACAGCAAATCTCTAAGTCTCTTGCTGTATATTGGGTTCACGAGGCACACTGTGAAGTCTCAGCACATTGTTTCTCAAGCTCTCTTTTGAGAAGARGATCTGTATTAAATGTTGCATTAGTAAGGATAGGTAACTGAGATTTTGGGATTTTAGTTTTCTTTACTCTTTCCTTAYGACTGYTTTATAATTATTTTTGAGAAACATTATCACAGTCAGTAATTCAGTAACCACAGAAGTATAATATTTCTAGATGCAAATAGCACATATTACATTACATGATAGTCATGCTATTGAATATTTATTTTAGAGATCTGAATTCACAAAGCAGCARAGTAAAGCATTCCCTTTGGAGAAAACTTACATTGCAAATTATATCATTCTATGTATCAGGTCAAAGGGATGGCCAGGACTGCTACTCTGCATATGGGAACGATAACAAGAAGCTCACAGAAGAGCCTGTGTAGATGCCCTCAATAAGCTGTACAACTGGTACAACTGAAACAGCTGTTTAACAAGAACGTGCTGCCACCAGACAGCTTTCTATCTTAGTGGAAAAGAAGGTGGGAGGAGGCATTTCAAGGTTTCTTGGATTTATGTACATAAYTTCCAGTATTCAGTCTGAAAAAGTTAGACTGTAAAAGTCAGTGTTAGGGAGGGTATTAGTTTTTCTTTACTTCTCTAAATCACACTCATGTTATCAAGCTGCTGTTGCTTCCAGCCAGGCACCACTCCAACTACTCAACAGCTGAGGTGATTCAGCTTCAGATTGCTATCTGTTGGGTAGCTTTAGGGGGAAAATCAGCAATAAMCTCTCAATCCTGGTGATAAGTTTGCCTCAACTAACATTCCCAAAGATAACTTTCCAGGGGAAGCAGTGAACTTTGTGAAGTTTTAACATAAAGCAATGCAGCTCCTTCTCAATCTTTCATGTTCTAAGTGAGGACCTTGACTGGAAGTTTTGATGACATGGAAGGAGAACTAGTTTTGCTACCAGCCAGGTGAGAAGGATCCTCAAGCAWGCAGTTTTTGGTAAGAGGCATTTTTTTTGGCTTTTTTTTTCTTTTTATTTTCATCTGTCAGTGAAGTGAAACATGTGTGAACACAAGATCAAGCTAACACATCTTAACTGCATTAAATAATGTTTTATTTATATGCATATCATTTATTAGTTCTTTATAATTTCTGATACAGTGTGTAACAGTAAATTATATGCAACATAGGGGAAAGTACATATATCTAAAAAGAATATTGCCCAGATAAAATGTTTCCCAGATTTCATATTCTGGGGACAAAGCAACATGTTATTACAGGCAYAATAGRCTTCTTGGCTTTCAAATCCCTTTGTTCAAATGAGAAACTGATAAATAGCACAGCTGGGTTAGGTTTCTTCTGTTAACTGATTTAACAAATAAGGAGAAAAGAATCAACAGCTAAAAAATTAGTCCTAAAGCATGATTGTCAGAAAAATATTATTTTACTTTCTTATGACTTATATGTGAAGTCCTTCTTTACTTTGCTATCTGTAGAAGCTCTGATCTTTCTTCTCTGTGCTACTTGTATTATTAYTTTTTCTGTAAGAAGTTCAGAGATCTCTTTCACTCTTTTCCATGCTTTAAACATTATTTCTGCCTATATCTCTCTTTTTATGTCTTCCTACTCCTCAGGATCTTTCTGATTTTTGTTCATCTCTTCTCTTTCCACTCTGGGGCAARTCTTATTTGAAAAAATTCTGTGCAAACAAACTCTTGCAAGAAACCATGTTTCTTAACACAGATACTGGACTGACTGTGAAATTGTTTTCAGAAAAGGAATTTATTTCCATTTGTCACACATAAGGCATATACAGTTCTATGCCATGAACATAAAAGGATAAATTACTCATGTCATGGACAGTGAAATAGGTCATGTCATTTTCCTGAAGCTGTGTTTTTGAAAACAGTGCCACCAAATATGGCTTCCTGCTGGTTTGCCTTGGAGGATGAGCATCTGTGCAGATATACTGATCATTTGTGCCTGAACTGCTACCTCTATATCCTCAAATGCATTTTGTTGTAATGTGTTTTATTTGCTAGCTTGCCTTGTTTTATATTCTGATGGAAARTCTCTGGAGTCTTTGTTTATAAGCAAACTATCCAATATAAAGCATTGTATTCCTTCTCTGCCTAAAGGATCTGAATTAATAATATTTAACCTAGAAATCAAAGCGAGAAGTCAGTGATTTCATCTGTGATGRATATAAGATGTCCAAACCCACATACATAAGTGTCTACATGTATACATAAATATATATATATATTAACTTTCAAAAGTTTAGAATACCACTCTGACACCAAACTCTGACCTCACATACCTAAAGAATCAGRATATATACATCTTTAGGAATAATTTTTGCTATAAAGTATTTCCTATATCTTTTCCATAAAAAGAAGGCTTATTTAAATCAAGAATCTATCCTATTTTCTTTTAAATGAATGTATCCTTAAAACAAAGTGTAAAACATATATAAGATAAATCTTATTGATCTCTTCCATAGAAAATCTAAGCTATATCTTACACTTATGGAGGATATAAAACCAGGCCCTCAGTACCTACAGGGCAGCTACTGAGAATACAAAGCCAGGTTCTTTGCACTGGTGCATGGTGGCAGGACTACTGTTTTTCATTTCATCAAAGCTATTTTTTCCCTCTTTTAGCATACTTATGAAGTGACAGAGAAAGCTGAAAAATCTTAACTCAGAACAAGCAAAAAAAAAAGAAAATCATAGCAAAAAGATCTCTATATAGAGGAAGAAGTGGTGGATCTAGAAAGAAAGAGGAGGGATGGCTTCTTGGACAGGGGAAACTACTCATGAAACACCTACATTACTGTGAGGTTTCCCTCAAAGTTGAAAGTCTGGATACTCCTRAGGCTTGTCCATGTCAAACTGTTTTCTATCAAAAACTGTCAGCATAGGAACAATGGTTGCTACTTTTCTTTCCATATGCCAATTTACTACTGAATCATCCATAAAATTATTTTCTCAATGTGCTATCTAAAACATATTAAGTCTTACTGTCTTGTTTGTGGCAATGAGTATGTGCTGAAAATTGACTTTATCTAGTGCACCTGGATTMCTCTTAAAACCTCTTATGTTGTAACTTGTCTTGTAACTTGCTTCGACTCTTGCTTCTCCATATGGCTTCTTGTGAAGAGAGAATTTCCATCCTCTTTTTAGTTCCATTTTAAGGGCTTTCCTGAAAAAATGAATGTTCAGTCAAGTTAAATATGGTATCCAAACCGTGGATTAGTGCAGAAATGACAGAAAGTGACCTTAAATTTGACCCATAGACGAGTAATTTTGATAAAGACTTTCACCTGAAGATTCGCAGATTATGAAGAGTTAAAATCAGAAGTGTTAAAAGCTTCTCTATGTGAGGATGAACATCACAGTATGAAAAAAAAATTCAAGGTTTTGTAAAAATATTAATCCTCTTGCATAAGATCTGAACTAGTATGATTATAGAAAGACTCTGATGTGTTGCTTCTGAAAATTCACTAAAGGAAGGAAATGCTGGCACTGACATTAAAAAATTACCTTTTAGCATAGTGCTATTCATAAGTAGTAGTCATGTCCTTATTTGCACTTATAACACTCTTTGCAATGCCAAAAAAGAATTAATTGCTGTATAGTACTGAGTTCAGGTCTAATTGGCATTAATTAGGAACATGAATCATGTGTGTAAGAAAGGAAGATATGGTTAAATTAGAATTATGTCTTAATCCTTTCTTGTTATGCTCTCCTTCTGCTTTAAAAGATAGTCCTCCATCACAGTGACAGTTAGGAAATGACAACCAGTCTTGCTCTGCATCCTTGGAGAAGGCTATGAAGACATCAGTCCTTTGATTCTGTCAACCCTTGTGATTCCTTGTGCTGTCTAGTGTGTTGTTCATCTTCACAATTATCTTTCATTCCTTTAAATTAAACTTTTCCATATGATGTTTTCTTTAAAGATGAACTATAATAATTGTCTGAAAATCATGCTCTTAGGAGATTTATTTTTCTTCAACTTGTTTTTTTCTGTGTTTTGTAGCATAGTGAAAATATGCTTTTGCTTCTCTGTGGAAAAGATAAATATGCCCTCAGGAAAGATTAAAGCCAAAACAAATGAACTGCTGTAAAATTTCACAGAGTTACCATATTTAGGTAAAGGGTATTTGTTCCTAAGAAACAAAAGCATTTTAGTAGTGTAGGCAGACAAAGACCTGGGACAATTTATTCAAGTCCTCATTATTTTGTATTTTAAGGTCCCTCCCTCACATACTCTGAAAGATAATTTCCATAGTTCTAGTTATTTAAAAGCTGTTTAAAAAGCACAAGCTGCCGTATTTAAAGCAATTACTCAACCTAAAAAGCCACTGTAAGTTCAAGCTTTGTGTAACTTCCTCTTCAGAAATCTGTTTAGATAGATATATGTATGTGAATTTGCATACATTTTTATTGGATCTTTTATTAGAGAGGATGAATAAATTTCACAAGTACAGGCAACTATCTTTATTACACTTGGTATAAGTAGTAGTCTCACTTCCCAGCTAACAAAAGGGAATAGTTTGCCAAATCTAGGAAGAATTTCATATATGAGCTGGGAATCAAACTGTGCAGTTTTAGTTCTTGTTTCCAACCAAAAAGTATTTGTCACAGTGTTTCCAGCAAACCCAGCAATCTGTAGGGCCATACCGCAGGCCAGGTGTGTTGCAATTCATTCTGACCCCTCTGATTGTGAGAGTGATGGCAAAAGGGCAGAGATGTGCCAGCCACTTCTTCCCCAGACACATCAGTCAACAGATACCTGGAGCTGAGGAAAGATTGACATGGGCTAGGAATAGCACASTTTCCTTTATAGCCACAGTATTTCCCACCCTCCATAGAAAGAGAATATACAGGGATCTATGAMTACACTGCTTCCACAAGCAACCCTGTGCTGTGGCATTTCTCTGATAGTGTTGCAGGGAGAAAGAAGTAGCTTTTACCTCACTCAGAATGACTACAGCCTGACAATTAAAATACAGGAATGAAGGTTTCAACAATAGTACGGAAGTTTCATGCTTCATTTCTAACACTGATCAAGTATTAGTTTAGCATTTAAGAAATATAATATTTAATTAAAAACTTTTAAAACCCCATAGCATTRATGCCAATGTCTTCAAACTGCTAAGACTAGTGAGATAAACAAGTTTATGCCTCTTTAGGCACAAAATGCTGCTTCAAAGCGATATTAAAAGCTTCATCCCTCCTAGATTTTAGTCTTTGGTTTCAGCAGCAACAAAAAGAAACAAGAAGAAAATTGCTTTCCATTTTTTTTTCTCCAGTGTAAGCAGGTTTTGCAAGCAATTTAGAGAAATGGTATTAACAAGAGAACAGGGGATCTCTGAGAGAGTAGTTTTTAGTAATTTGCAGTCCACATGGAAAAAAAATAATTGAAAACCATTGTGCTAAGCTCTTTTATTAGTTAAGGGCYAGTAGTTCTGATAGCAACATAGAGAACAATTTTAGCAACTTAGTGCTGCAAATTTCTTCAAAGTAGTCGATCAATTAACAAGAAGAGTGCATCTGTCATCACATAACTTAATTTACTTAACCTTTTTGCATTTGGGCTATCTGAGAGTACATAGATGTCATAAATGCTATAATTATCTCAATCCAAGATAACCAGTTATTTCAGAAACTATATATCCATTTTATAGGACAGGAGRGCCAGCAAAAGCATGAATGTCTTATATTCATGAGTCATTACTGTCTTGGATGGTGGATTTCTGACCTTATAGAGACAGAAATATTGTTTTTATCATGTCTGAAAGYATAAATCAAACTGTCCCCCAGAAGASATGCATGGGAAACTGCACAAGCACKGMAGAGCAGATGTCAGAGSCAGCTCCAAGGTAGCCCACAGCCAGGAGACAACAAGCTMAAGTTGTCAGTAACTTTATTTCTCTCATCATCAGAAGAGTTGTTTCAGAATCATGAAACATGTAAATTTTTAGATGCAGCTTTGAAAATCATTAACTATGTTGTACAAAAATGCACGTGTAGCMAAAGTTTCTCTGGTTTTACTACCTTCTTGAGAAGGAATATAAAAATAAATTTTTAAGGATATTATAACTACAGCTATAAAACAACCTGTGTAATCTCAAAGACTAGTTTTCTGATAAACCTGAAAGCTTCAAAGGCTTGGTGCTGGCATGAAAACTGGAGACGTTCCATAATTAAAATATTTCAGATCTGTGTCTATGGTTCAGGCTTYTGGTGTGATGGCCAAAATCTGTCAAACTCAAAGTTTGATTAAAAACTGAAGCAGGGTGGGAGCTTATGAATGGAAAAAGAGAAGGATTTCCTGAATGCTTGTCAGATATGATTATTTYTTTATTTTTAAGAGAATTTTTGTGCAGCATTTCCAACAACGAAATCAATATTCACATTCATTGAAACAGTTAACTAGTAAGAGAGAAATACTTTTTGTGTAATTTTTTGTGCAGATCAATAGGTTAATTACACAAATAAAAACTCCAAACTGTCTAGAGACTACTGTACTATATAAATAAGCTAAGTGTTCTGCAAAGTGTATTTAACATCCATGCAATTYATTCTTTTTTATTCAGTGGCATTGCTGAAAGAGCAGGAGGGGGTTTTGTGGCAATTTTCCGTGGTTTCTGCTTGAGAAAGTTTGCAGACTCAGTCRTTTGTATTTGAAGTTGACTGGGATGAAGTCAGAGTACTTRCATTTTTTCAAAAGCTTCTGAGAGCCTTTAGCTAAGGGGCAGGAAGAAGAAAAACAAATATTCCTTACAAATATTTTGTCTTGAAAGAATTTACCTAAAAGTACAACTGTGTGTGTGGCCTGGAAAAGGCCTACTCAGTTCTATTGACAGACATATTTTCAGACACCTGGTAGTTAATGACTGCAGTCCTTGATAGAATAAAATGTGTTTACCTGAGAATTTAAACTTCTGTAGAAACTTATAACTTGTTTCACAGAAGTTAGAAACTTTATAAGTATCACAGATGTTAGCTGTATGATGAGAAACAAAGTTTAAAAATTTAATAAATCAGCACTAATTTCCAAGGGTTTTTGTTCATTTAAACAAAGTGTATTCTCAAGTCACAGTACAGCATAGGCTGTCTTTTGCTCTTGGTAGCAGCAGGGATGTTTAAAGTATGCTGTCACTGGCAGTAATTCTAGTTTCAGTTTGCCCTGGGAATTACCTAAACTAAACTCATGTCGTCTGTGTCCAGGACTGTGATATTAAAGTAAAACTTGAAACATAATTTGTTGAACATGACACCTATTGATAAGCAAGTGCTCATCCAGCAGATGCCAGGCTGGTTGTGTTCTTCAAAAAGATCAGCATGGAARCACTTTCAGACAAAGGAACAGAAACCCATGGCCACTTCTTGAGAGGAACATATGGAGTTCTTCATTAATAGTCTCTAAAATGAAAATATCCAGCTCAAGGCTGCAAGTGTTCTTTGCACACAGAAACTCAAGGAAGCCTTTACATTTAGGTTCTCTTCAGTTRATTCCTTTAACACTAACTATATTCAAAATAGCTCAATTGGGAAAGACATATTGAGTACTAATAATTGTATAGAAAGATTGTTATAGGAAATTAGATTTGTTAAGTGTTTTAATTCTGGAAATTTCCCCCTCACCTTTTTTAGCTCATAGGATTATATTAAACATCACAGTTTTCACTTTTTTTTTCCAGTCCCTTTTGATTTCTGTGTCACAAGGGTGAACAGTAGCCATTATTAAATTTACAGTAATTTGGAATTTTTAATGTGTATTATTACTGTTGCTTTCGAGTCTATGTTTTGATAAGACTGAAATCCATTTGAATTAATTCACATTTGTCACTTTATCAGAAAAACAAAGAGTTCAATTTCATTGAAAAGGAAGCCTGAGCAATGTRGTGTCCTTCATGCATATTTTCATTTTTGTTTTATGCATCAAAGATAGAACAAGAATATGTCAAAAAAAATTATACTCTGGCATATCCTGGATTAATTCCTGGCATATAACAACACAACCTACCATTAGAAAATAATTCCCCCTTTATAAATGAATTTTACCAATTCAACAGTTGTGCATTTTCATTTTCTGCCTTTGACATAYTTTCAGCAATCTGATATGTGTCATGACTAATATGTAATTTTGAAGTTTTAGTATTTATGAAAGTAAAAATTTGGTAGTCTGTTGGTGTGTYTTGTGGCCTCACAAGGCAGCAGAGAAAGCAGCCTCAGGTTCTCCTAACAATGTGGGCCCAATGAGATTATGATGCCATAATTTTATGTCTGCACTAGAAACTTAACTGCAGTAGAATGAGTATTTATGCATCTGAATACACACAACTGAGGGATTGAAAGTGGTTATTTGCAAAACAAAAGAAACTCACAAATTTGTATATTTTCACTTTTGTTGCATTTATTGCTCAGACAAAGGACTCTTGTTAATTACTGTATACGTATATATAGGTTGGTACCAGCAGCATTTGCATGCTCCCCAGCTTCTCAGAGACATTTATTGTTGTATGGCTAGCAATTGCACAGCTGTCACTGACTTTTATGGTCTGAGCCATATTGTTTGTGTTATTTATATCAAGTAAGTATTTTGTCTTTTWCAAAGAGGAACAAAGAAATCTTTTGTACTAAGATACCGCATCTTCAAAGCTCTCTGCTTGCATATGGAAATTGTCCAGAGTAGAACTACTGTGATTACAGCCAATCCCAGTAGCATGCTTAGGCATCTAACCAAAGCTTAAATGAAACTGAAGCACATCAGTCTAGATTTGTGACCTTATCAAACATTATGTCACATAAGTTCATCTCTTCCCCCTCAACTTCCTACACAGCCTTCTCCCACAAGGCACCTCCCTATTTTACACAGTGCTGCAAAAACTCAGAGCCCTGAACACTGACAGGTGTAAAACTCACCCACCCTGAGCAAGTTCACACATTCCTCATACAAAAGGCTTATATGGATTGCAGAAGGAGCCATAATCCTGCTGGTGTTCTCATGTGTGTTTAACAAGTGTTTTTCAAAATATTTTACAGCTGTAAAATTGGCTTGACTGCAATCACAGCAGTAGCTGATTAAAATTGAAACCAGGAAGATTGTGTGTATGCTTTAATCACTTAGGAATGGAAGTCCTTTCTGTGAGAAACCTGAATTCAGTGTCATTTGGCCTGAATGTCTCCTGGAAAATTGTTCTGATTAGCACCACAGGAATATTTCAGTTCAGTTTTTCACTGGAGTCTCAGGAAAAGGACAGGTTTTTGTGAATAAAGTTACTTAAATCAGTTTTAAAACTATAAAAAAAAATATAAAATAAGGACTTGATTTGAAAAATTGAAGTCAGCAATAAAAGTATTAAAAATCTAGGTTAYATACTTCAGTTGACAATTTAGTTTGCAATAGGATTTTTTCCTTGTAAGTTCTTTGCATGAAGTACTTAAAGATGAGATTGAATTGTTGTTTTTTTTTTAAAGCTGTGGTATCAAAATGAATTCCTCCAAAAATACTTCTAGATATATAATAATAGTGTAATCTGAGTATATAAATTGACAGTTAATATCATGTTTTGTCATCATCATAGTGTAATTGAACCTCTACAAAACCTCAAAACATATATGGTTCTTTCTATTTCTATAAAATAACAGTGAATCATTAATTTAATCTGAATTCTGTTTCCTTTATCATATTGGGGTTATTATGTGTGTGTGTGCATGTGTTTGTGTGTTGAGCATCTTCTAAGAAAATTTTTTTGAATCTACAATTGCTATAAAAACTTTTATTAGTRTAGTGACAAGGAGGCCTTCATCTGCCTTATTTGGCACTAGTCAAATTTTGCCTAATATCATCACTTATCCTTTGATCAAGAGTCATCTGTTTTTTAAATGGATCTGACTTAATACTTTGGTTCTATTGACAAGACAACCCAGTCTGTAGCTTTTCCTTTTCCTGAAAATCGTGTGATTTTAATTTTCAAAATCTATTTATTTTTTGTTTCTTCAAAATATTCAAATGATGTTCTCATTAATAACTTTGTAATTGTATGCAAATGACAGAAAATAGGGTACACATAATGACTCTTCAAAAAAAGAAAAAAAGCAAGTGATGTGCACTATGTTTTCTTTAGTATAGTGTTTTGGAGTTTTTTGCTTCTCCCTTACTCAGCTTTAAAAAAAAGGAGCCCATTTACTTTTATTCTTCTTCCTGTAGCAAAATAAATGATAYAGCCTGCAGCAGGCTCCCCCATCATAACCAGCACCTGCTGACTTTGATCTTTTCTCAATTATCCATCAGTGCCATAGAAATGGTACCTGGAAAACCTCACTGTAGAAGCATCTTCTCTGATTYGTTTCAGTCAATGTTCTACCTTGGATACAAATATTTCACCCACCTTTTACAAAATAACAACTATGTCTTCCTCTGCCTCCCTGTTTGCTTATTTATGAGCAAATTTTCTGATTCATCAGCTGAAACATTCATCRAGTCTTTTCCACATAGGACATCAACAACAAGTTTTCCACTTGCTTTTGAGATTTCTGTTCCATACAGATTTAGAGAATATATTGGTCCCTTCACAATTTTGATGTCAATTTTTATATGGTCCCATTTGACACCAGCAGACACTTTTATTTCACTGAAATCTTCTGTCAGGTGCTTCTAAAACCTAACCTCATATATATATCTTTGTATGGAAAAGCTTTCTTTTTTTTTTTTTTTGAAACTTTTCTTGAAATTAAAAATGAACAAAATATTCTAATTGTTTGTTTATGATTTTTCAATCCATTCAGCATATGTAATGATTCAGGAAAAATTCTTTTCAAGGCAAGCAGTYAATGAAGTGATTTTAAATTTTCACTTAYTGTTTTTCCTAGTAGCTGGCCATCTAAAGCACCTGACAATTTYTCCTCAAATGAATTCCACAATACTTACACCTAATTCAATTAAATGTAGAAACAAAGCAAGGGTCTTTTCATGGTACAAGATTGTCATTATGCTTTATTTTTTCATAGTACTTATTTGTGCATGAAGACATTGAAAAAGAAAGGATCCAAGTGGATTCTATGAAATCATGCATCATACTGAAACAAATATTTAATCTTTAATGGTCTTGAATTTTATACTTCCAGAAGTTTTCATTCCCTAAAGGATGCTGTGCTGACTGAGGGTAAAAGGTAGGATAATTCAGTGCAGTCCAACTCCCGCTGCAGCATGTAGATGCAAATCACAGCATATTTTGTCTGTTCCTTGTTTTGACATTGGACTAACKATTTCTGACAGCAGAAGAAACAAAACTAGTATGGGACTCTAGTGGTTCACTCAGAATAAGTGCATTTCTTAGTCAGGAAAAGTATATTAAACAATGGGATTGCACCTACATTCCAGTAACCTTCAGACTAATTAGATTGCTGCTATATCTACATGTAAAATWAGCTAGAATATTAATTGCCTCTGACTGTATTTTTWAAAAAGCTATAAAGTTAATGTAATTTGGAAAATTARAAATAATTTAAAGGAYCATTTCAAAGAGGATGTGCATGAGTAAAGAAATTCAGTGACTTTTGCATACATATTTTGCTGTACTGGAACAATTAATTGCTACATTTCTATTCCCATTACTTTAAAGGGCCATTCAAATATGATAATGATGAGACTAACTAAATATCCTGAAGCTGTAAATCATCTTAAAATTTCTGATTCAGCTGAATTCTATAATAAAGTGTTACATTTCTTATTTAAATTCCCAGCTACTTTTTATGARCATTTGGTTAAATGTCTTCAGTGGCAATGAATTAAACAGTATTCCTGTCTTTGTATCTGTTGAGAACTAACATGAATTAGGTAGCTCTCAAAAATCAGGTASAAAGCATTAAGCACTTTTATGCTTAGAAATATCTTTACCAGTTGTTAGAGCTAGTCCAGAAAACCTGAAAAAAGTTAGATACAACAGGATGCAGGCCACACAAGGAACTGTCATCTTAACTAGGCAAATCAGCATCAGAACTGAAAGTGTAAATGTCTTCAATATATACATTCTCTTCTATTTTCAATAATTTTCAAGCCTGTATGACAAAGTTAGTATGGCAAAATTAATTCTTTATATAATTTCTAACACAGGTATCAGGAAAACTGCTTCAAATTATCTCAGCAACCCAAATCCCTAACTTGAAAATCATTAAAACAAACTTCCCAACAACACACACAAAAAGATGTATGATATACAAGATTGTATAAGAGTACTGAATGAGTGAAGAACATTTCAACAACCTCAGTAGCTGTGTCAACTACAGACCAGAAAATACCTCTGAGAGCCTACTGTCTTCTCCATAAAAATCCCACCAGGAGCTCAGCTGACTTTAAAATTTGAAAATTATCTCTGAAGTGCTTTGCCCAGATTTCACAGGTATTTTCCTGTTCTTCTGTCTTCTGGTCAGAAAATTTTAAGTTTTTACTGTTCCAAATGGATTTACAGGCCACCCAAAGAAGTAGTGGATTTTCCTTCTCTGGAGATATTTAAAAYTCACCTGTTTGTGACCCTGTGCAACCTTCTGTAGGTGAATCTGTATTAACAGGGGGGTTGGACTATGTGATTTACAGAAGTCCCTCCCAACCCCAGCCATTCTTTTGTTCTGTGGTTGACACAGGACTGACTGAAGTCAAACTAGCATAAACCAGTGAAATATTTTTGATGTACAAATCCCACACTGAAGAAGYACCTAAAGTTATTTTCTGTATCATACTTCCAGACAAAACATACACTCCTTTTCCTGGACATTGTTTCTAGTGTGCTGACTTAAGGCAAAATGCAATAATAGAGGCTTTGTGCAGGCAAAGGAATTTTGTCATTTAGCATATTAAAATCACACATTTTTTAAAGTCAAGTTCTGCTCTGGATCTCAGTGCCTGACTGCCTTAAAGGAAGGCTGGGCCTTTGCACCTCTGGAGGCTGCAGCCAGAATATAGGCTTGTACTGCAAAAAACACCAGCCAAAAAACACCTGCAAAAATTTCCTCATGTTTCRCTGAGGGGAAAAGATTTGCTAAGAGTCAGAGAACTTGATCATCTCTTCCTATCTTGTTGATTTTCTTTTAACTGGGAAGAATTGTTTCTTGTTATTTCTAGTTACTTAACATAAAACCTAATACTAAGCTGATGGAATCCTTGTATCTTTTACCTCACCCTCACCAACAGAACCAGAAGAAAATCATGAGGAATCTGTCCCAATAAATATAGGTATATATATATATATATATATATATATATATATATATATATATAGGGGTTCAACTAGTTTCAGGCAAAATGTTTAATATTTCTAACTTGCATTCTTCTTCTTACACTTCTGTTGCCTCATACATTTTTTACAAGATTTATCCATTAAAAACGTTCATGAGTCACCAAGAAGTAACTGYTGAAATATTCTCTGGGATCACAACTCCTTCCCAGCCACATGCACAAAAAACATTGATGAAAGATTCTGTCTGTGCCAGGGTGCCACTACATTAAAATGTTAAAGTCCATTTTTAATGAGAGGATGTGAAAAAGAAAATATCTGCTAATGTGGTGGTGGGTAGACAGTGGCAGATTTCCCAAGATATTTAATAATATCCAAAAGAAATCTAGGAAAAGAAAGCAGACATAGAACTTTGATTTAAATATTTATTACCTTGCAAGAATATTAGAGGTATTAAATATTTTTAATGGCCTCAAATTTTTTTTTTCTATTTAAAGTTACAAGGAAAGTAAATTTCTGAAGATATAATATTTCACAGTTCAAGTACCAAGATGGCTTTTTCTCTACAAAAGAATCTGATCCTTTTTTCCAGAAAAGATGAAAATGTGCAGCACTAGAGCATCATTTGTTTCACTCAAACTTTTCTCAAATACAGTTAATTAAAAACCTAGGAGTGCATGGGAATTTTCAAAGCAATTCCCTTCTACAGTCTTCTGTCTATTAAGCAGTAAGTCACCTCCATCTAGGTCATCCTTTTCCAATGAGACCAACTTGAAAAGACACACAAATGGAATTCTGGAGAAAATGGGAACCGTTCAGCTCTAATACCCATTGTGCCAGAAACCTGCCATTTTCATAARTGATTGTAAGTGTGCTGTTGTTTTTTCTTGCTACTGTCAAGTTTAATTTCAGAGATGCCTCTTGGGAAAAAAAAGTTTTCCACATAAACCAGACCTTAAAATGCAATATAGAATTTAACTTTTAATACCCTGATAAACAGCTAAGCAAAAGGSTTGATACATTTGACTTTTGTTTTCCCCAAAATTTTGTCAATTAGTCGGGAAACATCAAGTCTTGCAATAGAAATCACAGCTTCGATTACTCCTGATACAAACAGAAGCAAAGAGCTCAAAACTCAGTGTTGGGATTAGAACTCCACCATGCATGAAATTGGTTTTCCAGGAAACCCATAACTTGGGATAGTTGCATATCAACTTTGCCTCAATGGCAAGTTACTGAAGGGTTGATTTTGCAGTATCCACACTCAGAGCAGATTGTTCATGCATATCCTCACTGTGCATGTCCACATTGGCAGAAGAACACTGAAGCTGCAAGAGGAACACTTCAATACAACTTAAATGYTAGTGCAGCCTTAGTAATCTAAATTATTTTCATAACATGCAATTTCCATTCTAGCTTCATCTTCAGTGCAACAGGCCGGTAAATTCACGTGTACATGAGAGGATTATTTTGACCCTCTTCCTTCTGCTATGTTAATATAGTCTGGCTTTTCAGGGTTTTGATATGCTTATAAAGTAAAAAAGTTTCCTGTTCTTATATGAGCCCAAACACACATAAGAAATGAACATCATTTAAACTGAAAAATTCTTATTTATGAACACAATCTAGTTCTCATCTAAATTATGCAGGTGGCAACAAGAATAATTTTTTTGAAGTTACTTTCTATACAAGGCTAATTTCTGAAAAATCTTCAAGCTACTTTCTTTAATTAAATGCTACTGATCAGTAGCATTCTAATGGATAAAAGTTAAAAAGCAAGTATTTTCAAGATAACTTTAGAAGATACCAAAGCAGGGGAGAGTTCTACAAACATAAGCATATGTTTGTAGAATAATAAGAGAAGCATATGAAATGAAATAACAATTCTGCATTTTTACTTACTTAAAGTAAGATAATTCCTTTCCTGTGTAAACACTCAAAATAAATTAAGCAGTCTTGTTTAGTCTTCCAAAAGATGAGTGCTTACGTCCCAGCAAAGACTGTGAACTGAAAGACATGAAAACAGAGCACTGATAAGCGACTTAACCTTGGCCAGGAGCAGAGAAGTAGGGGCACAATTAGCTGTTGTATTCCACATCCCAGCTGAATTAGAAGAATAGCTACACATTTCAAAAGCTAAGATGCTTCCACTGTGCTCATGAGCCCACAAAAATGTAACATTTTTACAAAGATAATATTATAAACTGTAGAACATACCAGATTTGCAGCCTGCATGAAAAAGACTTGTTAGCCACATGTCTCCAGTCTGTGAGAATAGACTGGTGCTAGAAGCAGCCTGCTGGTAAGYTTTTCACTTCACAATRTCCAGCTCAAAACAGACACTACTATTCTGTAACAGCAGCACTGCMTGGGTACCTGTTTACAAAGAAAGATAGACCAAAATCATCTTCTGAAGATTTCACTGCACACTGGCAGATTTGAGATAAAGGAACAAAAACCACCTCTGTTTCCCATAGAGTGACATATTTGGAAATATGTATACGTATATGTATATGTATACATATATAATTTGGTTTGTTTGGTTTTGGTTGTTTTTTGTTGCTGTTATTGTTCGTTTGGGGTTTTTTGTTAAAGCAACTGAATTAGACAAAGCAGATTTTTTTTTTTTTTTTGCAGTGTTAAGAGAGTGGGAGAATGTGGAATCAAGCCAGGACATCTAGGGATTTTCCCACATTGTAAACTTGATTTCCTGATTTTCAAAACTGAAAATGTGCCCTTGGAGAATTCTGAGAGCAAACTCATCACTCCCTTTAAATCAAGTAGGTGTTAAAATCTGCAGGATTGATTAATTTAACCTGAAGCACTTTATTGATGATGCAGAGGAATGTATTTTTCTACCTGCAAAATCATCTCAAAATTGGYATTACAGCTTTTCTATCAAAGGCATGACTGCCAGACTGACATAGCATTAAGGAATATGTGGATATGTAATTCACAATATTTAACTGGAAATTAACAGAAGTGAGGGCAAGAAATTATTTTAAAATAATAGGTTTGGTTTGTATATGATATTGTAAATCAGTGAGGTTTCTCTGGCAAAGTAGCTTGTAATTCCTTGGGACTGAGTGGGTAAATGCTACAGTTCAAGTCAATGCCAGTTCAAGTCATAGGATCAGAAGGAACAAGTGGTCTGTATATAATATTATCAATTACATTAAGGACAATGATTCTKTCAGACACCATACTTAGTTGCCTAGTGTATTAGAATTGATTATATTCTCTGAAGTCTTGGAGAGGTGACCTCCTCCACATTTAAGAGTTCTAATGTGTTCTTTAATGCACAACCAATGCTCTGCAGGCATTTAAATGGTGTGCTAATGTCCAGTTTCAGACTGCTGATGTAAACTCTTCTAGTGGAAGGAAAGCACAAGAAAATCGTAGCTTTCAGTGGATAAACACATGTTAATAGGAAATGGAATAATAGAACTAAAAGGTTACCTGGATGACTAAATGAAATTGCCTAATATTCTGGGAAAGTATTCATTTAATAAGTGCACTCAACACTATGCAGAGACACCAACACCATATTCARTCTCTAAAAACTAAGCTTTGTATTGGTATCTTTAATTTTTTATGGCCACCTACTTATTAGTTAACATGCCAGCAATCTTCTTTTGGTTCCTCCCTACTGCTTTCCTTCTCACCAAGTTTGCTGACAGAAATTATTTTAGTTGTCACTTCAGTTTTAATATCACTAAGCTAAATGTTAGAAATTTTCTCAATCCCTCCTCTTCCTTCAGTCAATAATTTTGTATATATGTTTCACACTGTATTAATTTTTGCTGACTGTAGGGAACAAGTTATATTCATGTAGGGAACAAGAGCTACGCACATATTTAAATCATGAAATTAAATTCCATTTTGTGAGTAGTAGTATAGAAATTAAATTGTCACTATGGTTTTTTTTATTTCTTTCTTCATGTGCCAGACAGTGGAGAGCTTCAGAAAATTCCACCCATGCTTTGGTGGGATTGAATACCATTCCCTATATTCCATACACAACCCATCATATCTCATTGATGAGGATAAATGATGAAGGAAAATAGCACACTACAATTCTTAAGAGTGAATTATCACTGGATAAGTGGTATTGCAGAAATCTGTAGAAATGATACTGCAGATGAGCAAAGACTGGACGAAATTCTTTATTTCTGATTTTCATTGCTGTAAAGAACACTCTAAAAAACTGTTTAATTACTGAATCATTACCATATAGGATTCATGGAGTTCCTAAGTTTTACTAAGAGTCTTGTTCCCTAAGATTTGGCTTGGTAGATGAGATGCCAAGCATCCTCTTTTCCTGTGGGCACTAGGAACTGCTTACTGGTTTTAGCACACTCTTCGTAGTCTTTACTTACACTGTGACTCACTTGCACAATATGTTCTGATCTTCAATATATGGAACCAGTGAAATTGTGCATCTGGTGTTACCACAGACTGTGGGTGCAGGTGAAGGGAATAAAATGGTACTAATTGGGGATTTTTTGCATCAGGGTACACTCTTGGCATTGAGGCATAACCAGAAAGTTAATTTCATTGCAACTTCACATAGCTCTTATGTTGTTCCAACATCTGGGACTGATGTGACCTCAAACACATTCCCTTCAAGTAAAATAATTTTCATCTGTACACTACTTTCTATATTACTCTAGGAAAATTGTATTAAACTAATTTTAAGAGTTCACTTTTCCACTAAGAAACATATGGAGGGATAATATCTGCATGAATTAGATACAAATGGCAYTCAGAACCCAGCTATATTTTCAACTGATCTGAGTAGACACAGCTCTGGAAAAGGTAAATTAATTTTTTTTCAAATACTTCWGCAARTTATTTGGGCTCAAATATTTTATAACACAGCAAGCATTGTAAGGACAATGAAGAAAGATGTATTTCCACCTCAGGGAAATAATTTKTTTCAAGCAGAAGTGCATTTACTCAATCATCAGAAAATTTATCTCATTTCTGGTTTTCTGAAACAGTAATTTTAAAAATACAGAATTAATGGGGATTAGCTACAWCACTTTCCAGCACACAAGCATTTTAAATAGTAAAACAGATTCATCCTTATAAAAACATTTATGGGTCTAAAAAGTAGTCAATATTGTTTAGGGAATATTCAGCATAGAGGAGGTATTGTTGAATAACTGCTTCAATTCTGATCAAGAAAGTGAAGCTACAGTATAAAAATTCATATCAAGCAGTGGAAGATTTATATTTAAGTGTCAGTAATTTGAATGTTTAAGAACAGTGTTTCCAGACATTCACCTTAAAGATCATTTTATTGTCAATATATTCTTACAAAATCCAAACAAATAATAGTCTCTTTCCTTAAAACTTAGTTTTATCACATTTTTAAGGAGTTAAAAAAAAAAAACCAAAACTGTGGAAAATCATTTCATACCTCATTTCCCCAAATATGCTATTGATGAATCCAACTGAAAAACTGATGAATGTATGAATTCAGTTTTAAAAAGGTTTTGTTTGGTTTTTTTTTTTAGTACTGTGAACTCTGTCCTTTTAACAGGAATTACTGAAATGCAGATCCCTCCATATTCTGTTACTGTATCTCTGCCATTACATTTCTTTTCAATTTCATGGGCAAACAGAAGAAAAAAGGCAAAACTCTTCTAAACACACAGAAATAATYCATCTAAGAATGTGATCATGGACTTTGATGAAATTTGTATAATCACCTTACACTTAATAGAATTTTTCAGATTCAGTAGCCACATTTCCTCTTTCCTTAACCKGATAAAATCTCTATAATAACTTTTGCTTTTGTAAAGTCAAAGGAGACCACACAAATTTGACTCTAGGGTGAAAAATAAAGTTTTTCTGTCAACATTGTCAAAGCAAGTTATTCATAAATTGCAATACTATATGTATTGCTCTGTATTTTTCTTAGGATTCTTTTTYTAAAAGCTGTCTGTTTTCAGTATGTACCACATTGGAAACTCTGGTATTACTTAATAATTTTTCTTTCTGAAAAATAAGAGGTGAGCAAATTTTTCACTGAAAGTACAATAATAATTAAGAACAAAACATAGAAACAACAACAACAAAACAAACATAAAAAACCCCACAATAAAATAAAAAAGCAAGATGATCTTTTAAGATGTGACTTAACTTTTAGTTGAACCAGTTACCTGTCATTTCAGGCAGTATCTCTACTTACTGTTTAAAGATTCATGTAACGTTAATATTAGGATTATCTAAGGATAAAAAAACCATCTTCATTTTTTAGTTATGTTCTTTGTTTTTGTAGGAAATRCTATCATTTAAATCTGGTGAATATTTATTAGAATAGAACTGCTGAATGAATACTTGAAGAAGAGAATCAGCAGATAATCACTAATGCTTTCCCACAGAGACACACATTTACCAGAAGAACCAGGAAAAGCAAGGAAGTAGAGTTAACTGCTAAGTACAGTAGGACTTGGATTGCAAGAAAGAAAAGGGGTTGAAAAGTGTTGCTGATGATTAAAATAGYATTTGTTTTGTTTTCCTCTTCCTTTAGTGCTTGATAGAGCATTTTGTGGACTAATAGGTAACATCAATAATGCACACTGGTCCTTGAACTCTCATATTTGTTTTAAGAAAARCAGAAAGCATGYACTTTGYTATAGACAATATTCAGAATAAGCTTTACAACTTTTTGGGTGCTCACTGGAAGAGGCCTTCTTTTTTATTTAGATGACYTGTAACCAGGGTCTACCAGTATTACAAAAATACTATTGTTAYAGACATTATCCTCTTTACWGTGCTATTCATAGGAGAATTTGGTCTACTATAGTAYCTACACTCTTAGGGTATTTGGTGTTTGCATTTATAGATGAACTTTATACACAGTTTTAATTTTTTGTTGCTATATGTATAATACCATTCTTTACTATAATTCTGGTTTTCTCCTTAGCCCTGAATTTTTAAACCTGTTCAAGGTTTAAAAAAGAAAATTAAAAAAAATAACACRAAATATGTGGAAAAAGGCATAAAAAGACAATCAGATCTTCCTTTTCACRTTAGCAGCTTGTCTACACCAAAAAATCATTTCATGGTTAATTAGGGAACTCTATCTCTGAACAATACAGGAAGCACATTTCTGTGTATTTTTTTATGTCTACATACAAAAAAGTTGTCACTGACAATTTGTATATTGATCTTCTGCTGCACTGGCAAGCTAAAAACCAACATTTTACAAAATATTAGATGTCTGGGGATGTCTTCAGGTAACCAGTTCAGTCACAGTAAATTTTTCAAGACAGATAAATGGAATTAGGGACTTGTTTTCAAAGTGCTAACAGGAGTGTTATTTCCCCTTGATGCTTTAAAAGCATTAGTCTAAGAACTTCCTTAATTTCTTTACGGTGTCTGGGGCTCAATTGTTAAATATAGGGCATCAGTCTTTTTCTGTTCTGCTGATACAGATAGCAAAGTTTCACATTACAACTGGTTTGCTGCTTCAGCAGTTGTGAAGGACCTGTGGTCAGCTGCAGGGCATTCTCATACCACAGCAGCACTGATTGGATTTTAAGAAAAAAGGAAAAAGTTTTCCTGTCTTAAGGCAGGACAGTATCATAACATCTCAGTTACGACAAGTGAGTTTTAGTGYGCAGACTGAAAAAAGTGAGTATTTCCCAGAAATAAGCTTTAAAACGTTTCATAAATTATCTATAAAATAGTCAAATATGCTGCTCCATTAGCCAAGACAATATCCTAATAGGGAAGCAAGTGATCTTTCATCATACCATTCCCTTGCAGCAGGAAAATATTTAGTATAAATATACTAAAAGTATAAAACATTTAGTATAAATCAGAAAAATGAGAACAGAATGGTACTCCAACTGCAAATATTTCTAGGACTGACACAATGCTTGCATCCTGCTCTTAGGTGCAGGAAGGTTTCCATCAGATATTGAGACTCAAACATGCACAAAGCASAGTTTATGGAGCTGAAGGATGGATGCTGAAGCACAGATGTAATAAAGCAGGTCTGCAGGTGTTTTCGGTTCCAATCCTGGCACTAGTGAAGGATTGTGAACTCCAGTTTAGTGAACTCTGGAAGGCTATTCTGTCTCTAAAATCTGTGCTAATTTTCAAGTATTCCATGTAAGACCCTATGCAGTTTGAGTCTCTATAAKAAAAGCTGTATTACCTAGGTTATCATTTGATGTATTAACAGAGCAAACTTGAAACAAGATAGAAGTTTTTRTACAAAAAACACATGAAAGGATAAGAAAGTAACAGAGATTCTTTTTGTGTACTACAAACTCTAACTTGCACTTCACTTTACAGGAAAACAGYTGTGTGTTATTTAAGTGATAATAGCTGATAATTCTTTTTTAATCATTATTTTACATTGCTTACTCCCACTTGACTTCCAGAACTGCAAGAAAACCTTGATCCAGTAGAGATAGGTGGATAACATCTAATTCATTACTGTAGGATTTGTGGGCAATATGGGGAACATTTGATTGTATTGCATGTAAAGCTCTTAYTTGACTCACATACCATACATGTTGCAGGTAACGTTCAACAGCCACCGTGGTTCTTGCAATTTAATTTAGCTGGGTATTTACTTTAACCAAGCAGGGGCTGATGGGTCAGAAAGCACTCCTCCTAAAGTGCAAATGCCACAAGTGGAAGGTGCATGATCTAGTGAAGTACGATGATTTTGAAAGTCTACTGGTGTAGAAAAAATCCATTGTGTAATAGTGTAAAATCCTCTTCCTCTCCATGTCATATTCCAGACATTATCATGATTTGAGTTTGATAGAAAAAATTTATTTTGAGAATGTCTCTTAAATGCAGCAATTATTTCGAAAAACAAAACCTGGTTGTTATCAGAATTGATTTCAACAGTTTGATTCCCTCAGTTATGGTATATTTTCCTTAGATAAGTTAATGCTGTGAGCTCTCWGAAAAATTAATAGCTTTGTAGTCTAACAGGTCCTACAGCCAAGATATTCAATTTTCCAACTCTAGATTTGTCCTCAACTCACTGTGAATTTCCAGAAGTGACTTACAGAGGGAATTTCATACTGTCTTAGGGAATAATTGCTGCTTAAAGTCAAAAGGGTTTGCATTGGCTACTGGCTTAGGCTTTATGTTGGGTTTAGTCTTTTTTTTATCCAATCTCTTACGCATGTGACAAATTAATTAAATTTTTAAGAAAATATTGAACATCAACACTAATATTTCACTTGTGAAACATAATTTTCTGTTGTTCCCTCAGACTATATTCATTATCAAATATGCTATTTTGATTGTTACAGAATTATAATCTAAGTATTGCCACATAGTTTTCCTCATTCATGGTGTGTTCTTAAAGCTTCCTGTCATTGGTCTGCCAATGTTTCTTCTCMATTTTATCAGTCTTAGATAAGATACCCCTGGCTTTAAGCTTTATTGAGTTTGTAACAAACTTGGTTCTAAATTGCCCTAGATCATTAATCACTAACTTCCTGCTGTGATCCTATCTGGGACTGTGGACCTCCCTGATATGTGGTCAGAGTTTACCTATTGCATGTACCAATTCTAGGTATCTTACTTAAATACAAACCTTTTCCATGTGATGGTACAAAGTTCTTTATTATTCCCTCCTGAAAAGGAGTTGTAGGTTGAATACTGAGCATGACTATCCCAGCAATTCAAAATAGGAAGACAGGAATTATCCAAAATATTGATTATAAATCTCCGTTTTATAGGTTTTAAACCAGAGRGTTCATACTTTATTGGCAGTGTTAAAATTCAATATAAATTTAAGAAGTTACTCTCTGGAATTCACTTGAAATTCAAGTCTTAACAAATAGTCAGATGCACAAATTTCAGTCATCACCTGAACTTCATCATTGTACTTTCCCTATTTTCTTTCTGCTCGCATGCAATGTCATCCAAATAAAATTGCTCAACATGATGGTCCCAAATTTAGCAGTTTGCTAGAGAACACACTTGCACATTATTATACATCTTCCACTATTCTGGTTCACTGAGGTAAAATGTTTTCAGATTAATAATCCAGTACTGCTCYGTGATGTCCTTTCTAGAAAAAGGAAAAGGTTATACAGACATATACACACTCCKATGCACACAAAAGGCAGCAGATACTGTGTAGCATGCTTGACACTCCTGCATCAAAGAGAACAAAAAGCAGATTAATTTTCCCCTTTTGTATTATTTGTTTCAGGAAGAAATAAAGATATAACAGCAATACTCATGCAGAAAAACATGAGGAATTCCTTACTGCAAAGCCAGACAAAGTTTAGCAAAAAAGTGAGGCTATGACTATTGTCTTGGCTATGAAAGATGCTGACACGAAGGTTCTTCAAGGCCTTCCTGACCATGGAAGCTCAGCACACCTCAGAGGAGCTCAAGCTGTGATGTAAGAAAGGCAGGAAGAGAAACATGCATGGAGGAGAAAGTCTGGGAGTTATTGGGTGATTGCTATTTGGTAAGACAAAGGATTGATTCTGTGAAAAATTAATCCCATAGATGTAAAAAGTGATTAAATATTCAAACAGACTCTAGGATCATCGGTTCAAATAAATTTTTAMTTTACTTTGCCTAGATAAATTTCTCTTTATAATACTCTCAGCATAATTTTTCTACAAACTTTTCCTATAGGCTACAGATGTCATCAAATTCACATATTGTAATATTAATATAAAAATATTATAAASTTGAACTAAGACATTCCTGTGAATTAATTTCTGGGTGTTCTTTATAAAAACATTTTAATACTTCCCCAATAGTCCACTGTCAGATTTATAGAGCAGATTGCTGTAACATACCTTGACTCTTCTACCTTTTTCCTGAGYAAGCCCATGTGATATCTTCCAGTATGATTTTTGTGCTATGTACTAATAAAACAAATTAGAAATATGAGGATATTTTAAGGTAGCTATATAAAGTGTTTGCATTGTTTGCAGAAAGGACAGTCCTTTAATTGTTATTCCACTGCTAAATAATTGATAGCTTGACAGTAGCTCACATTGCCTCCTAAAAAGAGTAAATATTAAACACTGCTGTATCTGTGCAAGAGAAGACWCTGCTGAACATAAATACATCTGTTCTACTCTAGCAAGGTATTTAGCACTTGGCTGTTTAGTTCCTGCTTTGTGGCAGGACAGTTAATACAGTGCAATTATATCATATAAAACCCTCATTACAAAGCACAGATTCAATTTTATAATGTATATAAACATACCATCCTTTTATAGTACTGTAATTAATATTCTCCATGGGGAAAAGATAAGGAGCAAATATTCCTTCGGAATGTTTCTGTACCTAAATTCTTTACCTATTACACACTGGTGCAAATTAAAAGCCTCAGTCAGAACAGGGTGAAGACTCCCACAGAGGAGCTCACAYCCTCAAGCATTGCAGCACCTCATGCCCTGTCTCCCAATAGACATTTTGTCCCTTAGACCCATTCAGCCACACCTCTTCATCTCCCTGCCATTCTGGGAAAGCAAGCATAAGCATCCACTGTATCATAGCAAGGGACAGGTTATCTGCAGGATAGAAGGGGGCTCTGCAATATCCCTGTATTCAAAATACTGAGAGAAAGTAGCTACCTCATATGYGTATGCTTAGGTTGTATCAAGGTTTCCAGTAGAATTCTAATTTTTGAAAATTTTGGAAGAAATGTAGAGGAATTTAGATCTCTGACCAAAGAAAAATGCTGGTTACCTGAATAATTAATATAAACTTGAGTTTTTTCCAGTTGAAAGATGGAATCCCACCAATCTTCTTAAATGAAGACCACTTAGGAAAAAAAAATTAAAACCATGTTTTATGTATTGAAAAGAGAGGGCATGTCCGACTGTTAATTAGCAATGTTGTTACCATATCAATTTTAACCAGAAAAAACAAAAATATTTTTTGTAGAAAATGCCTGTTATAGAAAAAGAATGTGTCAAGTCCCAAACTGGACTGTGAAACATTAGCATAACAGAAACCAGGTTTTGTTTGGGGTTTTAACAGTTTGTTTCCAATTGTTTTCCTTGCTTGCTTCCTTTTTTCACATATGGATCACTAAAAACACCAACAGATGTTCTTTGGCAAATGACTGCATCCACTGAAATAAAACTTTCCAAATAATATCTCATCTTTTTTCACATCTCCCTGCAATGTGTCCAAATCTGTGCGTAGGCTAAGAATTCTTAAGCCATTTAGAAAATTAGGCAAAGTATATTTAGTGTTTAATTGTTATTATTTAAAAAATAAATCACAAAGAAAACCAGATACTCACTACATCCTTACATTTGAAATAAAAGATTATGAACACCTTTTTTTTAGCACAAAAATTTATTTGTCTGTCTTCTGGAAATTCTGCAATATATATGATGGCATTATTTTCTGAATTTTAAAAATTGTGTACTTAAGAAATGTTTACTCTATGTATTACAGGACTGGTTGTATATTACTTTAAACAGAATAACTTATTCTATAGCAGTTTCAAAATAGAGTCTAGATGGAGTTAAAATAATTTACTGCCATGGTAGTTAAAAATGAAGATGTGGAAGCCTATTAAAATCCCATTGCAGGAGCTCAAATAATGCTTAGCACTTTCTGGGTATTGCATGATTTTGAAAAATAAAATAAAATATCAAATGAGATAGAAAKTTGCTGCCTGGAAAGTGCAGATTCTATGGGCATGGACTAATAATSTTATATATAATCAGACTGGAAGTAAATCAGACTTGGCATTCTGGTCAAAACTAAACAGTAACTTGTCAGAACATGCCATTCTCTTTGAAGGTTCTCTTTTTTTGCTTGATGTGTATTATTTCTTTTGCTCTTATTCATAAATGCTAATGACATATACATACAATTACACATTGTAATTATAGATAGCAAATTTCTAAAATTATGGGTCTGCACRTTTCTCAAATAAATAGTTTAATACTGGCTTTACTGACAGAATACTAGCTTGGTGTAGAAAACCAGCAGTTAGGTTTGATTATACAGAATAATTATATGGCATGAGCTTTGAAATTAAAAACGCATAATATAAAATGTAATGACTATTTCTAACATGGGAYTAAATTGAATAAAAARGGCTTTGCTGATCTGGAACAGATCTTAGTGTTGCATGACCTGAGTTGGCCTGAACTTTTTTCCATCTAGTAAAGCCTGAAAAAAATAATAGTCTGCTAACTTCTTTGCTAAAAAATAGGCAGAAAGCTACCTTTTACATGCCAGACACAGCTTATTTTGTCAATATATAGCTATGCAAAGTAGAAGCAGATGCCAGCACAGCAGAGAGCTGAATTATCTAACAAATATTTTAGCATTACAGAATGGTACTATTGGTATTTGCTGAAAATATCCATCTAATACAAAATTTGATAAAGTTATTCCTGTACCTTTTTGCATTAGGTTAGAAATRGCTCAGCTAAAAAACCAAATCCAATACACAATAGGATTAAGATTCCAAAACAAACTGGGAGTAGCTAAGAGCATCCATTTTAACTTTGTATTTTCATCACTTTTTGTTACTTTTTCATTCTGTCTGGAACTATGATATATAAAAAGGGAAAAAGCCACTTGAMTATGACTATTAACTATGAACACTTTTAGACTTATTTCTGCCTGAAATCAATGATTTAAACTGAAAGGGAAAGATCAAAGTTTTTAGGAAGAAAAAGTATGAAAAGTTCATCTAATTCTGATCAGCTGCTGCATTCTAACTCATTTTGTGTMGATATGGATGCACATTATTTTGTATATCTTTTATTTCTTCAGTAATCAACAAGGTAATTCAGTTACTTTTGTAAGTATGGGATATAGAATTAAAACACACACTTAAAAAACAGACAGCTGTATATYCTTACTCTTGAGAATGCTCTATAGAGTCTGAACTACAGTACTTTCCAGATTTGCAGGACGAGTCCCTTTGGAAGATTTTACATACCTATTTTTTTTTTTTCCATAGACACAGACAGTAGTGCCACCTACAGTTAAGGTTGATTGAGGCTTTCTATTACAGGACCATTTTGGCCAACTATAATATTGTAAAGCTGATGGTTTTGGTAGAAGCTTTCTCTCAGAACACTTGTCATTATGTTTTGTTTCACCAGAAACAGSTTCAACAGTTCTGATTGTATGACAGGTGATRTATCCACTTTCTTGCCACTGAAAAGAGGAAAGAAAYRTCTTGATGAAAACCTCCAGCCCTCYCCTATTTCATGTCAAACRTGAAGAGCCTGGCTTCAGTGAAGCACCTTAAGAGGGACAGAAGTCAATGGTAATGTGAGAATTATGAAGTAGAAAGTGAAAAATCAGAAGGCAACTCTGGATGGAGAAGAGATTAGGCATAGGACTGAAGCAGAGGACTAGTAGAGAACTAGAGACAAAAGGGTCAGTCATACAGAAATTTTTTGGTAGATACTCACTTCCCTGAAACCTGAAATGGAGTACACACGCACTTGCCACTTTTTTATGAAGACTTTCACCATTTTCTTTCAGATMTAAAAGATCACATTGTTTAAATCATACTGCAAGTCTCCTAGATTCAAGTAATCCTAGATACAAGTAATTGCTGAAAAGAGTTATATTTAATTCTTTAACAATGATTTAGCATTTACTTTACCTGAGTTTATGTATTTACAGTTATTTACTGTAAGATTCAAGTGTTGAATTGAAAAATTTCTTAAACTTCTGTGCTGTAATGTCCCTGTGATTTAGCTATTTTTGGTGCTGAGAATATGCTTAACTGTGATACTTGGTACATGAAGGAAGAGTTGAAAGAAAACCTTGTTTATACAGCTTTTATAGCTCCTTTTCATAAACAGGAACAAATAGGCTTTTTTTTCCTTTATTGTCCTAGTACCTTTTCTAAATTGGTTGTAGTAACATCTTCAGCTCATTTCACCTTACTTAATGCCTTGTATCATACCTYTAACTGTTTAAATTCTTTTAACTGGAATTTGTCAGAGCATCTCTAAATTGACAGATGTCTAATTTTTTTTTAAACTCTTCTATGTTCAGTCTGTTTCTTAAGGCAATAGTTCTGGTTTATTGCTTTGTAAAAGATGTAATTTAAAGCCACCCTCCAATGCTTGAAAATATGAAAAAATCTTTTAAAATATTATTCAAACTTCAGAATTTATTATAAATATTATTGACCTTTTGTCCTCTGATTGTCTCTTTCAATTTTCTTACTGAAATTGCCAGACTCTGTTAATTCTGCAATTAATACCAATTCTATGCTCACAAATTTTTCTCAATACTATTTTAACCACCTGTAGCATCAGATGACTTCACTGTATTGAACTTAAATAATTTTTGTGGGTTTTTGTGTTTAATCACAGACTTTCAAGGGAGAAGAGGATGCMAATGAAAGGAAATATGAAGTAGATATAATTTAAAGTATTCGCAATTGTATCTAAACCAGTGTTTGCTAAAAGTATAAGAGGGCTTAGAAAATACAGTATTTGGAATCGAGAAGTACATTGTGAGTAGACTTACCATATGTTATGATAACATGTACTTCTTTTTTGCAATTAAAAATTGTCCCTTTTAACTAGAATTGTTTCCCTAATGGAAGTCTTCTGATTAGTTTCTATTACTGATGATTTCATTACTATGCCTGCACCTGTGAGGAAATTGATGATCATCTTTTGTCTTGGACAAAAGATGTTTACACTCTTTTTAAAAAAATATTATTCCAAAGGGTCTGTAGACATATTTCACAATACATTTCTGCCTTGCATTTATAGACCTCTCACTTATTTTATGTWGAGTGATATCATCTCAGATCACAGCAGTTTATTATTATATAACTCTTTTAGGGAATAGCATGGAGGAAAAGAGTAGAGGAAGACCAAAATGCTGCCTTCTAGAGCTTCTGCTTTATAGAAAAGTGGATCCCAGCTTTGCCCTTCATAGTTTTAACTATTACTCCCCAATTCCTTCAAATTATCTGAACATMTCTATTATTAAGTACTAAATGTACTTTATGATAAATTAATAAATGCAGAAGGATAATTTCTTCACAGCTATACTATAGCTTTCTTAATATTAAAAATTTGAATGTTTATTTTTATTGTTAAGAACTTTCAACAGCTATTATTACTGAGATCTAGTAAGAGCTATGAAGAACCATGACTGTGATCTTCCTGTTTTCTTTTCACTTAAAGTTGTCCTGATAAAAGAAAGATTATGCATTTTTCTGCCCCTTAGGGTGACTATTCTCATCTTTCCTTACAACTGCTTTACAACAAATGGGCAATCAATGAGAGCCAGCCAGAAATATGACTTCAAGGAAACAAAGCATTCATTCTTTGCATGTATCTTCCAATAACATCTTGAGGAGAGCTCCCAGTGTATCCATCTCCTTTTTTCCATTTGTCTGTGCAGGAAATAGTCACTTGGATGATTTGTTCAGAATTCCAAGGGATCCTAAACAAATAACCACTTCACTTGTTCATTCATGATCCTTCATGTCTGAGAGAGCACATGTTGCACACAGATGCTTTATGCATGCACAGTAAATCTGATATATGCCTGAAATATGTCTGAGCATCAGCTCTTTTGGACCCATSTTGTTTGCTGAACTCAAAGTCAAAGCAAATTTTTGGACATGTATTTTAACACATATTGTTGAAACAAAAATGTTTAAGAAAAAATAGCCACTTKTTTGTATAGACATAACTACAGACAACATGCACATCTCAAAAAACTACTGAAAATATATTTTTTTTTTATAATGTATTCTAAGTTATGATGATACATGGTGATACAATGTCTGATTAATGGCTAGGTATTCAGAACATATATATACTCATTGGAAACCAAACAAAGTGTGAAAGGGGAAGACAGATGGTGTGTAAACAATATTGGTTTTCAGGCAACATTGCCAGTCCTTTAGGTCACTGTATGAAAGACTGATGACCATCTGAGGTGCTTCCATGAAAAAATGCAAACAACCTACCTTAAAAACATCAAAAGGTGCTGAAATACAAAAATAAGTAAATAAAAGGGGGTTTTTCTGAGGTTAGTCAAAAAGCCAAATTTAGATCAGAGAACACATTCTGGCTTTAACAAAATGGAATGTTTCCCTCTAGCAGGAACACGCTGGAAGCTCAATTATTAATGAGAAGTGATAAATCCTATGTGCCTGARAACTCTCCATATGTAATTTACTAGTGCCTTCCTAATCCATCTTGCTGCACTAGCAAGGGAATAAATGYAATGATCTCAAAGGTCTTTCTTTTCCATCTCTGATTTCTGTGAATCTACGTTTTTCATGGAATGATTATTAAAGAGATTACTGTCCCTGAATCAGGATCATGTAAACATATACAGCTATAAAGATCCATAAATTATAGACTTCATTTTTTCAGGATGTAAAATATTTAATTACTAATCATCCAGTAAATAAGAAAGTTCCATGGTTCAATAGAAGTAAAATCATCATAGGTTTTTTTTTCTGCTTATTTGTTGGTTTATTCTTACTAGTTACTCTAAAATTAATTCATAAGTTGACCATATTTCTTCACTGAAGAAAAGCAACAATTACAGAAGGTTTGTAGTGCTATGAGCTGGCATATAGTTTCTAAATRTTTCAACATGTATTGAATAAAACTGCAAAAATGTTAATGGGCCATTTATAAAGAGTAGAAGATTTTCAATACTTCATGCATGAATCATATTTTTCATGTATGTATCTCATTAACATATATTGTATTTTCAGACAYGGTTCATACCTTTATATAGATTGTTTTATCCACTTCTAGTCATTAGAAACTTGATCATCACGGCTTTCTGATTCATGAAGCCATTTGAAAAAATGATGCATAAAGACTGTGGTATAAATAAAACCACTACAGATATTAGTTTATTCTTTTTTCAGTGCCAAAAGAATTCATTCATTCTGGGGAAAAAATTTTATATATTTCAAATCTGATATACAAAATATCATTCCAATTAAAGTGGACCTTTATGAACTGGAAAATTATTTTAAAGCATTGTGATTTTTTTTCCCTAAATCTTCCATGCTAGATAAAGTGGATGGTTCTMTTTGAATTTACTGTAAGAAAAGATTTTTCATACTTTTCATCTGTGGCCATTTCATGCCAATAGTGCTGGTTAAAAAGTGRTCACTTACAGGAAACAAATGAGACATGGCAAATTGCTTGTAAGAACACAACACTTTTCATAAGAAATAAAGTAAAACTAAAGAACAAAGTGAAATATTTAATAGAAGAGGTTCTATATACAGCTACTATACAGCTAAAGCCATTGCAGTAAAAGTAATTTAAAATTGTATTCTGAGAGATATCTTTCCATTCTTAAGCAACAGAATCCAATTTTGACAAACTCAGAAGTGAAATAATATTATTACAATGGAATATTGTTTTCCATAACCTATATGGGACATGGAATCTATGAAATCTTATCAAGTCTATTTTTAAAGCTCAGAAGTACAAAATCTCTAAAACTTACCATTCCTTATGCATAAGCACCTAACAACTGGGAAAAAAAAAAAAAAAGCATTCTTTTTAACTCTAGTCTACAAGAACACTGTGTTGCATTTTATTTCCTGAAATAATTCCAGGAACCAAACACCAGGTCCTCCAATATTGWGAAGGAGAAGAAGGAGAAGAAWCACAAAAAYAGAGACCAGAGATTTAGTGCAATAAYTRAAAAAGMTTRAAAAATATTCTCAGAGAGATACTATGGTACACTYAATGTGTGTCTTTCCTCAAAAATCATATACCTGATAAAGGACTAAAAAATTCAATTTTTACACCTCCAGCTAATCATATGCACTCAAACTTTCAAAACCACATAAAAAGACAAGATCTGCAGTATCTTGAAGCTACATGAGAAGACAAAAGAAGAAAAGTTTTAGTTCTTCCTAAGGAAGAAAAAGAACAATCATTGTTTTAGGTGACAAAGGAGACTTAAGCATCTAAAGTGGATTTTTACTAAACCCTAAAGATGATCCAGTCATTGTTCTACAATTGGCAGGAACAGATCTGAATCAGAAGAAAATGTGGAGTGTTTTTAATGTGTGTCATGAGCTGGGGAATTAATATTTTATTATGGTACCCACAAATTTCAATTCTATAAATTATTTTTCCACAGATTGTTATCCATAAAGGAACCTTWGCAAAAGTGATCCTCCRTTTAATATAATAATATCATGTACARATATACCTACTAAACCAGGTGATAGTTAAAAACCATAACATYGTAGTYTTARAGCACTTTTGGACCATTATCTGGTTTAAAATATACATACTTTAKAGTTACTATTCAATATCACTCAAATGCTATATTATTGAATGAAATAATATTGCTCCTTAATGATGATTATATATTATTTAATGGTATGTATTTGTTTTTACATGAGGCTGTGAGTGCAACAGCTCTTCAACAACTTCAGCATCTTAGTTTGAGTCACATTAGAGGTTGCCAACAGAGAGGCACCTCAACAGAGCTATTTTTTGGTTCTATGCCTGCATTGTCTGAAAATTCAAGCAAAATGGAATTTTCAAGCATGGAACACTGCTTATGCAAAGATTCCAAAATCCTTACCTTGGTGGTATGCTTGGGTCAGTGCATAAGGTTCCTGTATCTGTTGCAGAATTGAGAGTGTTATGCAATATTGAGCACAAGCACGAAAGTAGCTGATCGAGCATTATACGAGTAGAACTACTGAAACATTTATATAAATTGAAGTTCTGTTTCTAATGCATAATGAGCTGCCCCTCACACAACTGGMAATTGAAAAGTCATTGTTCTTTTTAAGTGCTCTGCAGATTTTTTAAATGCATTTTAAATTAATCACCATCTTTTTCACACGACTAGACTAAATCTTTTCCTCCTAGTCAGTCTGTCTTTTTCCTCACAAATAGCTTAAACTGTAGAAAGTACTTTGCACCTGCTGTTAGGCAAAGTGTGTCTTGCAAATAAAATCTTCAAAAACTATATTGCTGTAGTCAGCTTCTGTAAATTAAGGTAGTTCTGTTGGGCTTAGTGAAGTTTTACTGATTTACAGCTGCTAAGGTTCTGGCCCTATGGTTTCTCCAATAATTACTGATGTTCACTCTGCAAAGATCACATTCTGCTTTTCAAGAGTTTATTTGAATCTCTTATCTTATTGTCATTTTAGAGTGTTCTTGATATATGATCCTCAGACAAATACGTCAACTCAAAATTCATAAAAATTGGTGACTGTCTCCTCTTTCACAATGATAATATCAAAAATSAACTCGTACAAATTCACTATCAAATGCCTCTGTTCTTTATGGGCAGAAATAGCCAGCAGAAAAGACCTTAATAGAATAACATATCCAAAGAAATGTTGYTAGAAAACAAGTACCATTGCTAAAACATACATAGAAGCTTTTTGTGAAGTAAAAGGTATGCTTAGGATACTAAATATAGGATATTTAACTGAATGGAATGTTCTGGTTTTTTCCTGCCCATAGTCTCATTCTTTATTTTTCATCCATTTCTACTTTCATGATAGATCCAAACAGAAAGAAGTTTTCTGGTTCTACCAGTTTTCAGCCATCAATGACCTGTAATGGTCATTGAAGAGTTAGTGTTTTAGCTAAATATTAATGAGCATTTTCTGTTATTTAACAAWTTTCAAGTATTTTCTCACTCTTTAGCTCTCTGCAAAAGAGATAACCAAGACAGAGGGGGGAAAATCCACCAAAAAACCTCCAACATAAAAAACAACACAAAACATGGAAGAACCTGTCCAGGGTTAATTATATGACAGAACTGGGGTGGTTGAACTCTCTGCAGCCTGTATACAAAAARACCAGTGAATTTTTTCAGTTTTTGTTATTTGGTAGATGTTATCTTGTCTTGCAGGATATTTTTGCAAGAATTAAGCCTAATCTGATGGGTACAGATAAAAATTAAATAATGAATTAAATTGATTGTTATATAGTAAAACAGCTTTTTTTTTTTTTTGCTATGATAAAAATACACTTCTCATTAAAATATGGGAAATTTTTTTTACTGTGTTTATAACTGAATTTACTCTGCTGTTTGGATTACAGCTATTTCATTAGTATACATGGAATTAGCAACAGTTATGAGAAGAAATTCTATATAGAAATATATTAACATATAAATGCCATGACTAATTAGTACATTATGATTTTGCCCTTTTATTTTGAGGATAAGAAAACTTTATGCTTAAGAAGACACAAACTTCTGYAATCTCAAAAGGCTAAYAAATCATTGTTTAAAGTACACTGAGAACTCTCAATCTGGCATCTGAAAAGAAGAAAAATTGCTTTGATTTTTTTATCCCTTTTGATCTTTTATTTCACTAGTATTTTTCATATGCATTAARCAAACTCCTATTTCTCAGTGAAATGACAGTAATGAAATGTCCAGCCATTTTTCAAAAGTAACACTGTTTCTATTACACCTATCATTGATAATAAGTGTACTGAGAATAGCAGGCAGGCAAAGCATTAAACTAGCTTTAAGATATATTAAGGAGATGTCAGAATACAGGGCAGATAAGCCTTCTGAAGCCATACACTAATAAACCCATGAAAAGAAATGAAAGTAGGGAGGAAGAAATCATTATTACAAAATTATTTTTAACAGAGGAGGAAATAAAGAGATTGAAATTTAGTCAGTGYTAATAAATTGCTATGGGTGTAATTYGCCMATCAGAATAAGAACTGTGAAARCCTTGCCAGCACCCTGACATAGASATCTGGGTAAGAAATAAGGAATGCAGTTCTTTAAACCTGAAATGCTTTTGAATCRAAATCTTTACTCCACATTTTTGGAAATGGGCAGTTCAAAGACAGCATTAATGTYGGCATACAAAAAAATTGCAAGATATCTCATGTTTCTTCTTTGCTTAAGACAAACTGAAGACCTGCAACAWGATACCTAAAATCTGGTTCCTCTAGGTATTTATCTGTGTTTAGTGTTTTTATTCAGGCTTTGCATCAGTTTTTGAGAGAATGTGTCTGACATTAGGTTAGAAATGCAAGTCTGACAAATCAAGATTTAGAGATTTCTAGAATATAGGGTTTATRATGGAACTGAGAGATGCCAGGATGMYCTACTGTAGATAAATTACTGAAACRGTCATCCTAAATMTAATAYCCATGAGCAAATGCAGAAACTGCTGCAGGATTTCTAAAACAGAAAATTTTTACTGGATCTGGAAGCAGTGTGGCAAATAATCAGACTCCTTTGGTTTCTAGTTCCCTTTACCAGACTGAACTTTGAAGTTACAATATATAGAAGAAACCACTCTTTCGGACTAATAAAGGGCTAATTTACAATTTACTTCCTTTTTAGTTTGAGAATCAAATGGCATGAAAATTTTTGGCTGTCCTCCATTTCCAAGGTAAATTTCTGTTACTTCTTCCAAAGTATCAATTTTAGAGTAATTTTTTTTAAAATAAGTACTATCAAAATCTCGGGTTTTTATTTTGTTCATCTTCATTGATTTACATCCTGAAAAGCCAGTTGAAGTTCACTGGGCTTTGAGGTAGGCCTTTACAGACGTCCCTATCTGAGCAGTATTGAACRATTTTCTTTCCATTGACTTAGGAAYACTTGAGCATACCCTTGTTGTCATATATAATCACTGCCTTTAAAGATCCATAAACTCTTATGATGCAGGCAAGAAACATASTCTGAAAAAAAAATCTCTTATAAGTTCTTATTTTAAACCTCAGTTCATAGAATGTGGAAAAAAGAATATTTTATTTCAACCTTTCACAGAGACAATTTAATAGCTATTCTGTTACTATCTTTGTAAAAGCACCCCACTATGGAAATACCAGTACATTGGTATACTACTCATACAAATAAAATAATTATTCATGTGYATTTAAGTACTTTCTGCCATATAATTATTTTTACTAGTGTAATATTAAAGTCTTGATATTAAAGTGAAAAACAGTGCTTCCTAAAAATAAACTCATTCTTTAGTGTCATCCTTATTACATCGTCTGAATGGAGCCAAGGTGTGTGGGATTTTACGAACAATAAAACTTCTTTTATTTTTAGTCTGGAATGACACAGTTTGGTGGTTTCACTTGGCTCACCACCATGGACTAAGAGGATATAAAAGTCATTTTTATTTAGTGGAACTATGTTCTGCATTTATTAATAAACCTTACTATTTTTACTCCGGCTTGTCTTTGGCATCACAGTTATCTGAAACACTATGCAGGAAAATGCTAAAAAAATAAAAAGGAACTGTAATTCTAAGCAGGCTTTTAAAAGACTGATCATTAATCCACTTTTTAAGATTTACACATCCTCCTAGGTATTGTAATCATACGTTTTTGGACACATAGTTCCATTTGGCGTAACTGAGGCAGATGAAGTCCTTTTATAAAATATGTAGGTATAGATTCTGAGGTTGTGAGTTCCCCGTCAGAAATGGGTTGGGCTTATTGTCAGCCATTTCCCTGTTTCAGCAAAGTCAAAATATTTTGCAGAAAAACATACTTATAAAGTAAGATTGGAAAGGAAGTTTTGTGAAGTCAGAAGGATGCCTCTAAGACAGAAAGAAAAAGGAATGAAGGGAAAGAAACTAACAATCCAAACAAACTTTTAAACCAGAATGGTATAATGAAAACTAAAAATCATTCTTAAACCCTTTCTACTCATAAACAAAAACCCAGCTAAGAATGTTTTTTATAGACTGTGATTTATAATGTGGAGAGTAAACACATATATATGAATATTGATATCAAAAAGTAGTCAAGGACAGCTTAAATCTACATCAGAACTATTTCTGATGGTCATTTAAATGTCAGGGAGGTTAGAAAAGTTCACTCAGTTAAATTTATTAAATCTGATATAAATTGAAGTACTTATAGTTCAACTCTTTTAACATTTTCTGTCAGTTTTACTGACTCTTATTTGAATCATTCAAAATATCTTGCATTCAATTAAATGTGTTTAGAAATGAACCAATTTACTTGCATTCGTGCCCTAAATTTTATTTTGGTGGATCCCAAAAATTTAGAGCCAAAGCAAGCAAAAGCTAAAGCTAAGATTCTCCAGAGCTTCAAATTAGAAAGAGCAAACTGCACAGTTTGTGACCTGAGTGACAAGATCGTGTCTTCTAAGAGGCAATGGTTCTTTTTGCTGATAATTATTATCTGATTTACTATTTTATTGTACTTGACACACCTAACTCATTCCCTATCTGCTAAATGACAGCTGCCATACCACTGTGAGAGCAAAAAAAGCAAATTCTTTAAATTTTAATTATCTCATCAGAGAAAAAAAATATGTTGCTTGCAAATTTGCACTAAGTTTTGGCAGGAATTTTGTGAGGTTATACAACAAGAAGAAAAAATTACCAAGTATTTCTTTGAAAATATTTCATTTACCTTGTAATAAATCCATATGAACTAGCTTCTCTTTTGTACAGTAGGCTGCTACTTATCACATGACAAATACCAGAAAAGAGAGAGCACGGAGTTAGTAGGCCTTTGAAGAAAGATTTATTGAGTTTATGAAAAGAGTCAGACAAAAAGGGTGTTCAGCACATCTGAGAGGTTTTTCCCAGTCATGATATCGCAAGGTCATTCAGACCCCTTAGGTAAAGATCTTCTCCTGTGCCTCAGTGTTAGATGTGTTTATATCATGTGAATCAGCTCTAAYGGGTTAATGAAGTAATTTATCTACATTCATTGCAYTTTTAATTATTTGCTGTTTTCTACTCATTAACAGACRTATTTTCATCTGACCCACTCATAGACTGTGGAKCAGAGAAAGTTTTAACCAGCTACAAATGATACGGTTGAGGTRTTTTCAGGAAACTCTTCAAGAAATTTGTGAATTTTGCAGTAATTCAGATTTTTTRTCATGAACATAATGATGATTTTTTTACCTACTAGTGGTTCTTACAAACAATGTAACACACAGGAAATCAAACCATCCTACCTTGGATAATATTTGTCACTAACATTAAATCACCTAGAAAAAAAAGTAGCTATAGGAAACCTCTGAACTAGAGCATGAGCCTGGGATGCTTTTAGATTCCTTTTGTGCTAAACCTCTGGGGCCCAAGATTAACCTAAGATTAGGTTGMGGATGTTCAGATATTCAGTAACTTTGTGGTACAAATTCAGTTATCTCCACTGAATTATACTGGATAAGATGTTGCAGCTGACAATTTTGAATTCTCTCTACATCTTTCTGGGTCAATAACATATTAGTAAAATATATGTATTGCAGAAGAATGTAATAATATGTTTCTTAATATCACTGACGTTCCTTGGCAATAAAATATGCAATGTACAAATGCTATCTAGAGAATATACTTTTATCAATAATAATGTGCAGTCATTGTATAGTGTAATCAATTTTTACTCTATTTTAAATCATTGATTTTTTTTCTGCCTATTTTTAAGAAAAAAAAATCATTAAGTTGTCAAAATTTGTTAAATTTTGAATTTTTCCTTTTCTTAGCAGGATTATCAGTGTATATTGCTTTTATTAGCATGATCAAAGCCATTACATTTGCTTCCTTTATGGCATATTTCATATAAGAAAAGGCTGTCCACCGACCACATTCAAAACATACGATATAATGCAAGTGCCTGAGCATGTAAAATTTCAAGACTAGATACCATCACAGGTCTGTCAAATCAGTGGTAWGGGCTTGGCACTCCAACAGAGAGAACAGATATGTTTGTTGGAGTTCRGTGAGGAAAGAGGTGGCTTCACAAATCTTTTCCGAATTGAAGCTTTCATTCAGTAGTGATTATTTCTCCAAATCAGTTCAGCAATCCATAGTGGTTTCTAAGTGGTTAATCTATAAGGCAGATTTTTTTCCAAGAAAAAAATCTCCTGAAATTTAATAAAGCCATACTGTCCTATTTTTAGATTCGGACACTGCAASATGCTTATTTYTTCCTTGTTTCATATTTGTGTCACTGAAAAAATKATCTTGTTAAATTAATTTCTGTATCCTTGACCTTGTTTTAGTTGGTAGAGTAGAATATCCCTAGAATATTCCCTTTCTTTCTGACCTACCCCTATCTTTTTGTACGACTCCTCCATTTTAGCCATTCCAAATCTTATGCCATTATTAGTATTATTGCATTTCTTACAATTTATCATCTGTTTACAATACTGTCCATTGAGTGGAAGTGGCATAAAAAAATAGTACATCGAAGCACTGAGGTAAATAAAGTGACTTGCTTGCATACATCAAAAGAGAAAAATAAAGTGAACCTTAAAAGCCTTTCTTAATATATTAGGGGGATGAAAATTGTTCTTGATTTGTGAACACCCTCTCTTGTCCCAGTATAACAACGTACCTACCTTGTCAGAAGGAAATTCCTGAATATGATTTCAAAGTGCAAAGGGAGCTAAATTTATTTCTGAACTGTTTACAGAACAGCATTCTGTCAGAGTGAGGTATGGCTGTGGAGCYCATGTTAAAGAAAATGCCATAGCATGTGACACTGGTGAAGCAAGAGCAGCCAGCAGTTTCATTTTCYGTGAGATCTTATATGATCTAATATTTGCAGCACAGTTCAGCTGCACAGCTGAAGTAAGGCTCATTTCCCACATTCACCAAAGAGGTGATTTTATAGCCTTTAACGTAGTACTGCTAAGTAATTTTCAAACTGATTTCTGAACCTGACAAGTCAATAATATTTCACATGGCTTTTTGGTGACAAAAATACCTTCTTCTTACTTTGGAAGCACCAACTGTGCTATTTTGTCATTGTTGTTGAGAGTTTTTTTGTAAGCACTCTCCAAGCATCCTCCTCAATAATCAGCTTCTATGAAAGCATCGATTAAATATTAAAACAGAAGTTTCTGGCATCATCCMTTTTCTCTTTTATTACCAGACTACATACTCTGGAGTATACCATGAGGTACAGCCTGAGAGTAAATAAAACTAAGGATCTTCCTAGCCTGCTTAGATGCCACTGCTTTGTAAAGTCATATTAAAGCCCAAAGGCAGCTTTACAAAACAGTGTTGTTTTTTCAAGACTGTCTTTTTGCAGTTGGTAGATCATCTACATGTGAGCAAGTTAAGCTGGGGTTTCTTTTTTTTATCAAGCAACTAGCCATTTTGCTTTCTACTCTATAGATTTTTTTTTTAATTAGAGGATCAGTTATATTCATCTCAAAGAGCAGTTTTAATGGATGAATGCAACTCTGTGCTTTATAGTTAAAGTCTGATAAGCTAAAACTGACAGCTCTCTTTCTTATATCAGCTTTATAGTAAAACAACCCAAATAAGTAAAAGCCTAATTAACATGTTTCTTTTTAAATACAGCCCAGGATTTGAATCTCTTTGTCTTTTAAATTACATCTCCCCTTTCCTGTTTTTCTASTTCGTGGTAGGAAGCAGATATATATCTGGACTTATAATAATTCTGCTACCCAGCATTTTCAGAGAAAGTGTGCTATGAAACYTATGAAATTTAATCTCATATATAAAGCATCCTGAGTGTTCCTTTACTGCAGGTGGCATTACTTAAATGGTGGCTGCCTACAGGYACTGYCCAAAGGAGATGCCCATGCAATGGCTGTGGRTCACTGGGAAACATGAGACACTGGGTTATAACTGATGGCTCAAGAAAACTGTATGCTGCAGAATTTGAGACCTTGTACAAGGTAAGAGGGCTCTGTGATCTCCCAATGAGGGGACTTAATAAGCAATAGTCCARTCCTGCTCCTTCAGCAAAGGAGATGATAACCTTGTGGGTATAGAAATTTTTGACTTTGTAATAGATTAATATTAAAACTGCTGTAATGTTTTGGGCTGTGAGTTGGATTGCAACTAGATCTGAGATTTTTAACCTCATGTCCAACAATTATGTGGTTAAACCCAATAATCTAGCCTGTAGAAACTTTCATTTCCTCTCTTCCATGTCTCAGCTTCACTTGTCCATCAAAAGTTACTCTTCATCCCTCACAATTCCCTTGGTGAGATGGTGGGCAGTGTTGGAGTTCGGGATTATTACATAATGATTTTTTCCTTCCTCTTGTTTCTTACTCATTTTCTTCCATTGATCCTTGCTTWTTACTGCTCCCCTGCTCTGACATGGGGGATCTGACCTTCAGGGCATGYAGTCTCCCAGCAGAGCGCAATTTTTTTCCCATGATTGTGTCTCCATCTGCTCCCCCACAACATCCCCTTCTACACATGTCTTTTGTGCCTCCCATGTGTGTCTACTGCCCTATCTGAAAATTGTTTGAGCAGAGGTATCATGTGCTTCTCTGGCCAATGGTATTTTTGGTATGCAGGGCATTGCTCCATCCATCTCAGGGATGGCTGGTTCTGGCACAGAGGAGGAAACAGTCTCCTACCACACAGGGCATCTGGCAGCTCACTGCTGGCCAAACCCTGATACCTATACCTAATAAATTTCAAACCTTGCTTCTGCAAACACTCTCTGAATATTTATCCATTACAAAGTCTACTTTGAACAGCGTTAGCATGAGAACATTAAAAACTCTTCATCTGGACAAAACGACTAACACTGCAGGACCATGGGCATATATTCATGAACACTTCATTCCTTCTCCTTTACAGACTTCACCCCTTGCCTCTGTAAACCACAAAAGAGAAAATGTTACAACACTCTGAACATCTACACTTAATAATCCCCACTACTAGGTGTTTTTTTCAATGCTTTTTTGTAACTGTTTGTCTTCTTTATTTTTACCCAGTATGTGAATCAGTAATTAAAAATRTATTTTAATTGAAAATAACATAAATKCTAATATGAGTTGAGGCTTAACACTCAACAGACATTATAAATACAAACTAGAAGTTAATATGGCTATTAAAACAATTAACACAACATCCACATGTGGTGCCCTTCAGTGTTAAAGTTTCTATCAGCTTTCCATGTTGTCTTTTCTAACTCATCTTCAGTTTGGCTTTTCAGAAGTTACATACTATTCTCACATATTCACTCCTCTGTTTACACACTAGTTTCWAACAACCATCTATCATTCGAGAACTCAAAACTGTTTGCACCGAAAACTTATGGAAGTGCTTCTTTGAAACCCTTCACTCCTTTGTCACAGAGACATGAATGTTTTTAAGTTAGCATAAGGGAGGAAAAAGTAAAATSAAAGGGAAAGGATAGTAAAACATGAGCTAACTTCATAGCGACTGCCCTGAAAACTCCAATTTTTAAGCCAATTTAAAGTCACAAGTAAATATATATTTTTGTGACACAGAAATGTTCGTTTTGAGGTGCACTTATACAATCTTTAAGAATTAAAATTCCTTTAATTGTTTGACTATTACACCATTAAAGAGTGCAAAGACTGTCTCTAAAACAGTCTAAAAATGGAAAAATGTAGACTGAACTTTGTGCATAGAGAAGTGGCCTACATGAAACCTCTATTCCAACTGGCCTAATTTTTGGCTGAAATAGTTGCATTAATGAAATGCATTTCCCTAATGCTCRGGGTAATTCAAATCAAAGGATTAAAATTTACCATATCAAGCAGGATGTTTAGGTAATTGGAGTCAGTGCTCACTGTTCAAAAGTAACCATCTTCAAAGGTACGTTATAAGAATTAATAGATAATTTTTATACAAGGTTTATTAAAGTGCTGGTGTCAAGAAACATTAGTGTTATCTTCTATAAGTAAATGGTTAAATTAAAATATGTGTTACACCACAGATGTGGTTTCAGAGTCTTTACAGACCTGTGCACATTTGCATGAGATGATGTGAGATTTTGCTCRTCAAAATTGCACTAATGGAAGAACACTTACTGTTTTTTTGTAAAAAGACAGTTTTCCTTCTGGCTCTAATTCCAAGCTGCTATAAAAGATCCAGGATATCAGAAAAGGAAAACCTGGCGCCACAAATCTCAGGCCACTTACCTGAGACAATTCTGGGCAGCCAAATATGACCTTAAGCAAAGAGCAAATAAAAACAACACAAWTTGTCTCTGAATTTTTAGATATTAAGAGCCAGAAGACCTTAACATTTGCATGCTATATTCAGTTTTAAGGCATCAGGGTTAGCRTGCTRCACTCTTTCCCTGGCAGGTTACCAYTGAAATTATGGGTTTTAAAAACAGTTACCTTTTGCTTTTCTGTCTGATTCTTAACACTAAATAGTTATCATTAAAAATGCTGCAGGGAAAGCCTTAGGCTATTTTTGTTAAATTTAAATTGTTTTCTTTACCAATATGTATTAATGAGCAGGTTGTAAACAAAATGAGTTTAGGTTTCATTCAGTTAATAAACAAAGAAACCAAACAGCATGACAGGTGTTCTTTACCATTTTGTTTTCATGAAATATTTAAAAGCAAGGAAAATTCACACAGGACTCTACCTTTGTTGAAAACCTATCTGTAAGCAAGACATATCTTTGTGTTATAACTTGGGTTATATCTCTAAATCAACCCTGTTTCCCCTGTGAATCATCAGTATTACCATTTTGTGCCACACCTCAAGGAATTTTCTGAAAACTCACTCAGCTATCCAAGTGTATAAATGTTCTGAAATGCTACTGAAATATCCAAAAATAGAAAAAAATGTTATTAACAAGAATAATGAAATCTCTGGGGCTCTTTCTAGAATATGTGACCATTCCCTATCATACACTTCAATAGGATAGTAATCTCAATCCTTTGCTTAGAATCCAAGCATGGGTATTGTACCTTCAATTATGCAGTCAAATATTTTAACAGCAAAAGAGGAATATATTTTCAATCACAAAGTGAGTATTTTGTACCATCATGAATATCTAAATAAGCTAGATGAAATTCATCTGATGGAATCTAATTTTGTTCAAAGTATTGCTAATTATTTTAAAACCTACAGTTTCTTTGCTTGGGAAATATTGTATAATTGTTTGAGGAATCACACCTTTGGCTACAAAAAACACATTTTAGGATATCAAGGAGGTTTTTTGGGTTGGTTTCTTTCTTTGAGATTTTTTAGAGCATAATAAAGAAAATGCAGTTTCATACTGGTATTAAAACAGATCCTTAATAATAGGTACTAAATACATAYATAGGTATTAAAACAGAATACATAGAACACAGAACCTTAATATCTGGAAGACCCAAATCAGTGTTTGCGCTGTGGCATAGAACTCTTTCCATGAGAGTTTCAGTGCTAAAACAGCTACTTTTCCATACTGAATTCTCCCTGGAAAAATCTCAGATGCCCACAATTTTGTTTTAAGCCCACTTCACAATCTGTCTGGGGTATAGGTTTGTGACTTGCATGAATTCCAGTTTTCCTTGTGGTGATTGCCCCAAGCAGTCAGCAAAGGTCACTTGAAAGGGGAGTTCTGGGTGGTTTCCAAGTTGCCCCACAGAAAGGTAGACAGTGTTTGTAAGAATTTGCAGAAAGTAAATACTTGTTTTTCATTTTGCAGTGSCAATCGATGGCAAGGATAGCAATGTGTGATCTGGAGATCTAGCCAGCAAAATCTAAAARTATTTTAAAATTACTAATATTTCATTATTGAAGCACTCTGCAAGAAACAAGTGACATTCCTCAGCCACAGAGTACTGTARTGTAAATAAGTAAAGCAGTCAAAGWGYGCAAGAAAAGKAATTCTATAAYTCTTGGTTTAGATACTAGGAGTTAGAGTTTGCAAAKATCAAGTAACCTGTCCAAGTTCAAAKAAAAATGGTCTAGCAAAGACAGAGACTGGACATAGTTTTCATATTCCTAGTCTATTCCTTTAAACAATATAAAGTCATTGTAACTTCTAAAATCCCATTGAGTTGGCTTTGTGCTTTGGTTTTTCCCTACAGGTAAAAGATCGCAAAAATTTCTTGACTTCTGCATGRTGTAAAATAATTTACTGTTTATTATTAGAATCAAAAATTGAAATCTACAAGAAATGAAATCGGAGGTCTCCAGGGCTGTCTACAATTTAGGCTGCTGAAAAAAACCTAAGAGATCTAAATGAGCTTTACTCTGCAGGTTAAACTGGAGCAGAGAAACAGACCGAGCTGGTGCCTCTGAGGAGGGGCCCCCAACAAAGCAACTGCCAGGCTTTTGTCCCCTCACAGTGCAAACCACGTGCAAGTCTCCCTCTTCCTCCTAATCCTCTGCTCCTGAATTTCTCCACTGTCCATTGACCTGGCTGGTACCAGCAGTTTTTGTTCCCTTTATTATCCACAAGGCTGTCAGTTCACAGCTCCTRCTGTGTCTCCTGCATCCATCCACYTGGCTGMCACCACCCATCTTTATTCCTTTTGTTGACCAAAGGTTGGCAGTTCATGGCCTCTTGTCTCGAGCTCCCACCCAGAGCTCAAACTGCAGCTTGMCTGCACSAGATGCACYCCTCAACACAAGTYCATGAGCTGAGACAAGGGCAGAGAGACATCACTCACTGATGTCAGCTTAGGGAACAGACTCAGCTTTGGGAAATGAGCTGAATTATTAGCAATCAATGTCAGAACAGAATAGTGAGAAGAAAAACAAATCCCAGAAAACATATTCCTCCACCCCTCTCTCCTTCCCTGGATTAATTTTATTCCTGATTCTTATCTCCTCACCTCACAGAGGCAGACAGAGACAGGGAATGGGGGCTATAGTCAGTTCTTCACATGTTTCTTCTACTACTTCCGCCTCAGGGAGAGGAGTTCCTCCCCAGTGCCAGCATATGGTCAGCCCTACACAAACTCATTCAATGTGGGTCCCTCCCATGGACTGTGGTTATTCACAAATGGCTCCAGCATGGAAACCTCCCATGGAATGCAGTCCTTCAAGAAAAAGCTCCAGAACAGGTCCCCTATGGGATCACAAGTCCTGCCAAGAAACCTGCTTTAGCATGGGCTCCTCTTTCCACAGGTTCACAGTTACCTGCCAGGACCCTGCTCTATGGGGGGGTTCCATAGAAAATATCCAGGTGGATATTTTGTCCTCTGTGGACTGTCATGGGCTGTAGGGGCACAGCTGCTTCACCATGGTGTTAACCACAGGCTGCAGAGGAATCTCTGTTTCTGGCCCCTGGAGCACCTTGCCTCTCTCCTTTTGCACTGACCCTGATGTCTGCAGAGCTGTTTTGCTCACCTATTCTCACTCCTCTCTTTGGCCACAATTAAATCTGCACAATAACTTTTTTTAATTCCTAAATGTGTTATCACAGACAAATTGCTACCATAACTGATTAGTTTGCCTTTGGCCAGCAGTGGATTTGTCTTGGAGCTGTCTGACATTGGCTCCTTCAGACACAGAGGAAGCCTCTCSCAGCTTGTCAGAGAACCCATCCCTCTCGGCCTCTCAAATACAATAGTGAATATAATTTTGCATTTCAGGGTATACAAATAATCTTGCAAAGCTRAAAAACAAAAAAATTATTCTGTACATACAATTTTGCCCTTTTTTRCCAAGACACTTTTCATTTCTCATAACAGACTCTAGGAAGACCATAATGGCATTGACTGAATTAAACATTGCCTAACCCTGGGATGAGAGCAGCACAGACTRCCTTCCCCATTCCTTCAGGMTATGGCACATCACACCTTGTGGGCYGYTAGTATCTCYAAGATTCAATATGTTGCAGAGGTTAGCAAGACCCCTTCGAACCACTTCATGTTTCCTTTTGTCCACCTTTTATTCACTGAATGATGGACAGTGAATAACTAAGGCCTCTACTGAAACAGAAAAAAGACCCAAAAATTCTCTGTTTAAGTCTATTCAGCARAATAGTGGATATAACTCTGAACTAATTTGAATAAAATAAATTGAAAAGCAGAGATACTCAGGTACTACTCACAAAATCATATTATCATATTTATTATATATTGTGAATTTATACATACCCTAAGAGGCTTTTCCAAGTTCATTTAAAGTATTTTGGAAGCAACATGGCAAAGTCAGTGTTGTCATTGCAGAGCTTATCGCCTTGTAATAGAAATCTTGCTCTAATTTCTTCACACCGGAGTCYTCATAATGCCTTCAGTGATTTGTAGTAACATTGATCTTATTCTGTGGGTTTCTTGTTTCTGCCACCTTGTCCACATAAATACAGAATGAGATCTCTAGATTGATATTAATAATGAAACAGCAGAATACTGGAGGAAAGGTGTATCCTCTAGACACAGTGTCCCTTGCCAATACTAKGTAGGATGAAATATGAACAAAGTTTAAATATAAAAGAGAACAATAATCACCTAGTAAACATTGCTTTCCACTAATTACAAGCATAAGCAATCTGTGATGTATCAGGATAGGAAAATGTCTTCTACAGGAAGTGTATACTTGCTAGCAAGCAAGCATTAACCCAGCGTAATGAGTCTTGCCCAAAGCTGATCCTGGAAGCCCCATGCTGTTATCCATATTCTGGATGCCTCCGATAAAAATGTTGACTGTGAACTTACTGTTCCAGGAACCTTTGGATTTTATAGTTTTCCTAGTTATAAGGTACCATTCAGCCTCACTATAGAATTTTCTGAAGCAGACACAAGAGAACAAGAAACTAAGAGTTAAGTSTTAGTGTAATTTCCATGAATATACATTCAGAATCTTTTCATTGTCTTCATTAGGCTTCTCTTGGCTAAACCCAAAATTTTACTAGCATCTTTACAGACACAGCAATTACTTGTATCTGCAGCACAGATCTTGGGCACAGAATGTAGGATCTACCTCTAGAACACCCTGCTGTCAGCAAAGCTTTGGGTAAATGATACTTGTCAAGTCAGTGGGCTCTATGCCAGTGGTTTTAGGGGAGCCAGGTTGTTACTTCTGGACTGTAATAATTACTRACATAATTTTARTTTGAAAATGAGTAGGACTTTATCRCATTTAAATGTTACTATTTTGAAAATGGGGTTCTTAATTAGCAGGTCACATGTTATTATTTCTCTCTATTTCAGTGAACATTATTCCTATGTCGTAATGTAAATAAGACTTGACTTTTTTTTGCTCTTTATACCTTTCAGGTTCCATTTTTCTTTTACGTTCTCTAATCATCATCTATCACAAGTGTACATATTTACTTTTGTAATCTTTCCCTATTAATCAACATCTCTTTCCCTCACACATACCATCCGTTTTATTATGAACTTCCTGCAGAGTTAAAATGTGTCATGACAAGACAGCAACATTTAATGTAATTTTTTCTTAAAATTAAACACTTTGTCACCCTGTTCTCTATTSTACAATCATAGGATGAATTGTGTGAATCGTCTTTTAGCTTTTTTTCCTTTTATCTTTTGATGGTGCTTTTTTTTCTCCCAGAATTATGAGTTTACAGRTTACCTTACTTTTGTCCTCATTCATTTCCTTTGTTTTTCTCAGCCCCGACCTTCTTCCAGCATTATTGATGAATTTGCTGCACACATCTGCATTGAAGAGATATTTGGAGACMAAAAGAACTTTTGATTTCCATGCACCGCTTTTCTAACTTTTACTTATTTTCGTTCGAATGTCTTTTTATATATTTGGCAAAACTGAGATACAGGAAAAAATTGATAGCAAAGGTGCTTGAGATGTACAGAAGTAATTCACCTGCTGCAAAATGTTCTGATTTTCTGCGTTTAATCTCACTTTGATTACCATGGTAATAGTGTCCATAGCTATGAAGTAAGTACACTCAAAGAGAGGTTGTGATATTTAACAGGCTGCATATCCATAGAAGTTTGGTGTTTTTGTTGTATTAATCAAGTGTGTTTAAACTAATCATGTGAGTATTTGTTGAGAGTAGTTTCTCTTTCCCTACACAAGTCCATGCACAAATATTCTCAACTGTAGAACATTTACTAATTTATGGAAAAGAGTTCATAGTTTTAACAATCTTAAACAGTGGGGTTTTTTAGTAGGCCAGTTGCCCAATACTGTTCTTTGAGAAATTTTAAGTTGGAGAATAGAAGCCAATAGCAAATAAATACGTATATCTGGAACTACAATAAGGATAAAAGCATGTATAAAAAATTCTGGTGATGACAATGATTACTAATGTTCATTTTCAGAAACAATATGATTACTCTTTCATTATCTAGAAAACATTAGCTAGACAAATATGTAAAATAAGAACATGTGTTCATGTTCTCATTCAACATTGTGTTTTCTGCTAGAGTAGGAATTTCTGTACTTATGAAGGAGGCTCATACTCATTGCCGTTCTGAAAATATATTTTAGTGGTGAGCTGAAGACTACAATAAGCATGAAAAAAAATATTATTTGTGCAGAAATATTCCTGTAGTTTTTATATTTATTTTTTCCCAGAAAGGCATGCAAGTTTGCACTGATTTCTTCATACAGAAACCAYAATATTGCCAGGCTGGACWCAACACTTATTTCTATGCAAWCAGTGAGAGTAACTGGTTTTKCATCAAGTATAAATGAAGATAATGCAGTGAGCAATTAAATAACTTTTCGAGACTGGCTGATAACTTTGTTACAGGAAAGTTGTCCCTTAGGTTTCATGTGTTAGTTTAAAGCTAGAGGGAATTTTAGATCCACTCTCACAAAGGTGGTTTTTAGGGAGCAGTTGATTTACCCTGGTACAGTACAAACTGTAACAACCTTTCTGGTTGAACAGGGAGTTCCACTCTGTCTAGCTCRATTACCAAGAGACAGATGTCTTGTCTCCGTTTCCCTTGGCTTTTCACTCCAGGCATGCTGCTAAAACAGAATGCTTGTTTGCCTGGCAAGCCCCAGAGAGCTGTTGCTTTAGATACACATGCCTGTAGGAATGTGTTGACCATCAGCTTTCTGACCATGCAAATAAGCAGAGTAGTTTTTTGGAGTTTTTTACTTCACTTTACAACTAACTCCCCCTTAAAACTCTGTGTTTTCCATCTAGATCATTTAATAATCTACAAAATATTAGTTATTTTTGCTATGTAATACCACCTCTATCAGATCACATAGAAAAAAAAAATGTCTGCCAAAATTTTAGTCTTTCAAGTCTTCTTCAGGATGCAGGAGAGCCTCAAATTTGAAAGTATTTCACTGCTGATATTGCATAGCAGAAAAATACATCACTTCTCATACGGGAAGCAATGAAGAAATATGCTTCYATTGGCCTTCTGACTACAAGATCCATCCAAGATTCAGGTTTATAAGATTTCTTAAGTCTGGAAAAATCATTCTTGCCTGTTTCATGATAACAGTATACAGAAATTTTAAATGCAATCCATTAAGAAAGTCTGAGGTGGAATAGAAACACATAATCCAACTGCAAAGGTATAAGCCTCCSACAATCTTTATTTTAGCCAATCTGTTTATTGAATTTATGTAACTGCTTCTAGGAACATGGACCAAAATCTATAACTCTTTTCTTTTCAGAAGTTTGCTCAAAAGAGAGTAACAAATATTTTCTGATTTATTTTCTTCTTGCTCTTCAAAGTTGCATACAAAACAATGCAGCAGGAATTGCCTTTCTCTTTTTATAGCTTGGGAAGACAGAGAAATGGGCTTAATTTTCTTGCTGAGGAAACTGCTCWAGTCAGCAACCCAGCTTTTTGGATCTCCGCATCAAATGTTTGCCTTTTACAGATAATAAAGCCCACCCTCTCCAATTATGTTTTAACAGAATAAAATAATACAAATACCAGGGTACTGTCACAAGAAATGCAGAATATCATGTAGATCTATGTCCAGTCTTACCTATGCACTATATTACTCTTTATAGAGAAACACTGTGTCACACCCACATATTTAAATCCTGAACAACGCTAAACCAGCACATTCTAAGGGAAAAACACAGCATCCCAAATGCAAGTAAGATTCTTAAAAGGCAGTTTTTTCTCCTGAAGAAACAAGCTGTTTGTTCTGGGATATGCCACAATCCAACAATTCTGTAAAGAGGCAAAGTYCAGTTAGAAGTAGGTTTCAGGCATGCCTTCCCTTGAGCATCCCCTGTGCAATATTCTTTGGTGCCATGAAACTGCTGCCTTGGCTTTTAGGGAATCCATTCCTAAGTTTTAACTTCCTTGTYGCACTGCTACACGAAAGGACAGCATGACACACAGCCCTCACAAGGGAAAAAGAAGAAGAAGAAGAAGAATTGATTTGAAAAATCAGAGATATTTATACAACAGAGAGAACAGACAATGATTGGAGGAGAAAGCGTCCACCTCTACACACACACACACTGGCTAGTACACACGCTTGTCAAGAAATCCACCCCACTAGAAAGAATGTAAACATCAAAGCTAGTTAGAAAACACCTGTTATTTACATGAAAACCCATGGGAATCTGACTCTAAACTACAACTTAYCAGAAGGCTTAAAAATTCAGGGTGACACTTCCTCTCCTTTGTATCAAGGGAACTGAGCTAGCCAGTGCACACACTGAAATCACCATACATTATCTCCTTTGTGCACGTGAACTCAAGTAGCTAAAAAAAGCCAACAAAGTACAGATACAGAAATACAGCCATGGTGGTRGGGGTTTTGTGGGATTTCTTAGTAYTGARCTTTTTAATTCATGTCTTTTTATGTTACAAAAATAGCTTGATAAYTGAGGGAATAAACCAGTTTCTTCCATGTTATGTATGTGCTTATAGCACATTCTCATTACTAAATTGACATGCAAAAGGAGAGGGAAAAAAATTACAGAAAACATTAAAAAAATTAAATTCTTTCTCATAAAGATTTTTTACATCTAGATTGTTCTTATTCATTGCTGTAGTTAGKTATAAAGTCCTCATGTCTGGCTCAGTATTTCTATATCTATATAATGCCTAGCACTATGATATTCTGGTGTTTGATTGCATTTTGTGTGTTTTCTACTACAACTACTGGTTACTAACTCCTCTTTRCCTTCTTCAAGACTGAAAATTCTGAAATTTTCCCTCAGAATGGGAAACCTTAAAAGAACACAAGCCTTGTGAGGAAAGATTGAGGGAGCTRGGGTTGTTTAGCCTGGAGAAAAGGAGGCTCAGAGGTGACCTCATCACTCTCTACAATTTCTTGAAAGGTGGTAGTAGCCAGGTGGGGGTACAGAATGGGAGGASAGACTCTCAAGCTGCACCAAAGGAAATATAGGTWGGATATTTAGGAAAAAGTTTTTCTATTGAAAGAGTGATGAAGTACTGGAGTTGTCTGCCCAGGGAGGTGGTGGATTCACCATTCCTGGATGTGTAAAAAAAAGACTGGATGTGGCAYTTTGTGTCCTGGTTTAGTTGAGGTTAGGGATGGCTTGGACTCAGTGAYCTTGAAGGWCKCTYCCAACCYRGTGATTCTGTGATTCTGTGATGTAAATAACATTCTCTAAGTGATAGGCTGCATGGACTCTGTGACTGTCCTACTTCTGTCAGGCAYTGAAACTCCAAGAGAGATGTTCAACAATACTAATGTGAATTGTGTTGGAAACAYACTGAACATGAATTTGCATAGCAAATGTAAGCTAAGCAGATGAATGCAGAGGAGGATAATGCAAAGAAACAGTAAGTCATTGTTAGTTAGCAGCATAGGCAATGGGTTCTGCCACTGAATCTTAACACTGTCAAACTCACATGCAGTGTTTAATTAGTATGACTCAAAAGATGTCAATATAAGCATGTACATAACTAAAAAGAATTGATCAGTTCTATTATGTGAGAAAAAGCCACATGTGTTTATCAACTGTGTTTTAACATTTCCTTTTTCTGTTAAAAAGAATAATTAGATGCATCTTGTACTGAAATTTCTGTGGGCTTTATATTGACATTTTTCTGTCATGTATTTRCACATTATTTTAACATATTAATATAAATTAAAATATATGCTCTGCATAAATACTATTAGAACTTTCCTGACCTTCACCCAAAAAGAAAAACTCATCCTCCACTGTTATTATTAAATTTTTCAGCATTATGAAATAATGCTCAATGGTGAATTTTAAAAAAGCTAGTTGTATTTATCTTTGCAAGTAATTTTACTCAGTTGGAGACATAGWGTTAAACTCCTGCTGAGCAGTTAGATTTTTGCTCAGGGTGTGACAGAGGTTGCACTTTCATAAAGAAATTGAGCTTATTTCTATTCCACCCTCATATAAAATAGAGACATTTATTGTTATAACCTTWAAAAATGTAGCATTAAGAAAATTATACACACTGGATCCTTGTGCATCTGCACATCAAAATACTGGTGATTTGAATAGTATGAGAGCCAAGACCAGGACATATGAATTTGTCAAATCATACTACTTTGGTTTGTATCTATCTAAGAGGGGCTTATGCTGTACAAAGCAAATAAAGAGAGCTGAGCTTTTGTAGATAGACACTTGTTTATCCATGGAAGGGCACTGCAGATAACGTGGAGCTTCTAAAAAGTGCCTCTACTATAATCACACTTTGGGTGTTTATCTCTTACTCACCAATATATCTGGTGCAACACAGAGACCAGCTCCCTTCAAATACGTTCTGGTTATACAACWCTTGTTTTCAGAGCTGCAGGCTGCTACAGAACAAGTGCTTTTGTACACAAGCCACACAGTTAGGCTGGTTGAAGCCACGAATTTATAGATAGGTTTCCCAAATTGCTAAATAAGGTGATATTAAATGCAAAGACAAATTCCCTTTATGTAAAATAAMTGCTGTGAAAGGTATCTATTAATGCTTCAGTTTTCAATTGGATTTTTGGGGGGTTTTTTTAGGTGTACTTCTGTCTAAAAGCATTTTTTTAAAAACTGATTTTTTTCTACAAGAAAGATCTATTTCACACAGAGACACATTTGATTAATGATCATATGCAACCCTTTCTTAATACATCAAGTCAAGCTGATTTTTTTTTTGCATCYTTACACTTTGCTTTTTAAAATAACCTTTAAAGCAGAATAGACACWTTGCAATAATTGAAAATGAGAAAGCACCATTCTAGTCAAATTAAAGCACATATGTACAATCACTAGTTATTGTGGAGCCTACAAGACTAGATTTTCAATAACCTAGAACAGATACAAAAGGAAATTTCCCCCAGCTTTATATGCTGAGCATTGCCATATGGTGTGGATATCCCTGTGGTCAACTGGGGTCAGCTGTCCCAGCTGTGTCCCCTCCCAYCTTCTTGTGGATCCCAAGTCTCCTCCCTAATAGGGTGGTGGGAAAAGCAGAAAACTCCCTGATTGTGGAAGAACTACTTAACAATAATGAAAACATCTCTGCATTCTTAACATGGGTTCCAGCACAAATCCAAAAYACAGCCCCATAMAAGCTAATTTTCAGTAAAGAAAATTAACTCTACACCAGCCAAAACCAGCACACAGCCACATAATTAAACATGTTTTTGTCCCAGCCTTCCTATGTTGGGAAGCTAATAAAATAATCACTATGTTGGGAAGCTAATAAAATAATCACTGAGGAGAATCTCAAGAGAGATCTGGGACTAAAGACTAATTTGCTGGGGAGATTATTTTTCTCCTATATCTGGCATATAACACCTTTCTGTGTCAAYACACAGTACATTTTCACCTATCAGCATCTGTGCCTTCACACCAACACACCCTAGGTCTAAATCATCTAGATGSAATGTGCTTTGCAGCTCCTCCCACCCGGCCCCAGGAGCCACCATCACCCTCCCGCTTCCCCACCTTCGTATCACTCTAGTTCTAGAAAAGACCCTCAAGGAAGCTGCAAAATGCTCTGGGTGGGTCAGGACAATCAGGACCATAAGAACCAGACATGCCATCCTGGTCAGCTACTTGAYGGTGGCAATTTTTGGGATTACCAGACAGACACTGAGGAGTACACAGTCTGTCAAGTTCTTCATCTTCCTTTTCTGGTCTTGCKGTATTTTTCAGGGGTAGCCAGAAAATGAAGAACCATTCACATTTCCTGATACAGAGGATTATTGAATACTCTAGTTTGGTACTTATTGTGGTTTTCCTTGTGAAGCCAGTATGAGTTTTGCCTTACTTCACAGTCACCTTCTGTGTAGTGGATGCTACACTAGCATAAAATCTGATTGACTCAGTTAATCTGCAAAAGCAGATTAAGTSTATCTTTACAGTATTTTGTCTAAATAATTCAAGTAACCACAATTCATTTTGTGAAATGGATCAATTTCTATAGCATCAAAGTATGGGAAAGTTATTAGTGAGTGCTCCCCAGATGATAAACCTATAGCTGTCAGCTTCTCTATATGCTGACACCTCACAAAGTTGAGGCAGATTCTATTTAAATGTATTACATTTGAAACTTCCTTAGTAGAACAAATGACTGGAGCTCTGTGATGTTTTCTACAGCAAGGCACTGTSTTTGACCACTTGATTTCAAATGCTGCACAACTCAAACCCCTGTGGAATAGMCTGAAAATGTGATGTTACTCTTGAGTGTTTAATAACGCAGGAAGGAACATGGTGACAAGCAGTAGCCTGATCTGAAACTAGATGTTAAGCACTGAAAATTCTAATTCTCCACTGTGCATTCTTTCATCTTGTCTTCCATTTTGTTTGCACTTTCCTCTTTTTAACTGCCTTGTCAAGTTTATGGGATCTCCCAAGCACAACTGCTTTCTTTCCCATCAAAGAGAAAAAAAGCAAAAGTGAAACACAGTCATAACAGGAAAGAATAATAACTACATTCATTATTATCAAAGTAGTGGGGCTGTGTYCAGAGCTGTGTTGTTTCACAAGGCACAGAGGGGATGCCTGGATCAGCTGGCAGAGCACAGCACAAAGGCTCTGGGCAGGGCTCTGCCAGCCCAGGACAACAAGCCCACATTGCTCAGTGCTGCTCTTTTCTGAGCGACTGTGCTTGGCTCTGCAGACACGTCAGGCAACGTGCTGACAAGTAAGCCCCTCACTGCCATCACTCAGCTCATCCTTGCAGAACTGTGCTCAGACTCCTGCAGATTCTTAAGCAGTCAGCCTGCATTACTCCATTTTGCAGCACCATTTCATCCATCATGCCTGTCCAAGACAGTAAAAATTTAAGTGAACAAAAGTGAACCAGTAAGGGAAAGCAGGTTAGGAAAAAAAATCATTCTACTGCTACCTGGGGCTATGAAGGGAAACCAGATAGCAAGTCAGTCAGACTTTTTCTCTCAGCAAGTCTTCTGTGTCATCAGGGCTGTAGCACTTTCAAGAGATATGTCTGCATGACCCAGTGCAGTGATGTATAGCATTACCTGTACAAACCACCTCTACCACCAAAAAATATTACAGTCATGGCAATAGGRCAGATGGATCACCCTCATTAGCCTTGCTGAGTAGCAGCTCCTTTTAGCTTCTGCAAACAAGGCTGTCAAATCACAGATGTATGGGTTAACACAGATAGAACTGGATCATGTACTTCTAGCCAACRCTATGTCACCCTGTGTAGTTAGAGGTGCAATTACTAACAAAATTCCTCATGTATTTCAGAAGGAAATAAATATATTCATATATTAGCATAGACTTTCTGCAATTTTAATTCAATTTTTATAGTCAGCAAAACCTGTTAATCAATGAAAACAAAAATCATACTTCAAACTCAGAGAATATCTGTTTTGATTCATAAAAATCTCAGTACTTTTCAGTATCTTAATATTTTTGCCTGATTAGAATGCCGTCAATGTTTTCTTTAATAGACCCCTAGATGGGGACACAAGAGTGTCAAGACYGGCCTTTCTTTTTGCAGTGCCATGTTTTCAGGAAGAWAAACATGTAAACTATGATTTTATTAACTGGAGTAGATTTATAAASCAATAATAAAATACTTTGATTTGGACTGTTTCTATAAGACTGCAATATACCACCCTTACAGTGTCRCTAAGCTGTTACCCTTCACACAAAGGTGCTTAGAGTACTCTAAGAATTTTAGCTGTAATAACCATGGATTCCTACATATCTATTTCTCCCACATGCAATTTTTCCACAGCCTAGGTTTACAGCAGAATTTTAAATCATTATGTTTACTCACCTTTCTTCAGATCTATCTTTAAGAACTACTTCTGCTGCGAATTCTATAAAACCCAGCATTATTTAAGCATCCACTCTGGAATTACATTGTATTATGCYAAAGTGCTCTCTTGTTATCATTTTCAAAAGCTCCCATCCCTTTTTATTATCCTTAATTTCCCTATGTGCAACCCTTTGTACATTTTGTAAGCACTAAGAAGAAAAATGTTCAATTATTATTCTGTATCACTYTATTCCAGACTTAAAATACTTTGCAGGCACGAGTACGAGTCAATGATTTTTACCTTGAAATTCCACTGTATAAAGAGATAACTTCACAAGATGGAGAATAAACTTGGGAAAGCCAATACCTTGCATTACTATTAATTAGGGACTCCTATCTTGCATGGATGAGTTGGAAACTTGKCAGCCATTCTAGGACTTGGATTTACAATATAAATCCCACAAGTTACCACAGTATGTCAGCAGAAGGTTGGAGCTATCATTGCCCAGGTAGAGCTCATGCACTTCCCCTGTTTGTGATGGCCAACAAGTGCATGAACAGTCTGTTAACATAACTGGGATGGAGTGCCCTCACAGTCTGTACCCTGATTTCTCCACACAGCTTTCAGGAAGCAATCTGCTCTCCTCCTTTCCCTTCTCTTTCTTTGCCACCATTTGAGCACTCACAGTTTGAAATGTTCCAAGGAAAGGAAGAGCTGCAAACCACCAGACTTTTGGTCTAAAAGGATATAGAGAGCCACTCCTGTTTCAGCAAAACTAAGAAAATATTCAGAAATACRTTTTTTTACATAAAATTATAAATTTGCATGTAATATACATGCAAATTTGGTGGTATATTTACCACCAAATTCTTAGCACTGAAATGGAGAGAGGAAATCATGGGCATACACTTTGACAAACACTCAGCAGTGAGCAGTAGATACACTGTGATGTGGAGTCACTTTGCTCCTATGTAGACCAGCATATAATAAACCTGTGAYATTGCTTTGTGTGCACAATAATGCAGCAAAAATATCTGGAAAAGCCACTGCAAAAATTAGAGAGTGAAATGTAGAAYTTGGGTGTGGAATCTGACCCTACARAATCAAAYACCATGTGTCAGATCTTGCAATCTTGTGCGGTGCACTGCCAAGGAACCACAGGAAGAMGACCATATGTTCAGGGCACAGGGAATGAAACACAGGGGAAGGACACAGTAAGGAAAACAGGACAAAAATATTTAACAGTAGGCTTTACTAGAGTTCTATCTGAGCAGAGAAAATCAGAATGCTCAGAGGGCTTTTAGAAAAATCTGAACTCTAATTTTTCTTTTACATGTATTACTCTTATTTGTAGGTAACAAATAGCCCCCGACAAGTTTTGTACACCAAAGTACCAAAAGCTGATGTCTTACTAGCCATCATCCTGACTGTCACTACTTTATAAAAAATAATGACAAAGAAATCTCTGTTTCACATATATCAAAACTAAAACTCCTCTTTTTCATTTTAGAAAAAAAAAAAGGACAAGAAAAAATATGAAAATGTGGAAGCCCACAGGCACAGTAGCTGGAGTTATACACTTGTTTACAAGAAAAAACAGATGACCAGTGCCCTTACAACAAACATAATCAGCAGTTTCAACAGAACTTGCTTGTTAAACTGATTCATAGCTTTGCATGGCATAATGATTTTATTGCCATTTATTACAGAGTGACATGAGATAACAAGAGATGTTTTMTCTTTTCTTTATTTTTTACAGACAATGGCATTATTTGTTAACTGGGTTTGATGACAGAAACAGCAAAGTCAGCTACAGCATGGATTAACATGAACAATAAACACTTCCTGAATGTTTCATTCAAAGCCAAAAGATAACAATCATGGTTTTTAACTGCAGAATGGAGGTTTACCACCAGTTGGAGGGATAATTTCCAGAATGCTTAGAAAATGCSCATTCATGGTGGCTTAAATTAATTATAAATCACAAATAATAGACTGTTTGTTTGTTTTAAAAATTAAAAAAGTACCTTGTAGGTGATTGTTAAGTTTAGCTTAACTTAAATGTGGAAAACTTCAATGCCTAATAAAGTCTAGATAATTACTGAATTTTACCAGAAAGAATTCAGATATGCCRTTGTTTTTGTATTTGGGTAGAAAACAATGTGAAAAAAAAATCAATAGAAAAGAAATTGATTTAAACTAAGCAAGATACGAAAATAATTTCATTCAGTAAGTCTCATATAACCTTCTTAAAATAAAACTGGTGTATAAACAAGTTGGGAGAAAGTGTTACAAATACAAAAAAAAACCAAAAAACCACCTCTCATGTTTGGTTCCCACTAAACAAGACGTGTCTCCATTGAAATCTCATCCCATTATGGTCACAGACATAGCAGTCACAACATTACTTCTAATGCCTTGGGTCCAGACTGAGCAAAGTGAAATATGGTTGTTTCTRTAATTAGTTTCTGGTCATAGCTACACATCATCTCGTAAAAAGTAAAGGAAGTGTGCTTGTGGTATGTGCTGCTTCAATGTTTTAGATCAGCAATGCAGCCAGTACCAGTGGGGAAGGGGAACTTATGGAAGGGGAAGATGCTTTTATTTGAAACAAAACTTAAATAAAATAGATTTTGCTCATTGCTCTCTCACAGACTCACCATCCCAAGCACCAGGAAAGCGTGGTGTTTACATGTCTGTCCACCTGTCACACATCAGGGCAGGGCTGGGTGTTCATGTGTCCAGCCTGCCACAGGGTTCTGCAATGCTTGTGTCCTGCTGTTAGGTCCTTTGCAGTGCCCCGGAGAATAACTAGATAACAAGTCCTTTTCACTCTCTCATGCTATTCTTAGACAGGCAACCTTATGCAGGTTTTAGGTATGCCTTSTTTGAACCCTCTTGGATGACCTGTGTCTCAACCCTGAATCATCAGGATTCTTTCATTGTCCTTTGTTTCCAGTGTCATCTGCCCTGTGAAACTGCAGGCGCAAGGCGGGGATCTGGATGCTAATGTGGCTGCCAGTGACACAATAAGTGCTCAGACTGATGTCCGTGCTGTGCCCTTCTGTTGCTTCCCACACTCAAACCTTCTTCTTCTTGCTCCAGTCAGAGTATCTTAGTCTCTCTGTTACAGTTTGCCACATGAAGTGTTTAYATCATGCAAACCAAATAGTATTTGTAGGCAGATAAATGATTTCATTATCAAGTGGTGCTGTAAATTTTGCCATTTTTCTGAAGGATCATATTAAAAGCACTGAAACAACAACTATGAGGCCAATTCTCCCATATATTGTGGTCCTTTTGCACTAATGCTGAAAGAAATCTGATTAGAAATAGGCTAAAAAATATGTTTCAAAATATACAAACTTTTGGGGAGAAGTTTTATGCGAAGATCTTTTCGTCCTATTCTTTCCTGTTTCTGGATATGGGACAACCCAGCACAGCTTAGACTTCTCTGTTTCTAGGCTCTTTAGGAGAACTGAAAACAAGTGGGAAAAAAAAMCCAAAAAACCATCTGGGASACTAGCAGCAGCCCTAAAATTGGCAACATGATAAGAATAACATTTTTGTGACCTTATGAACCCCTTCTGTCTCCTCTGAATTACCCTGCTGGGCAATATTGCTTTCTTCTTCTGATGAACTCACCCAGAGAATTTATTTAAGAAGAGCTGTAAAGACCCATATATACTGCAGAGTGAAATTACATTCAATTACTGTTTGAAACATTTTACATCTACTGCTTTTTACAGCAACTAACAGTAGYACTTTATGTCACAGTGACTCAAGAATTGTGCTTTATCACTTTTTAAATGCAGTTGTGAGGGGTGGGGGATTCTGTATACACCAAATCTATACAAAAGCTATTTCTTACTTATTGATGTGTCTTACAAAAGATAAGTGCAAAGTCAGTTACAAACATCTTTTGCTTGCACAGTAATGTTACAGCAAGCAATTCTTCAATCTTGTGTGACCACAAAAAGATAAATGAACAGMAAAATGTCTTTATTGCACTTATTTCCAGAAGTCAGTTTGCTCATTTCATTAGGTATCTGTGCAAAGCCATGTACATCTGACTGAAATAAAGATGCTCTCAAAGATTATTTGTGTATAGCAAAACCTGAGACTCCCTTGATGAAATGAGGTTGCAAGTATGGCAAAGAATACCACGGTTAAATGTGTATTATTAAAAAAATAATTGTGCTTCTAAAACAGAAATATTTCTCTAATATCAGCTTACCTYATATTTAAAATAGCTCAATATACAGGGAAACTTTGGTAACTGCAAYTGGTTTGGGTTTTGCTCTCTATTCATGTACTGTTTCCCTATTCCCATTTGGCTGTACACATATCAAAAGAAGCACATAAGTTCTACTGTCATTTCTAATGGTTTGTGAAAAGATGTGTTCATTCCAAGCCTAGCTGTCTATGGAAATGGGCTATGGAAATGAAATCTTTCTCACAGTTTTTGAGCCTACTGGCATACAGCAGCCAAAGCTTACACAGAAATAATCAGGAATCAGAAGGAGTTAGGTTCCTGTAGTGAAAAGAACAGGAGTGGCAGGATGTTTCAGTAAAAGATTTTGAGCGTGGCTTTTCCAGGTGCATTCCAAGATGCGAAAGAAACAGCATGAATTTTTTGTCCTGTCAGAGTCCAGAGGGTGTACAAAGAGGAAACTACAACAAAATCAGTCTGAACTTTCAATCAGTCTCCTCAYAAAAAGGGACAAGGATAGCAGCCTTCATTAATTCCATTGCCTGCATGATAGTTATGCTGAGGAAATGTTTCTAGCACCATGTTATTACCTCTGTTTATTTTTAAGACCAAAATCAGTAAGAGAGATTTCTCCTGGTAGGACTATAGTAAATAGTCCAGCCCAACAGGAATGCAAGAACTTTTCTAAGAAATTTTTTTCTTTTATGGCTTATGAGCTGTAAATAGTACAAACAATTTTTTTTTTTTTTTTTGGAGATTGCTATGCAGCCCGATGCAAATCGGTTTCGAGAGGAAGTTTTCTATTTGCCCCAAAACTGCACAAGAAATCAGTATCAGATTTGGAAGCACAGATTCATCTGGAGGAGTCCTCTTGGCAGACAAAGAAGTATTAGCTCTTTTCCAGCTACCTAAATAACAATCTCAACCCTTTTGGCATATTATATTAGAAAACTCTTCAGTAAGATTTCATATCTTTTGGAGTGTTTTGCTGTGTTTGATATATCACTAGAAGATAGTTCTAATAAAGCTCTAACAAGTGAAGTGGGATATATATAAAGACATGGAAGTGCAATTCAAGCAGAATACAGCAGGAAAATGTATTAGCTCCAGGAACATTGAATGTTCTATCTCATTCTTTCCTCATCTGTACTTTTCACTTGTCTTTGATGCAAGTGATCAAAGTTTGATGTAAACAAATCTCCACCATATGATGTTCTACTGTTTTATGGCCCTTCCTTAACTTGTTTATTACTTTTCTAATAGCGTCAACCCAAGATTTCCCTTTAAAAAACAAACCACCATCACAGTTAAATTCTAACTCAAATGGTGAAAAGAATYACTGACTGCATTTAAAACTAATTAAAGGTATTTTTAAATCTCATCATGAACCTCAAACTGTTTAACACGAAACCCTTAATTTTACTACTTCTGAAAAAACTACTGATTATACTGTTCATAATGTTTCAGCCATAGATCTATTACCACACACTGGTGTCCTCCACCAGCAGTCAGATAGAATAGGATGACATATACTCTCTGAATCACACAAAGTTTTGATTAAAAAACCCCAAAAATCTAATAATTCTTTCTTTTTAGTCACTATTTTGCTCAGCTGCACTGCTGCACTTAACCTAGGGTTTACCTCAAAAGAAATTRAACTGGATCATCTCCTCTGGCTTTATTGAAATGCATAGCACATGCCTCATGRCTTGTGGGAATATAAGTGTGAGGCTAAGGGAGAGTTTTCAGAAGCTTTGAAATACATTATTAGAGGAGATGCTCCAGCTATAGCTGAAAGTAAAAATGCCAGGGCCGTATATTGCAAGTGTGTAAGCCTCAGACAGAACAGCTTCTTCCTGAGCAACTGCAGTTTTTGAGGCAAGGTCCTGTTTAATACACAGATGTATGGGGCAATAATGTAGAGCAGCAGTAAAAATKCTGAGTGTAGTCCAGCTTTATAAATACTAATGACATCTACCTTTACTGTAGTTCTTTTCAATGATTTCCTGCCCTTYTTCATGGAGGATGGCAGCATTGCACCCTGTACTCTGAACCTTGTGAAAACAAGACACATGCAGGACGAGCGACAGCAGTCCAGGGCAGAAGCAGCAGAACTGAAATTTGAAGTCCACAACTAATTTGGAATTATTCTACCARAAGTAGTAAAATGAACTTGAATATTAGAATTTCAGGCACAGCACAGTGACACAAAAGCTGTCTTTCTAGGAAGTACAGCGGGTTTTAGACTAAATATTCATTAAATAGTATATAACATAGGGAGAAAATCCATGGGTCATCCAAATCAGTTCACCAAAAAAAACACAAACTAGAGTATCAGAATAACCGCAATTTAAATTAAAACTTTAAAGCCTTCCTTTTAATCTTACAGGGAAATTTTCATGTGAAATTAGGTCTTTGTTTTATTTTCATGTAAAATCACCAAAAATTATACTGTACTAAGAAAATGTACCTATCTTTATGCATTCTTCTTGTAACTATATTATCCGTTGTTATTTTTTCATTACTAGTACTCTCCATTGTTTAATCCTGGATATTCTGTATCCATGAAACATGGTGTTCTATCTCCAGAACTACCAAAGAAATTCAGCCAATTATCATTTCAACCAGAAGAGTTATGAATGATCAGTAGTCATACCCTTTACAACATGGATTTTCTGAGACTGACAAGCCATTTAATTTGTCAGCATCCCATGTCACACTTCAGAGCTTTCTACATCTGTAGTAATATCCCATAATACATAAATCTATTTTGTGTATTTTCCTCAATATGATTTTTCAAGCTGGCTRTGTAATTAGAATTATTTTCTTCATTAATTATAATAAGTATATATTAGGTTTTTTCTTTGTGAGTTGCATGCACTTCATCAGCAACTTTCAAACGATATTGCATTTAAAACTAGCATAATTTCCTAAGATATTGCATTCAGTTTTTTTATTTTTTACAATACTGAACAAACACAAAAGAATTGTGATATCCATATTTCTGTTATACCTATCAGCAAAAGGGGAATTCAAAATGTGAGATATTTGGTTGTGTTATACRCCTAGAGTGGAGAGCTCATTTCTGAAAAAAGGACCCTGTAAGACATAAGGGAACTGATCTTAGTGGCAGCAAATTAAGATTTTTTTTCAGGATTTCTCTAGAGTCTCTGTTGCTTTCTGAGTTGCTTTAGAATACATATTATACTGAATAATGAAGCTGTTCATATTAATATAAACTGAATAAATGGTACTATAGACAACAATAAATTACTATTAAAAAACAGGCCTAGAATTATTTAAGTCTGATTAATTGTTTAAACATGTTAAAGTTAAGGAAGATATACAAGTGGAAAGATCTAAAAATAAAATTATTTGTGAGCATATATTGTTAACTTAAAATATTTTTACCTATTCTTCTTGGCAAGAGTGGTGTTTAATGCAATATACTCCTCTGAATACTAAGAAAAATAGTAGTGGGAGAAAAGAAATCACATAGATAGAAGAGTTGAGGAAGGATGGGCCTCTGGAAATTGCCCAATGCAAACCCCCCTACACATAARTATCCATGTACAGGTACACACATACATGCTCAGAGGTAAATTACAYCAATTAACTCGATTACTTGGGCTTTTTTTAGATTTGTAGGCCTCAACTTAATCATCTATGTAAAGAAGACCTTTTCAACAGCTTTCATGTTTTTCATACAAATGTTATCAAAACACTTAAAAAAATTTGAATGTTTTGGGTTCTTTTTTTCTTAAATGAAAAATAAAATACAAGCATTCACAGTTCTTCTGTTCATTCTGGAATTGCAATTCTGTGTCTGATACTTGATGTCTGCTAATTTAGACTGTAGTGGAGTTGTATTCCCTTGACAATTGTTGTGAGTCCAGAGAGCTTCTGTAATTGCAGGCATTCAGACTAAAACCTGTATTCAAACCGCAATCATTCTCATGCCAATCTGTTTTCCAACTCCAGTGCAGTGTTGAAACCRCACTGAAACTGAAACCACTCTAAACAATGCATTCTCTGTAAACAGAGGGGTGCACTGGTGACGGGGTGGCTGTTGCAAACCACCCCATCCATCCATTGCAAGAACTTTAAATGAAAATACCCCAACATCAGTGTTTGTTTGTTTTAAAAAATAAGAACAGGGAGAAGGGTATTCTTTATGTTTGAAAAAAAAAAAAAAAACCAAGCAATTTATTTTCTGATAGAAACTGACATTTCTCAGAAAAGATGTCCAGAATCAGATTTATACCTACGACAAGGACACATATATCAAAGTACAAAAATATTTATATCAAACCCAACCTTCTAATCTTCTTTTATTTGTAGTGATTTAAATATTGAAATCAGAGGAAGGAAAAAAATAATCAAACACATAATTTAAAAGTCTTTTTGAGTGACTTTTTGAGTTAAAGCGGTATTTCAAATTTTACGYACTCCACACCCAATACTTTAACCTGCCATCAGCTGTGGCTTGAAAAAGATACAAAATTAAATCATAGYTACAAAGAGAATGTGAAAAAAGACAAGAAATGTGAATACAGAAAACAAACACAGAGTTTGTATTTTTTTTTAATTCCTCAAATCAATGTATAAAAATTAAAATAAATTTACACAAAAATAAAAAAAATCTAAAAAAAACCAGCAGGCTGAGGAACAGAGCAGAAAATAATCAGATTGTGTGATTAAATAAATTAAACATTTTTATAACTTMTTATCTATTGAAAAATTTTGGCAGAAGCCAAGTTTCATTTCTTATAGCAGTACAGTAGATCTGGTGAAAGGACAATTGATTTCAAAGGAAATCTTGCTATGCACTTCAATGAGTCATGCTTTTAACATCTAAATAACTTAAATATAGTTTGGCATTAAAAAAAAAAAAGGAAGGTTTAATAGATGACAACTACAAATTACAGCATGATTATTTTAGACATCTAATGAAAAACTAGCACTTATTTAAAGAAGGGAGAGAATGTCTCTCTCTAATGATGTGAAAACCTGASTATTCAATTAAATAATAGATTCTTCAAATTTTAAATCAATTCAACCTAATTATTTCAGTTTCTTTCTATCCCATTACAATTATAAAATCAGGGAAAAAAWAAGCACTGCTTCATTTTGCCATGTTATGCTTTCAAYTATGGTACTGTACATACTCAGAAACTAGACCATTRCAATCTRTCATATAAACACCTAGTAGATAATMTTAATTACCTTAAAGATTATTACCTTAGTTATTGAAAATCAACCAAATCATTAAAAAACATTAGGAACCACATACATAATTTAATGAGTTRGAATCAGATATAATTATTTGCAAAGAAAAAATAACCTCTACTATCAGGTGCAAGTTTTTTTCCCACAAGGGACCAACATTTCAAGACTTACAGTAGATCTATCTTGCTAGAAGAGAATACTCACAGTACATATGAAGAATGAGAAGCAATCTTCAAAAATACTTTAAACTAGGAAAATGTCACAAATGACAATCTTCCAAGATTTTTCTGAGAATAATGCTATATATAAAAATTCACATTATAGAAGAGAATTCTCATAGTGCTCACAGAAGATATAGATGTCATTCTGACTCAACAAAACATTTGYAAATGTGTTCAGGTTTGTCACTGCTCAGAAAGCTACCACATGAAACTAATGTGYTAGCTGAATATTGCATTGGAAAGCAATTTGTTAGTACAAAAGAATCTAAAAAAAAAAAATTGAATTTTTTTTTTAGCATGGCTCCCATTATCTGCATCTGCAAGAGCTCCTGTGCTGCATGCCAGTTCCTCTAGTGAGGTAACAGTGGAGAACAGGACTATTAGGATGAGGAAACCAGGAYGGCAGGGAGGCATGACAACATCTTGGCAGAGAAGAACTAGTCTCAAAGCAATTCCAAAGTGACATRGTCATGATTATTTACAGAATTCAACAATGCTCAAACTTCCCCCAAGCCAAAGTATTTTCTTGCCCTGAAGGTTATTTCTGCAGAGGAGAGTGGAAGAGAAGAGAAAACTTCAGTTTCAGAAAAAACTATCTGAAGTATGTTCTCTCCCAATACCACTTCCAGTGAAAATCAGCTCATTTGTAAATTAGTTTTATCTTTCTAATCTCCTTGAAATCTGCTGTTATTACCACTATCTAGTCTTAATGGTTTCATTTCTGGGAGATGACTTYTGTTCTCAGCTTCATTTCCTCTGAAAATCATTACTGCCTGTGTGGGGACAGGTAATGAGGAGCCCCTGATGTGAGAGCAGATGCTCCCACCAGCAAGTCAGCAGAGGTCATCAGTCTTGTCTACATTACAGGAAGATGTGTCTTTTTAGAAACTTCTGCTACAGCCCTCTATATCATGCCAGTTCCAGCTCCAGAAACAAAACAGGGATTTACTTCCAACAAGGCATGAAAAGCTTTTTGCAGAAGTCTGTTTATAGCAAAAGCATATCAGAGAAGCACTTCCCACCAAAAGAAATTTTGCCACATCATCTTTTACAAGTTTATATTCAGAAAGTAAGGRAAAAAAAATATTGTTCTATTTGTGGATTATATTCAGACCTCTACAGCCTGGTCTTGTTTCAACTGAGAAAGCTTCACAAAGTTTTCTTTAGCGAGAAAGAAAGCACTTATAAACACGGATAAAATAGAACTTCAGTAGATTCTCTGAAGATAGGAATAATATATTCTTATGTTATGCACAATAAAAGTTTGYACAATGAGCATAGATCAAACAAAGAAACTCTGGATTTTCCCCCTACTATATACCAGTACATAGAAAAAAAATTGAAACCATTTCTATGGGTGTTATTGTAATTATGCAATTTCCATTATCATTTCTAAAACAGAATTTCAGAAACTTGATGTCTTCTTTAACCAATAACCCAACATGTCAACTACTCAGCAAACAACCTCCAGGATCTGAATTTTCACTATGGTCTGCACTGCCAGTTTCCTGCCTAAGCTCTGACCCTCACCTCTCTGAATGAACATAAACTCATTCAGCATGACTTGCAATCTGATTTCCTCAGTAAACCAAAATTAAAGTTCTTACTAGCATCATCTTTTTTCATCATCCTATCATTTACCTCTAAATCCTTTCTGTATCTCTTGTTTCATACACTATAAGAGAATAGTATAGTACAGYTCTGACACATTTGTGATTTTAACCCAATCATTATGCCCCGTGCATGAATCCATCCATCTGAAAACTCAGAAAATAATAAAAAAGTAAAACACTTATAAGATTTTTCTGTCCAGATCTACTGACATACACACACTATATGTCATCTGAATAAGATTTATCTCTACATTAATACAATGGTCAAATTTTACATGAAGTTTAATTTAAGTTCCTCAACAAGAACAATGATTTGGCCTCAAATTAAATCATTGCAAGCACCATAAGTTTAATAGGTTTTCACATGTGTAAACAGGACAGACATCTGGGCCAAATCCAGCTCTGAAATAATAGTTCCATTGCCTTTAGTACTGGCTTTCACCCAATATGAATAAATGGGGAGCTGATGGAGATTTTTCATAGTATTTTAAGATTTTATATCAGCTATATTCCAGCAGGATTCCTGAGAGAGCAAGTTGGATAGACTTTTTTTTAAGGCAAGTCCTGCTTTTCAAACAATCATACTAATGTTATTTCTCTATGAATATTCTACTTGAATATCCTTATGTTAAATCCTGTATTCAGGAAAAAAAAAGGAAAGGCACTTTTCTACAATGAATGGAGTTATAGTTTCCTAAGTTTTCAATTTTCACAAGTCATTAGTGGCCTGCAGTACAAATATTCAGCTTTAAGGTTTGCTAGAAATCCAAATTTTTTTTTTTCAGGGGATGGGGCCTGTTTAATATATTTTTAACAGARTATTCACACAACAGCACAAATGGCCACTCGTGCTTCTGGAAAGCTACAACCAACATGTCTTTTCCATTAGTTTGTTCCTAGGGGGTTTTTTTCATAGGTGCATAAGGTCTTAGTAACTTCTGGTAAATGTTAATTACGTCAGAGAGTGTTTCCTCTAACCCAAACCCATGTGTTATACAAAGGTTAGAGAATAAGATACCAGAACATTCTTCACRCCTATGATTCTACTCAAATTTTAGAAGAAAATAGCTGCTCTCTGTATTGAAATGGTGTCATGTRCTACTCTGGGGATCACAGTAAACCATATAAAGCATTCCCATTCCTCTATGTTACAAGTATATAAAATCTAACAAAACAAATACCACCTGTAGTTTTTATTTAGAAAATCTCCTCTTGGTTATATGACATATCCAAGCTCTCTTGGTCACCAAACAGCTCAGTTTTCAAAGAWAATACCCAAAATGTAGGCAGATACCTGTGCAATCAACACAGATACTCAGTAGAATTCCAGAAGTTCCTTATTTGAACAGTCATGCACATATACAATAGCCATGTACCAGAGAATGTTCCCATCTCTTTAAAAAATCTATAAGCTATAAAGGAACACAAACTAAATAACTGGAAAGACACAGTGATTGTACTTAAAACTGGGACTGCTMCTAATGAAATGTGAACTGAAAAGGTACTAATCTGATGTAATTACTCATGTAATTTAATGACTTAGTCTTCCTAAGYATGGACTGTAGTACTCTTGAATAGGACAAACTTCAGCTCAGAACTTTTTCAGAAAGTTCTTCAGAGAAGTTTTTAAAAAAAAATATCCTCAGCAAAATGTGCGGGGAAATGAGAAAAAAAACCTTATTTGTCTACCAAAGAGTGTACTTAAGCCAAGTTACTCAAGTCAATAAAGCACCCCTTTATACCCTTCCAACAGAAAAGAAGAAAGCAAATAGGTCATTACAAAGACAGACAACTTGTTTTCCACAATGTTCCTTACAATTTTTCTTCCAGGGACAAAGATACAGTGAGTCACTCACAGGCTGRAACATGGAGAAACCTGAAAAGGAAGACAACAAAGGTAGAACCAGAGGGAAAAGAGGAGAACAAAAACCAATGGCAATGACTGAGAACGAAAGCAAGAATARAAGCAAGCAGTTTTAAAGTATTAGAAAAAAGATTGGAAAACAAACTGTCATTTTGGCAGAAAGATTAAAACRAGGAGAAAGTGACTAGGAGCTCTCATTTTGTACAATATATGTACAATATACAGCTCTCATACGTACAATAATAAAAATCTCATTGATTTTAYTATTGTACATATCCAGTTTAAACCACTGCAACATTAAAAATTCAATATGTTGTAACTAGCATACAAGTGGAGATACAGGAACTGTACACTGAACAACAAAGATGAGACAGACCCTAACTCACTTATTCATTAAAAGAATATAAAAAATGCCAAATGTCTAGGTTAGATAAGCATACAGTTCAAGACTTTTTTTATATAGCAAAAAAAAGGAAAAAAATTCAAAATATATTCTAACTTGTTATGAAATTAAGTGCAGGGCTAAACTATGGACTTGCAAAAAATCCATTATGATCATAATCATTTTAATGGCATTCTCCCTGCAAAATATCCTAATAAACTTTTCTGATTTGCTGCAAGATAAATTGGAAAAAAAAAAGTAATTTTTTTCAGCAGTTTCAGGAAACCAAAACTATTTGTGAACAATGAGAGACAGTTTGCACTCAAAAACAAAGCAATTTTTGACTGTTACTGAATGCTACAAATAAATRCTGCAGTTTTGAACATAATGTTGCAAAAAGAGCCAGCAGAAGCAAAACCTTAAAAGTTTTTCCAGTCTTTTAATTAAGTAYTGTTTTATGCTACATTAATAAAATTGCTGTTCTGACATTCATAATTGAGGATTGATTGAGTTAATGTGGAAGAGGTTCAAAAATGAGCCAATAGATTACATTGTAACATGTAACAAATTTAGAAGTCATTAATGTACGTTATCTCTTTGCACATACCATATATTCTTCACCATTCTCCTTCAGTGATATCGGCATTGAGATGGTTGCAATTTAATTCACTATAAGATGTTCTGCCAGTCAYATAATGTTAAAAAGGAATTTATATAGATGTTTCATTCACCTGTCTTTATTTTGCACTGTTATTTTACATTATTTTATACTGCCCTCTCAGCAATTCAATGCTATGTACCACCTTAGTTTTTCCCTCATACCTACTTCCCTTCTTTTAACATTTTTTAAAAGAGTTTGGCACTTTAAGGAGCCTTTTCAATCAAGTGCTTCATGGCTTCACACTTTTTGTTACTCAAGCAAAATCACATTTCTGCAAACGTTCTATTGAATTTACCACAAAAGCAGAACTTCAGTACATGATATTTTATGCAGAAGAAAAAAAAGCAAACAAGCCTGTCAGTGTTTGACTTGTACGAGTATTATCCCTAAGCACCTGGATTTAAGAATTGAGCCTGTTTTCTGTGAGAAGAGTCACTGTGGGTGAGCAGAAGGACAGCCKGGCTCATTAGGGCTCATTCAGAAGTAATTGTTCCGCTTGGGATCTCTTTCTCTCTYTCTCTGTCCCATCCTAGCTCTGCATCAGTTTCGACATGCAGCTCACCCTCTCTAGAGCTGTCTTGCTTAATAACAGTGCACAGTAACAGAGAAAAAGCAAAAGCTCCACAAAGCTGCAGGTGCTSTGTCAATAGCAATTCTCCCTGCTGAAGAAGGGCAGCTACAGACAAAGTTGAGAGAGTTTCTCATGCACAACACACATCAGAATGTGGTCGTTGTTATGTTTCATAGCAGAATAATGGTGTTTAAGAGGATTTGTTTTCTGCTCCTCATCCTTAATAAAAAAGATAGATCAATATCAATGCCATCACTGTGAAAGAAAGATGAGCTTTGTTACAGCCATCAACAGATAAGAATCATTTCCCAGGAAAGTCCTTCCTGAAAAAGCATCATTCTAGGAGAGGGAACAAGGAAAATGGACACCAAAATAGGTCGATTTTTGATAAATTTATCAATATTAAATGATAGTTGCCTTTGTTTGCAGGAAGCCCAGGAAGTGTCTGAGCAAAAGATACACTAAAGTTAGGAAGGGAGCAAGGCCAAGTGGAGGTTGAAATAAATTTTTGATGCGGTACAATGTATTGCTCCAATGTTTCCTTGTGTAAGAGTAAAAATAGGACAAGTTTTGGGAAGGGCATAACCTTTGGGCTTCTGAAYAGGTCTAGAATTCTCAAATGGTTTTGGACATTTCAGAAATCCTTGTTTTTTTCAGAAAATATAGAGAAATGTCAGCTTGTTGATTTTGGATGTCCGGACCAGAGCCTGGACTATACATGTAACCCACAAAACTTGATCACAGATGATCAAATAGCAGATCTATATAAAAGTTAGTATGAACTCTGTGCAGTTGTTCAAGGGTGGGGGAGGGGGGAAGAGAGAAAAAATAAATAGCTATTGAAACCTTGGGATTTTTTAAAACTAAATTTTAAGATGTRTCACTATTGAAATGATTTTATTTACGGAGAATGAAAATTAATCACCCCATAATGAAAAAAAGACTAATACATAAACACTCAGAAAACATTTTCTTATTCACTAAGCTCTGTATTTTTTCTGAAAGTTATTCTCAGAAACATTTTAAATAAAATAATTAGTGGCTTCCAYAGTGATTTCRGGCTTTCAGCAGTTCTGACACCAAATGCCCTGTTTAATGGCACAATAGGTACATTTTTTTCCTTTCTATTGTTGCAAAAACCTTTCTGTTCTCTTCCCCGTATTCTATTATAAAGGCATCCATTATTTTAAAAGAAAATTTTTAGCTCTACTTTGCCCAAAAGGAGCTTTTACACATTCATGAGGTATTTTCACAAAATGTTTGGTTAAAAAGTGAAAATSCTGCCACATTTTATAAGTGGGAATGTAATACTTTGTATAAGGCTGTTGTTGTGCTAAAAGTCTGCTCACTTGAGAATGTGCCTTCATTTCCCATAGAAATGGGTGGTAAACTCAGAGGAGAATGGATTTCTTTTTTGATATAAGAAAATACTGTCACTTCAAGCCCTGGATAACTCAGGTTTCTCTGTCATATCACAAACAAGACATAAATAAAGACCATGCCCTATATGTGATTAAAAATTATATATGTCTTGCAGACAGTTAATGGCCCACACTGATCTTTAGGGATACAAACAGGAAATGGCACAATTTTTGTTAAATTTATATGTGATTTGCCATTTTTTTTCTGCATACAAGAGAGCTGCAGCTCTCTTTCTGCAGTTGAAAATCTTGTTTATAAGAAGGCAGAGGCTATAGGGTTAAACACTGATCTTTGTATTTCCAGTTCAGTAAAAAGATTTATGTAAGGGGACAAGAAAAACTTCCCTCCAAAGCTTTAAAGCAAGGCTAATCTTTGAAAGAGAAAAACCAATTGAAAGCTCCACATGCAGTATTTGCCACGTTCAATGATATCCAAATATCTTATTTGGAACTATATTCTTTCTCATCTTTATACATATAGTCTTGATGCCACAGCTGTACATTGCAAAGCAGTGATTATTTCATCCTCTCAAWTAATGTGAGAGGAAAGGTCCTCCCAAAACAGGCATTATCTAATTCTTAGTTTATTCACAGTTTCTATAACTGGTGTAAAACACTCTCCCCACCCACYATGGCAAAATGGGAGGGTATCCTAAAAAAGATTTGATTACTGTAAGGCAGAGTCTATCCTTATTTTCTTTCTGCTTTTCCTCAGTGCTGGAAAGCATATGGTTTGGACTGTTGTTACTTTTCAATAGTTAAATAGTCCTTTCTGAGAGTTAAATCCAACAAGATTTCTTGGGATGTGCATCAATATCATAAAAATAAGTATGTTAAAGCAACTGATTTTTTTTAAAGCATCATGATTTTTTTAGTATTCAACTTGTGAAACAGCTCCAGTTTGAAGACAGAGGTCTCAGGCTGATTTTCACATTCTTTGAGGATGAGAAATGAAGATAGTCTGGAACCCAAGACATGAGCATACAGAATCATAGAACAGAATTATAGAGTAATTTAATTTGGAAAAGATCCTTATGATCAATGGGTCCCACTGTATATGAAGTTATAAACGCATGTCTACTCCTTTCCATGAAACTTCTTCCCTAAGTACCAAAAAATAAATTTCAAAATAYATTTTGATTTTAATTGTCATTAAGCTGTWGTCTTCAATGACTAAATCTGCTCTGAATACAAGAGAATATGCACAYATGGCTTCCCTGGAAAAGGGCACAGAACTACCACTCTGAGAAAATATTTGTATGCTGGTTTTCCTTTTATAAATAATTTTCACTATMAGTCTAACTGATAATTTATTACTATTTTGCCCAAACTCTTTTCTTGTTTGCATCAGACATACGCTTGAATGCTTTTGTATACAGCAGGAAAATTATTTCAGATTACTCTCTCACCACATTTCATAAATCACTATAAATATGCAAAACATAGGGAGATATCAATATATTGACAAAGGGATGCCAATAGTTATTAGACTTTTTTTAATACCATCAATAATTTCTTGCATTATGAAAACACAGGCCCTGGAACATAAAAGCTAAAATCTTGAAAACTCAGTCAAAACCTCTTTTTCTGGATGAGAGAGAATGTAGACTATTTTAATAAACTTCATAGATGGAAGCTTTGGATTTATTTTCTGTGGAAACTGAATTTTTAAATACAATTTTACAAAAGCTAATCTGCAAGAGCATTGCACCAAATATGTTCAGGAAACAAAGGGGATCTTCTATCAAAAAAATTATCAGGAGACAAGTGAACACAGGCAAAAAACCCTCAGACATGAAGAAGAAGCTTATTGCARTGAAAAGAATGGTTTCAAGTTATCAGCTGCAGAAAATTCAACAGAGATTTCTGGCCAGCTCAGGAAATGAAATTTCCTATCACTGATAATAAAGGCATATGAAGGTTTTCTTCTGAGAAGAGAAAAGAACTGTTTAAAGATTCTGTTTTTATTAATATAGATTAGGCTATAAATTAAGTTACTATTTTGGATGTTAGAAAGTATGAATAATAAGTACTGCAGTGAATTAAAGAAACAGTTTCAAATGGCATCTTCCACTCGAATTTGTACATTTTTGTCAATCATTTATTACTTGGGGTCAAATTCTACCTAATCTTTCTTCAGAGACAGCTCCCTCTATCATTATGAGTTTTGTTCATCCAATTTACTCTCAGGTACAGCATTCAGCTTGCCACCCTCTGTTAAAAACCTGATAACTGCTGCTTGCACAGAGTGACTGATACCAGTAGCCATGCTCTAAAGGCAGCTTCTGCATCTWATACAAAAAACTCCAGATTTGTCATTCAGTTTAGGACCTGCAATGCAAAGGAAACTCTGATGGTCTAAGCATGCTCTCCATAGTCCTGGTCCCAGGACAGCAAGCATTCTGTTTATCCTTTTGTGCACAATTTTATATATTTTTTAAATATTTTTTTTATATGTTCAGTGCAATCATAGCAYCATTAAGGTTGTAAAAGGCCTTTAATTTTTCTGATTTTTCTCTCTGCCCAAACTTGTAACATCTTTGAGGTCCTCCTGAGTTAGCTGGCCCTTTTTTCAAAGGTGATGAGCTCTCATCATTTGTCCCGAGTTCCAGCCAAAGTTCTTTGCTCATCCAGGTGTATCTTCCCCATCGASTCACCTTTTGGTACACAGGAACAGCCTGATTCTGTGCCTTTCAGAGGAATTCTTGAGGAATGCCCAGCCTTCCTRGACTCCTTTGCCCTTCAGGACTGCCTCCAACAGATTCTGTCAACCAGTCTACCAAGCAGCCAAAGTCTGCCCTCTGAAGTCCTGCACCAGAATGGGGTATGTCTCAGTGCACCACCTAGGCACACATAAACCAGGCAGGAATGTTTCTGTGATGGCTGCAGAAGGGAGTACCTAAGAAGTACCACCCCTTKGAGAGGTGTTCAAATTGTTGAACTGTTCAAATCATACCTCCTCTAAGAATGACTAGGAGAGTTGCTTTGCTAGCACCCCTCCACCTTGTATTATTRTTAGATAGTAAAAATATTCAGTTAGCATTAATCAAAGGTCTGATTTCAGTTAAGACAATCAACAGATGATCAAAACCTTGCATGAAATTAATCCTATAACAAACATTTTAGCATTTGTCCTGAAACTTCTGTTTTCCAAGCAATGTGCCCTTGAAAATAAAGCTTCCAATGGCATTTTCAAATTCCAGTGAACATGGGAAGAAAAATCTCATACTTCAAGATCTGTTCATACCCTAAAATTTAGAGGTCTTGGTCACACAARGGATTGCCAGACTGGCACTAATCCCTGTTCTAGTGGGGAAAGGGGGTTAATAATCAGCATTCACGTCCCTTTCATCTCAGCAACTGCTGTGGTATCTTCTTGTCATAATCCTAAAATGCATAGTTAGGCTTTTCACATTAAACTTACATAGTCTTATGTGTCATATGGAGATGCATTTTTAAATGTCTCAGTTGGAAAGYAGTGAGCCTGTTTTGTCTGTTTTCTGGAGCTTAAAGGAGATACATATCAAAACAAGAAAATGAAAGCAAAGGCTGGGTTTTCTTCCTTTCCTAACAATCCTTGACTGCTAGACTCCTGCACAGTGAATAYATTGGTTTAACTCCTCCACAGAACCTCATGTCTCCAACTGGCCTGAGACTTGCCTATAAAGAGAGGATGCTAGGTGAGATTTGGGCATGGAGATGGCCTCTTGCACTGATTTTATTTTTCAAGTTTGGGATTTAACTTGCATTAAGAGCAATAAGGGCATTGTTCTCTACATCATATGAGGAATACTTTGATAATTTATTTGGTGCCTTTCCTGATACCAGCAGATTTTTGTCTGTAGGGAAATAATTGAACAAAAGTAATAACCTCAGAGGAGGATTTTGTGTTAGGATAATGCCACCATACAGAAAATACAGAAGTAACTAAATAATATGATTTAGAAAGGATTTGTTTTGTAGACAGCTGAGCTTGCATCAAGATTTAATTTAAAGTGTATTATTTTTTCCACTTCTTTACATTATAATCTGTTCATCTCATTGAAGGATCCTTAGAGATGAGATTAGTCTGAGATTTTCATGGTATCAGAACATTATAAAACAAGAAGTTTAAATTTAAATCTAGATGCATTAGTTGCTGAGTAGAACCGAGTACAAGTGTAAAAGCAACTGTTAGTCACTTTTAATGACAGGATCCAGCCCTTGGGTTGCACTGGCTGGTGAGGCCAAGGAGTGGTGAATAGTCATGGATTGCTAAGCAAAGGAGAGTTGATTAAAAACATAATTTAGCACACAAGGGGTTTAGATTCCTACAATCAATAAGCTGTCASCCGAAGAAGACTTCAACTCTGTGTGGGATGGAAAACACTGCACCTTCTTTCTATAGAAGAAAATAAACCATTTCTTTGCATTACTGTACAGGGAAGCCTGCAAGTCTAACCTGAGTTAGACAGGTCTAACAGGCTTGAAGGTGGGGCAGGAGGCAAGAATATGATACTTTAATCTTCCCTGGTACTGGCAACCATATGAAAATTAATTATTTGTATTAATCTGAAAGGGTTGCTTAGGGGATTTTTTATTTTTTTTAAATACACAATACTTTTAGAGACTTCAACTTCTATAATGAGACATGTGGGTTGCAAGGAGGAGTTACTTCCATCATAGCTTTTTCCAGCAGGTATTAAAAGACTGAGCAAAGTAGTCATTTACTTATCATAGACTGATGTTTGTCTAGATGTAAATACTGGAGTGGAGTGACACGTGATATGCTAATGTAAAAGATATTTGGACTCCACCAGAATTACAGCAAGATTCACTCCACCTCATTAGCACTGTATATACAATGCCCTGACAAGTCACTTATACTTTATCAACACATTACTTCTGCTAAACTGCATTTTTCTCTTCTCTAGATTTTTTTCCAGATACACATTTTAGCGATTTAAATTGATATTTGTTACTTTCAAAGRTAYATAGCCTGCTGAAGAAGTGCTTATTCAACTGTAGAGGAAATATATTAGCATACTCTACATTATGCTAGGTAAGTTTACRTGTAAAGCAGTATMAATTWCCAAGTTGCTAATGGTTTTYTTTGGTATCTTCTTTAGTGCCACTTTCTRTTACACACCATCTTTTCTTATTTTTCTAGTYTTCTGACATACTAGATAAAAATAACCTTGAAATGGGTCATATTTCAAAGATCTTCATTCCTGGTTTTGATGTCTACAGGATTTGGTAGAAAAATCATTAAGATGGAGAAGATGGTGAACAATATCTTAAAGTCATATCCAGTCCTTGTTCACTCCTTATCTTTTGTGCTTTAAAGGTTTTTACCTAAGCATCTGTCATATCTGCCAAACTGGAGTTTATCACATGCATTGATTGTCACTGCCACACTGAATTTAGCCAAAGGTAATCTTAAACACCAGAAGTGTTAAAAGCAACACCAGACTTGCACTGCCTGACCTAAAAAAGCAGAGACAGCAGACCTCCAGGGAATAGACATACAAGTAAGAAAAGTGTGTGGTATTATGAAAGGAAAAGTCAAATAATGAATTAATCCTYGGATTTCTTTTATGGAAGTTACTGATTGCATGTTCAGAATACTCAAACAGCCTTTTCATTCATCCTGTTTTCAAGACATGGACATTAGTTTAGCCTGTCTGTACTTTAAGACATGAGAGTCTCCTTAAAATAAGGTCTAAATCAAGCTCCCCCAATGCTGTGTGCTGAGACACAACACYTTTACAAAAGCTGGCTGTGACAAAYGGCAAGGCTCTGAACTTTAAAGGACAATGGACAGGTTTGAATTATTGTGCTTTACCTAGTTGAAAATAAGGAGAATAGCCATTCTCATCCATAAGAATTGGGCACTTAGTATAATTAAATTCTGGCAGACTACATACAGCAGGTGTGTTTTAATTAAATTTCTCCTTTATTACATCAGGAGCTGTGTGCAGTCCCTGTGGCTCTTCTCCATCTTGCTCCCCCTGCTTTCCCCCACCAAACACCCCCTGCCACAGTCTCACCAAGTAGCTGAAACACTCTACAGGGAAAGGTTAGACAATACATATAAGCAAGGATTTACTAGAATAAATAAAATTAAGTAAAATACAGCTGTGGGAAAATATACCTCTTTTGAGGAATGAAAACTGTATTTAAACAGTTAGTTCATGGAACAGAAAAAAGATGACTCTTAGTCCTGATCTATAGATTTCCTGTGACATCACTGTCTGAAATTTCGATACAAAAAAGATATCTTAAAACTAGTAGAGAATTAAGGTTTTGAAATAACTTTAACATATTGTATTACCATTTTCACAGATGAAACTCTAGTAAAATATATTTTTACTAGCTGGTGTTTTCATTGACATGTACTAATGTTTTCAAATTTAATTTTACTCCAAAATGTAAATTTATATATATTTCACTTTGTTGGTTGCTTGAGAYGTATACAAAAAATACTCCTAATATGTTCTACTATGTTGAAAACACAAGACAAAGAACTTCACAGGATATTAAATTACATTAGTTTAAGTCAAACCTAGTTTTAGAATCTAGGCCAGGACTGATAATAAGTTTAAAATTAAGTGTTTCTAGTGTACATGGAAAAGGAAGTAATAACACTACAAAAGAAAAAAACACAGATATAAACATATTTTCTGCCATATGTCCTAAATGAATTGTTACACTATTAACTTTTACTCACTATGCCAACACTTTACCTTTATCAAATTTCATTTCCTTTCATTTCTTCACTGAATTTAATCTTTTCCTATTTCTCTAAATGTCCCCACCTTTTAAGGAAAARCAGAACCAAAAATGAAACCAAATATCAAAAAGCCACCAAATTAACTAGGAACAAGCAAGCTGGCATTTCACAGAGAATCTATATTTGCTCATGACCCATACTTTTTATAGAATCTGCAATGATGARGCATCAGGACATGTGTTTAAAATCTTTTTTCTCTCTAACCCACTAACTAATATGTAATCTCATTTTCCTTGGTTTATTGGTTTATGAATGTGGGACTAAAAGAAGYACAGGAAGCAATGTTGAAAAAAAATTGCCCCATTACCAGAATGATTTCACATACATTTTAAAGTTTATTTTCATTTTCATCACATTAATGTTCAGATTATTCATAAAATGTTTAACAGGATTACCAATCCTGAAATTAAATATTTTTAAAGGGAGAAGTAAATTTCTAAAAAGCAAATAAATAAATTTTTAGCCCAAAGCAAATTTCAACAAGAACTATTTCACTTATGTTTTGCAGTAGTGCAAAATTGTTATTAATTCTCAGTAGAGGAAAAAAAAAGTATTTTTACATATTATAATGTCCCATCAAATCCAGACTCTTCACTTTATTTTGAATATGAGTATTTTGGCATTACYAGAACAGCAATGTTTCATTCTGATTTGTTGAAATGATCCGAAGCACAGTGATGTGAATSACTTAAGAAATGAAACTTCGTTTTCCTGTGGTGTCCTTCATGTGCAACATGTTCTGTAGTGCCAGACTGCTCACAAACCTCCTCACCCTGTGAGRTAAATATTCACATCAAACTCTAAGGGACATTACAGAAGACACAGCACTGCAGGAAAGCTGTTCCACATGAAGGAATGAGACTAGAGGAATTTGTTGCTTTATAAGGAAATCCATGTACTGTAAGGATACATGGCCTGTTCTTTGAAGTCCTTGCTCTAAATGAAAATTCTCTGCTTTGGCTCAAATAAAAGCTAAATTAAGCATTTGTTAATTTCTGAAAAGAAAATATATCTTTTGGTATTCTAAAATGCTTCTCACAAAAATAATTTCTCCAGAAGCTACATTTCCTCTCAWGAAATTCCATTGGAACACTCACATCCAGCTCTTGTTATAAATCAACTCCTTAAAAGCATTTAGAATGTGTTCTGACTGATACAACACAATGCTATCAGAAATTTATTGGACCAGGCATTTTAACACATTCTATTCCCTAAAGCCAAGCAGAACAGAAAAAAGCCCTGAGATGTCCTGAACAGTCTGCAGGGTGTCTGGAGATGCTGAGGTTCCCATGTTCTGCCTGGGACAGTGTGGCAGTGCAACTCTCAGTACTCTCTCACACTCACAAGCTCTRTTGCCCTCTGAAACCCTGTTCACATGTGTTAGAGGCAGCAGGGCTACCTGAGCCATTAGCCCTGAAAGCTGGAGCACCAGCTTTTGCATTGGGAAACCAGCTGCTTTTCCAGAAAACAAAACTGAAAAAAAAAAAAGTTTACTTGTGGTTTGCTGAAGTCTTTACCTGAGACCAAATGTCTCTGTGCTTCTGACAAATTGACACTACTGTCAACATCTTGCTTCTGTATCAAAAGGAAGTTTGAAACTATGGAGTTGACAAAATTGAGCAGCTGGGATAAGTTTCTGCATTTTATACTTCTGTAGTCTGTATTTCTGCACTTACAGAGATAAAGCAGAAAATGCCCTTACCACAAAGACACAGTCAGTTAAAGGAGGAAGAGAATGACAGGTGGAACAATGAAAAGTTGAGAGAACATGATGAAGGTTCAGCCTTTTTTCATCAGAGCCTGGAGATGYAGCAGATTTTTCTGGCACAGTATGCATTTTCCTATTGTTAAGGTCTACAGGACAAAATAAAGCAAAAGAAAATAAAAGTAACTGGCTTCTCTCACACACTGGGTAAATGTGAGWCTTCATGTGAACATCCTTCTATGCAATAAGCACTTTGTTTTTCTTTCAGTCTTGTGAAGGAGAGRGAAGGAAGATGCATTCCCTAGAGCACCTCAGAAGGAAACTGCTGGGAGCACTCACACTGCAGGGACTGCCTTTGGGACTGGAATTCAGGCATAGCTCCTCACACTCCTGACCTGCTGCATTCTCTACGGTGTCACAGATGCCATACTGGAAGAAGAAAAACAGCATAAAAAACTGTATTCTAGACTGTTATAATTTTTCATTGCCCAAACACAACCTCATATTCCAGGTTCTACATACATATTTTTTCTGGGGAGGAAGTATCTTACYCTGCASTGATGACACATGAGACACATTCTTTATTTCTTCATTACTCAGCTCAGGWTTCTTTTAGGTTTTCTTTCCTGCTGTCTATCTCCCATGGATTTACATCCTTATTCCAGTTTCCTCACATCATGGCCACTGTTGCCCTATGACTTGCATATGGTATCTTATCTACTTTAACATTATACTTAACATTCTCTTTCTACATCAAGATAATTGATTTGAGTTAGTTTTACACTAAAAGGAATGCATTTCTATCAATCAATCTTCATATCTGCAACAACTTGATTCMCCATGTAGTCATGCCATTTCAATATTTTAATAAGACTAACTGCAAGTGAGAATGTTTTCTAAACTCACTTTTATGTCTCCTTCTCATTCTACCATCAACTGTTTGGTTGCCATGTTTTCTAGGACTCTAATATAGATTTTATCTTCACTTGCAGTATGGTATAACAGCACTGGTGAGGGAGTGGAGTAGTTACAGCAAAACATCTTTATGCTAATTGCTCAGTGCCAATGTRTAATAAAAATATTGTACAGCAGCTAGTAGTCTACTTTGTATTATCATCAGTATTTGCTGGTTTATATTAATAGATTAATATTTAAAAGACTTCTAGTTGACCTGAGTAAAAACCCACATTCTCCTTTCTCTTTTACACTCCTCTATCAGTCTGTTGAAATATTTGCATTGCAGCATCACTGTGTAGCTACGTGATCATCTGGTGTTTAGCTTCCACACATGTGAAAGCACTGCATCAAGACAGAATAGCAACTCTTAAGCCTCATTTGAGAACAGCATGTCTAATTAATGGTACTGATATACACCACTAAAATATTCACAGTAYGCTGTAGCATACTCTTAACAGTCAGCACAATCATAGAATTTTCATAATCCTATGACTAAACTGGTTTCTTCTCTTTAGATATAAGGAGTATCTTGTCAATAGTGATTTCCATAATAAAAAAATAAACACAGGAATAGTTACACTATTCACCTTATACTATATAAAGTCATATTTGTGTATTTTAAATATACTTCTTTGTTCCTTATTCTTGGTCTCTGAACTCATTTATTTTATATTTGTCATCAAGTCTATATTCCATCATCTGTGTTCTATTCTGCTGACAGAACTGATAATTTAATTTATTAAATAAACTTAAGGTTACTTTTTGTGGTGATAAAACATACTTGATTTGGGAGTATATTTTAAAATTCAAAGCTGAAATATYTTTCAAAGATGTGCTGCTTTTCCTTGTTTCCCTGAGTCATTGAAAGGCATTGAATGCTTAATGATGTGAGTCTATAAACAACCTCTTATGGATATGGATCATCCTAAAAAGCACAAGAAGGGTCAAAAATAATTAGAATAGTTTAAATCRAACAACAGATCTTGTTCTTCATCACAGTAGTTCTAAGAGGTGTTCATTTTTTCAAGAAAATTCTTACAGTTTTAGTGGATTATATTCCCTAGAATCTCAGAATAGAGACTCATTGCAAAACTCAGAGTGCTTACACACATTTCACGATGTGGTGTTAACGCGACAGTCACAGGAATCTCTTGCCCAATTCAGAGCACTGAGTGCATTACATATTTCCAGAGGGATTTATTTATTTATCCAGACTTGCTACCTAAGCATGTACTTTAGATTAAAACTCCACTGTGAGATTTTATCACCATCTACTATGTTGAACAGYTCCTTACTTTGAGATTAGTCCCATTAATTGAATTTATTTGGAATCAGAGTACAGCTATTAAATCTGGCCTTAAATTGTGGAGGTACACAYACTAACTGTAGCAGCAGCATAACATGGTGAAGCAGATTTCATTTACATTTACAGAATTCATATATAAAGCAACTTCCCTTTCCATGCTYAGTGAGGACTGTATTTTGAGGAACTGTTTAGTTAAAACTGTAAAGATAGCTCTGCTCACAAGTGGTCTTCTCTAGAAATGCTTGCAGACATTCAATTCTGCACACTACTCTTCAGAGACAGAGGGAATCAGGGAGTCAAAAACTTCACTGTAGTTAAAAATGATGCATCAGAAGAGTATCTTTTTGATCTAATAATACTGTTTAAACAGTTTCCCAGTACTGTTAAGCTGTTTCCCCCCAAACTAAACCAGGAAATATTTTTGTGAAAGGCAGTGTATTGCTAAAGGTCTCACTCTTATCAAGGTTACTGAGGCACATTAAGCCTATAATTTCTTCTATTATTATGCATACATACATAATTCTCTAAACATATTGAAACTGAGTTGATGAAGTTTGGGTTTGTGGAGACTTGGAATTTCCTGCTCTTTAATAAGGATGGCATCACACAGTCTTCCCCTTTGTTTCTCTCCTCTTACAAAGCTGGAAGAAACTGCACAGCTTTGTGACTTTTAGCTTTTGTCCCATTTTACTGAAATGTATCAAAACATACAGAAGATACAAGGGCAGGACAGCAAAGTTAGACCCTACAAATTTGCTGCTTAGGAACAAGATGCTACCTGAGAGGGACAGAAACTGCTGAGGAGAGATTTTAAACTGCAGAGAAACCTTGCTGTATTTTAAGTCAGACATCTTTAAAACAAAGTTTTTCATTAACACCTATGTTTACAAAAAAGAAATAGCATGGTTACAAAAAAAAATGCAGATCACTTGTAAGAAGAGAAAACAATCCTAAATACATTGGAAATACTCCATTACATATAACTGTCAAGTCCTTAATAACAGTTACATTTTCAAATATATTCCCTTTCTTTTCTGCCTTCATCTTCTGAGTTTCTTCAAATGGTGTGACAGATAACTTAATAATGTAACAAACAGTTCACTGTGCTGAGAGTTCAAAGTGCAAAAAGGAAGTTGGCATTCTAACTCATCTTTTTGTTTCCAGTACATGATGATCAGATTTTATCACTTCCTGATTTTTATTTCCATTTAAAACCATGCTTCATTTTTCTCCTTCCACACTCCTGGTTTTGTAGATAAAAGTGACAAACTCACCTGAAAATAGGTGTTTATAAGAAAGTCCCTCTGATTCTTCACCCTGACAGCACTACTACCCTTACTCAAGCCATCTCTAAAAGTTATTCTTGAAAAGGGCAGCCTAAATCCAGTCTCAAGCAGGAAACCATTCTAGAGGAATTCATAGTGTATTTCAGTAAGAGTTCCCCATGAAAAGTGTTAGAGAAAGGGGGTTGAACTTGCCTGTGGCCTTGCCTTTGAAAAATGATGGTCTAGAATTTCTCCTATTTATGTGAAAAACTCTGCTCTGCCCATCTTTTCTGTCCCCATCMTTCCTTTTTAGTGCTATTCTCTCCTAGAAAATGTGTTGTATATGTGGACATCATAGAGATAGCAGTTATGGTACACTCTTGAATTAGATAAAAGAAACTCTCCAAYAAAATGTGTTCCTTTGTCCTAGCTCCCTATTTGAAGCCCTGTTAAGGGCCTGTGATCTATGTTTTTTCCCCCTTGATTCAAATGAAACTGAAATACATCACTTTTAAGTTTCTCTCAGAATTAATGGTTAACTCAGAATTCAAAGATAGATGATGATCAGAGACTAAAAGACTGTTTTTAATGTAAATGAGGTATATTCATTAGTGATGAGGATTTTCTGATTGCAGAATAACTAAATATGAGAATCTGTGTAGAGGAGAACTCACGAGTCTGCACACATGATGCTTGTTKGGAAGCYGCATACAGATGCTATTCCTAGCCCTGTATTGTTAGAGGCTAAATGTAATCCCATGCTCAAAGTTCAATACAATAAATTTTGATTCTTAACACCACTTGAAAKCTTCCCTGATCAATTTAGCTCTCATGCCAAAAAAACCTGCACTATGTCTTAGAATCTGCAGAAGCCACACAGTTCCACTGAGACAGAAGATTTTTGAAAATTATGTGGTGACTGGCTTGTGACTCAGAGCATTCTGACAATTTTATGTAAAACAAGAATGTAGGTCAGATATAACATTAACATGAAAATCACTAGCTCATATGTCTATTATTCATAATGTCTGGAGTGGTCTCTCACTTCATCCATGCTAAATAACCTTTCCTCCATGAATGGATAAATTCACCTTTAGGCAGAAACCTAAAGGAAGTCTAAATCTAAAGGTTGGAGAAAGTTATGAATGGTTATTCATTATTTCTATTTCTATAGGAGCTGATAATTAAAAAAAGTCTGGAGATACTGATTTAGAGTAATCATAGACCCAGTAGTCTCAAAGTTATGTCAACTTTTAATTTCCAACTGAATTATCCATCTAAGACCTCTCCTTTAGTAATGCAAAAAACTCTTTAGATTCCTCAGTTTTGGTCTATTGCACTGTCCTTGTTGACATAGCCTTGGCTGAACTCTGAGCTTCAGCACTGACTGAAGCATATATCCCTCCTGTTAGGCTCCCTAAGTCTTTTTATTTCCCTGAATATTTTCTCCTCATTTCTATTTCCCTTCTCTGTGTTTTGTTTAACTAAGCTGACATGACATTATCACAGCCTTATGTCAGCTTTAGTTGGAAAACAACTACTACAGTGCTGCAGTGAGTTTGTGGCAGAGAGACAAGTGAACTGTCCAGCTTCTGTCATATGTCCTTTTTTGTCATCAAAAAACAGGCTCAGGTTCCAAACACACAAACCTCAAACCATAGAAGCTCATATTTGTTTCTTTTTTTTAATTTTTACTCAGAAAGAATAATTTCCATAATCTTTAATATAACTAAATTACTGTCAAATTTAATATTTTTCCTCCTCAAATCTTTCTACAGTCTATAGCAAAGGGAGTGAATGATATTGTTAAACTAGGGATTAATGACTATAGTCAAATATTTTAATTATTTTCTCCTCYTTGTGAGTACTATGCTAAAACTGCAAAAACATACCTAAAAATTACCATTTTAAAACTGTAGAGGCAATACCTAAAATATCTGATGTGACAGTAAAAAACAACTACCTATCTGCTTCTGTTATTTCAATTGATAGTAATTCCTAATTATTTCCAGTGTTTTAAATAAAAGGGTTACAATTGTAAGTATAAGATGAAACAGAGCTTTCCAAAACAYGGACACTGRGCTTTGCATGGGTTTTTTTGTCCARGAYATMCAATCRTAACATTATTTCTATTTTTATTTATCTTTAGTATATTTTAAGCAAAACGCTCACTTTCCCAGTASTTATGAATGAATTATGCCTAATTACAGCTGTATCAAATCTTCCTTTTATTTGGAAAATATTCAGTGAAGATGTGCAAAAACAAAACATTTCCTCTTAGGAACTTTGTATACAGGACAGACAATGAAGTGAAGCCTGGCATCTTCTGTCAGAAATATGTATATCTTACTGAAGTTGTTAGGCTGTTATGGGAAACCCTTCAAGGCATCTTTGTGCTTAGCATTCTCTAACATTGAGTCAAAATTTTAACATCTATTTCCTGTTATAGAGACATAGTATACAACAAAAAGGGTGAAATATRAGTATGMACAYAGTGTAYCTGAAATATTTGTGGGTAAGAAGCAGCAGTTTTAAAACCACTGAACAGTTTTGTGAAAGTATTCTAATCATGCTTATTCTGTTCATGGTAYAATCTGTGCAGATATACCTTATATGTGATCATGACTTATTAAATTTTTGTAATATCATAGAAATTAAATTTTAATAAAACAACATATGYAGCACTTCAAGGCATAAACCTAACACCATAGAGTTGAGTCTATTCACAATGGAAAACTAMTTCCTTAATTTAATTGCTCAACATGCTATTTATATATTACCAGAAGGTGGGCTATTTATTCCACTTCTCCCCATGCTAAATTTGAAGCCAGTTGTAGTTTCAAGAATTTCTTAAACACCTCTTGCCTAAAATTGCTACWCACCTCAATCCATGGATTTGTCTGTGGGGGTACAAATGAGTTTCTCAGAGAGACTGACTTCAACACTGAAGGAGAGCTTAAAAAAGGACCCTTATCTGAAGGAACTTTGGTTCTCATTGCTGCTCAGTTCTAGCATTTATTGTGCTCTTTAGAGGCCTTAGCTCATTAGGTACCARGGACTCCAGGGATTTCATCATAAAATACACTATGGGGAACACTGCTTTGAAAGAAATTCCCATCAAGCTGTCATCATCTGGCAATTATACTAATGYTTCAATTTCTTGTTACATGGTACTTTCTCCTCAGTGAAATTCCCAAGAGTTGAACCAGAACAYAGGTCAGATATCCTTGATCTAAGTGAACAGCACTGTGCAGGCTGTCTTGTCCAAACCATTCAGATTTGCTAATTCAGCACTGAGTCCAGATGAACTTTGAATTAATTTATGTGAGACTACGTTAAAATTTTTGTTAATTTTTTTCATGAGACTGGGGAGTATTCGTGCTCTAGGAAGGTTAACTTTGCCTCTCTGACCAATTGGCTGGATGCTTCATCCAACATCCATTAATGTTAGTCCAAAGATTTCCTCTGACTTCTACAGTCTTTGGATGATGTTCTAGAGCTCTAATTGGTCATCTGTGACCATATTTGCTATGGCTGTCCAACACACTGCACACATAGTTTCCAAAAACCATTTCTAGTAACTCACCATAAAAAGATAAATTCAATAACTATTTTAGAATAATCCCCTGAAAATATGACAAAAATTCCATTAACTCTATACCTGACTATGAATGCATATCTGCATTTAAGTGYATAGACAGCACTAGTTTCAGGAATTTTTTTTCAGAAAATTTCAACTCTAGACATACAGGTGATCTTAAAAATGTTATGCATATTTTTTTCTTCCAGTGAGAAAWTATATAYATATTTAAAACTGTTGAAAARCTTTTWAAAAAAGTGCTCACATTGCAACTTRAAACAATAGTTTRCTATTCTTTATGGCTTCTATAAAAGTTAMAAAAATCCCCTTGAAAATACATGCACAATCCTCATTTGAAAACACATCTAAATGATGGAGGAGGTACAACTGGCACCGAAGAAGGCTTCAAGCATCAGCACCCTGTTGTCTAAAAGTCTCTCATWCCTTTTCAGTGTAGCCTCCCATGGGCAGCTCCCATGGGCTCTTTCTCTCCTTCCCTCTTCCTTCTGCAGGTCCAACTAGCTCCTTCCTGTCCCTAGCACAGCCACCTAACCCTCCCTGCCCCTCATACAACACCTTACCTTTACAATCCCTTGCATGACCTCCAGTCCCTCCATCCTCACAGCACAGCCAGCAAACYCCAACTGAACCCACTCCCACCTAACTCACTCCTCTACCACACCCAGAGCTGTGAGGGCAAGGCTGTTCCCACTCTTTGGTAATTAACACAGCTGCAACATATTGGGGGCAAGATTRCCTTCAGCACTATCTCTATCTGTCTTCCCACATTTAAATTAACAAAAATTAAATGAATTGTTATTATAAAAAATAAATAGAAATTCTTCTACAGAACTGCTACTGTCAGGTATTCAGCAATGTTATGGTTCAACCCCAGGTGTCAACAACACCACACAGCTGCTCACTCACTCCCTCTCCAGCAGTACTGGAGAAGAATTGAAAGGGTAAATATAAGAAAATTCATGGGTTGAGATAAGAATAGTTTAATCATAGAAACRGCATAATAATAACATTAATTCCAATTATTGCATCAAAGAAATAACCATTACAAATATTATCATTTATCATGATTATGATATTAATAATAAATAATAATTTTCCATTAAAAGGAAAATAAGAGACAAATAAGAAGTAAAACACATGAAACGCAAGTGATCCAAATGAAAGTGACTAAGCAACTTGCATCCAGACAGTYCCCAAGCAGGAGCTCCACAGCAACCATTGCCCTAGTTTATGGACCACCACTGTAAAATGTCTGATCATGTCCACAAATATCCACAAAATATCCACTAAATTCATTTGGTCCAAGAGTTGGTCAGTTGGGACAGGAGACAGGAGGTGCTGTGTGGCATTCCTGAGCACCAAAAGCAGCTCAGGYCCAGTCACYGCTGCAMYTGCACTGCTTCTTGTAAGGCTTYTCCTCCATCAATTTGGGTGGYTCCTCCTATAGTAATWCCTGAAACATGTGACTCAAATMAKGGATTACAACAATTTAAAGGTATTTCCATTACAATCTCCACCCTGGTCCCTTTGGACCAGTTAATAGGATTTACCATTGCAAGAAACTTCTCCACTGTTCTTAGACTGGCTAGCAACAAGGGACTCCTGCTACAGTAATTCCCACAACATGCAGGTTCCAGAAATTTAAAGGCTTTTTCCATTGCAGTCCCAACCCCCTGATTCCTTTGAATCAGGCCACATGGTCTGACATTGCAATGAACTTTTCCCCCTGGCCCTGCTCTGCAGACTTGGGCTTATCCACAGACTGTAGTCCCTTAGGGTTGTTCCAGCTCCAAGTGGAGCCTTATCTATCAGCCACAGTCTCTCCAGGAATATATCTACTGCAGGCAYGGACTTATGCACAGTCACTCTGGGGTGCAGCTGCTCCAAAGTGTCCTTCTTCAACATCCCATGATACCACCAGAGATAATCCTGCTCAGCATGGCTTTACCCACAGCCACAGTTCCTTGAGAAATAAACCTGCTCCAACATGGCCTTACCCAGGGCTGCTTTCCCTCCAGGGCAGTCCCTGTTCTATTATGGGCTTATCTATGGTAATGTGCTTTAAGGTGTTCCAGCATGACCTCAAATACAGTAACTCATGCTTCAAGGAGCACCTGCTGCAGCATGGACTTCCCTTTGAGCCACAACCCCTTCAGAGGTGCACCCGCTGTGCCACAGACATAACCATGGCCATAGATGCTTTGATGTGTAGCTGCTGTGGCTTGGACTCATCCATTAGTCCCAGACTCTTGGSTTCAAGTTCACAAAGGAGTCCCAGCCTGTCCAGTACAGCAGCAGAGAAACAGCAGCGATGTTCTGCCCATCTGCCAGGCCAGCCACATGTCCTCTGCTGTGACCAGAATGCTCCCAGCACAATGCASTAAGGCCATCAGCAGTACAGCACACAGCAAAGCCCAAAGCAGCAGCTGAGCACTAGAAGCTCATATACARTGAGGTAAGCAAGCCCCAWGGCAAGCACAGAAGTCTGCTGAGTAGTAGAAAAACAGCAATAACAGCTATAAATKCAATATGGTACATTCCAGTATTATCTGTCTTTGAGCCCCACATTGGTACAGTCATGGTTCTATTCCAGACAAAAACTAAGCAGCACGCAGCTGCCCTCACTCATCCCAGTGGGATGGGGGAGAGAATCAGAAAAGTGAGAAAACTCATGTGTTGGGATAATAYGCAAAGCAAAAGCTGCATGCACAGACAAAGTAAAACAAGTAATTCAACATGATGGGCAGACAGGTATTCAGTTACTGGTAGAGGAGCAAGGCTGCATCATGCATAGCAGTGACTTGGGAAGACAAACACCATCTCCCTGAATGTCCCCCCTTCTCCTCTTCCCCCAGCTTTGATTGCTGGGCATGATGCCATACCATATGGAATATCCCTGTGGTCAGYTGGGGTCACCTGTCTCAGCTGCATCCCATCCCAACCTTTTATGCACCCACATCCTCCTCACTGGTAGGRTCAGGTAAGGAGCAGAAAAGTCCTTGACTCTGTGTAAGTCCTGCTCAGCAGTAACAAAAACATTTCTGTGTTAACAAGACTGTTTTCAGCTAAAAAAAACAAAACACAGCCCCATACCAGCTACTGTGAAAAAAACTAACTCTATCCCAGCCCAAACCAACGGAACTAAGATAATTCTTAAAGCTAAAGATAGTAATTTTTCTGAAGTATAGCCATTAATGCTTCTCCCTAGAAATATATCTTATTAAACTTAAAATTTTTTCATAGTGGTTGTCCATATGCATRGAACATGTTTGGAAAACAAATTTTGTTTCCTACTGTAGTTATTTGTGTGTTTATTTGTATGCTTATGCATGATCTCACATGTCTGGCAGTAGACTAACCAAAGTGTGCACTYTTTTTAATTCTTATGATATATATTTATTATATACATTTAAATAAATAAAAATACATATTTTATATATATAATAATATGCATTATCTATAACAATATTGGTTTTTTCTCATTCTCTTTTACATAACATGTTCAAAATGAACAATGATAAAAAAATCATTGCAAGAAATAAAAAAATTTCATTCTTTGACTATTACTCTTTGTTCTYAAAAACTCTGTTAATATACCTACTTTATGAAGAGCAGAATAAAAATGGTACTAGAGTTGAGTCTGAGAGACCTACACAGTTTTTCCACAGAATCTAATTTCCATATCTAACAAAATGCAAACCACAGAARAAACCTCAGTTTTAACTTGACTGCATTTTATGTAATAATCGAGACATGGGCCAAATGTCTGCCAAATGTGTTATTCCAGCTGGMAACATATTTCATTTTTTTGCAAGGGTATATGGCAATAGTAAACCATTCAGTAAGCTTTCATATCTGCATTACTTTTTAAAGGTATTATTAATATAATCTCTCTCTAACCTATTCAGTGGAATTTGGTAAGTGTGATCCAGGATTATATTCTTAATTTTTCTGATCTGTGAGACATATGGAATTTTTCACAAAGAAAAGCAAATATGTATAAAAGTAGGACCCAAAACCCAAGAATTACAATCCTACTTTCAAACTCCATTTTCATTTTGCATCTCTTTTAGCAGGAGCAGCRATGGTTGCATTTTATTGCAGAAAAAAAAAGGCAAATGGGCAGTTTGCTAAAGAAGAAAAATTAAGGCAATTTRCAAAACTACTTGGAAATTCAGATACTCTTCTAGAACAGCAAGTTCTTATTGTCCTCTAAAGAGAAGAAAAACAAAGCAACCCACTGAACACCTTTCAAAGCATATGATAGAAAATAAGAAACCTAAACAAGTTGATAAGAAACAAAATTGTTGTGTGCCTGTTTCTTAAAATTCCAACATCTTGGAATAGGGGGGAAAAGTAAGAGAAAAAAAAAAAAGAGAAAATTTTATCCCCCAGTAGCTGAGGTACAGTATCTCCCATAATCAAAATGCCCAGGAGAAAAACTGTCCCGTGATGAGCTCAGACCACGGCAAGGTCACATCTGAGGTGACCAAACTTAGATGAAAAAGTGGTTTTGAATAGGTCAATGTAGCAGAAAGAACATTATATCTCAGATGAACTGCAACAAATGGGACAGATCCCAGATCTAACTGGGGTCATGTTTCTAAATGTAACCAGATAATGTACCAAGGAGTGTTAATGGAAAGGCATGGCTCTCTTTGCCCTRTGGGTTAACTACAATAACTTTTGCCACTTAGATCAGTGATACCTTGATGCTGTAATTACTCACTGCATGCRTCGGTCGATATTTGCAATGTGCTTATTTACTGCCCACTTTCCGGTTGGAAAGCTGCTGTGGAAACTGCAGATGGCTTGTCGTGCTGGAAATAAGTCCATGTAATTTTTTTCTTTTGCTATTTTAGAGGAGCAAGCAATTTTTCAGCTTTGCTGTATCCCTACAGCTGTCTGAGCTGGCAGAATCATGAACACAGAGAAACTATATATGAATTTTGCTGAAACTTAATAATTACTCTACTGTTAAATATGCAGCATGTACAGATTCAGAAGTGGATCAGGGCGTGGGGGAAGGAGTGGGGCACAAACTYGAAGTTTACCTCAGAGTATAAAACTTCATTACATGGATTGAAGTTTTCTAGAAAAAGAAATTCTGGTCATTTGCTCTGGATATCTTGGCCATGAATAAAACTAAAGATCAAGAAGCTCACTGTCTTTAAACTCCAATTCAATACTATGTGACCCCCAAGCAAAGCAGACAACTAAAATTATATCCAGCCATCAATGTGTCTTTTTCTGTTTGCAGGTTCAGAGGACATAGAAGAGTTTACAGTACTGAATAATAATATCATGTTGTTTATGCTTCCTTCATGCCAGAGGAACACTGTGTGCATGTAAATGTTTCTCTTGCAGTCTAATGAGTGAAAGTTTTGGAATATCTTTTTGCACCATATTTTYACAGGACCTCTTTTAGAGAAGTTATAGAAGCTTTTGTCTCAATTTCTAGGATCCTAAATACAACAAAGAAAGAAAGAAAYGCCAACTAATCACTTCAATACATTTTAGATTACTAAGAAGGGATGTATCACAAGGTGAAACATTTTGGTCTCTGCAACTGCTTTAATTTATGCTAGACACAGTCAATGTGTACCAGCTAACAAAAAAACTTCTACTGATTTGCTTCACTATCATAGTGTTTCTGAACTCAGATTTCAAGACTTGACATCCAGAAGCATTTCTCATTTCCTGTTATAGATTGTCAAATAAGAATAAAATGTGAATAGATGTCATTTATGCAAGGACAAAATTTCTCTTTCTATTAAATTAATTTATTTTTSTTTACTCCTAATTTTGAACATGTATGTAAAGCAATTATTGGTACACCTAAAGGTATGATTTTGACAAAGTTACAGGAAGAAGTGACAAAGATTTTTTTTAAGTTATAAAAGATCTGTGTTATGCATTTGAAATAGCCAGCAATCCTTCTCATTCTTAAAAGTATTTACAGTTTTCTGTTGCATTTAAATTTTTCAAAGCTTACATCCAACACATTATGTCATGCTCTGAGAACAAAATATTGATAAAGCACTAATGAGTGGTTTATTAAGGAATAATATTGTGGACAGCATAAAGGATCTTGCAGGTATTACAGAAAACACTTCCAATAAAATGCTGTCAACCCTTCACCACAGTGAGCTTAAAATAGCTGACATTGTAATATGACCAGCCATAATAGGTCTATTCCAAACGAATGGCTAAAGTAATAGAGATTGAAAATGGAGTAGTTGCCCAATCTCTGCAAGTATTATTTTTTTTGGCATTGGATGACATTTTGAAAAATGTTTGCATTTTGGAACTAAAATGACTTTTCTTGCCTGTAGCCAGCTGAGTTGGCCCAGATGGGCAAAAGGGGCACTCAGGAAGTTATTGCATGGTAATCTTACTGCAACATTGATACAGAGGGAACTTGCAGTCCAATAAAAACAAATAATACATTACTTTGATGCATATTTGAACTGTKTGCAATTTGCTGTTTTACAAAGAGACTTGGCAGATTCTCATAAACAAACCAGAGACCAGTAACAACTCATTGCCTGTGTGTCTCTCAGCTGAATTTAGTGTATGACAGAGATGCAAATCTCACTGTTCTTCTCAAGCAAGAAGCTGTGAGAAGGGCACTTTAACATGACAGCTAAACTGATGGGACACCAGGAACTATTACAACTGCAAGCTATCTGAATCATGAATGAAATTACAATTAGCTCTTGGGAAAATTGTTGACAAAACCTCTGCATCAGACATGTTAACTCATTAAAATCAGAACCATTTGTCTTAACAAGCTTTTTTTTTTAGGAAAATTGCTTAGATCCAGGATTCATTCCCTCACCAAAACAAGAGAAAGAAGTCAGAAAAGTCCATAACCCAATGGCTGATATGACAGCTCAGAGATCAGATGAGCCAAAATTTCAATAGTGGGGCCATCACCTGGAAATGGCATAAAACAGTCTAAACCTTTGTTTCAAYTTTGATCAACTTTTATCTGTTTTTCCAAAACATTGAAACAAAATATTTCCACAKCATTAAAAGGTCTCTCATTCTAATGAAAGAAAAAAAAGAAATTATATTCTTTGAATGAAAAAGACATTTCTTTTGGAAAAGTGGAAATGAAATTCTGTTCCAGTTATCCATMAGGAATTTGTGGATTATAAATGTATTAATGAAAGAAGTGGAAGGTACAATAAAAGGTGATTCTGTATTAGGATTTTTTAAGTGGCAGAACATCGTATCTTTGTGTTCTTGCCTAGAATGAACACATATGATGGTACAGTTCATCTCCTAAAATTCTAGAAACACCAAGGAATCACGTGTTTGTATGACTTCTGTATGTAATTTCTGCAAGTTATGATGCATTTTGTTAAAGACAGTTGCTGAGAGGATGAGCGGAAAGATTGCCTCTCTTCTCATTCTGAAAATATCTTTTGGATAAAAATCCTTGCTAAGCAGGGGGAAAAGAAGTGTTCCTCCTAGGAATAACTGGAAAAGCTCAAAGTAATGCAAATTACCCACTAAAAAACACAGCTGGTTCTTCCTGAACAAAACTTGGAAACCTGTGAAGAGTAGGGGTCTGTCTTCCAGTGGATGGATTTTATAGCCCTAGAGATGGCCATAAGAATATTTTCCAAGGTGTTCAGGAGACTGAGCAGTTTTTCACAYCCACAGAATCACCATGCTTTGCATGGCAAGCCAGCTTGGGAAAAAGTTCTAATGATGCAAAGGGAGGGGTAAGCTTAAGGAGAAGAAAGCCTTTAGTGGGTTTTTAAAGAAAAAGTGGACAGATCATCAGATCAGTTTTGAATAATAATTTTTAATTCTATGATCAACTAATACACTTAAGGAAATCCCTATGCCCTTTAGAAGTGCTGACCATTCTATTCTCATATTTSACCAACTGATTAACATAACTCTTTTGATTGAGAGCAATTAAATATATATTGCTCTAGATATTGATAGATATCTAGGTAGAAGGATTTTTCTACCTCTCAATTACTTTAATAAAAGACTGCATTTACACTTGCAAATTTTACTCCTCTCTCATTATTAAATGTTTTACTTTCTTGGTGAAGCACTCCCTTTTCACTATGCTCCTCCAGGTACCACTGTGCCTCCCTCACTGTTTCTGTGACTCCTGCAACCCAGACAGCAAATATTGCAGTGCTTTTCCACCCCAAGATGCCCTTGTCCTGATAAGCAATCCAGGTGCTAAGGAGGAATGTTTTCTATTTATCACAAAATGTATTTTTATATAATCCAGGCAATCACCTATCATTGAACTAATTCTGAATTAATCTGTTTACACATAATACAARCCTTCCAAAGCTAGGGTGTAGTGCTGTGAGAACTTCTTTCAGTGAAGATGAAGAATTACCTGGCTCATTTTGGCAAACTTCACCCACTGACCTGACAGCAGYACATCCTGGTAGACCCTGTGAATTTCAAACAAGTGTGGAGATCAGCAAGTCTTCAGCATTTTTCAGGGCTTACTCAAAAGCAGTAGAACCTCTAATGTCTCAACATTTTCACATTCAAAAGAAACAGAGTTTTAACATGTCTTAGCATCCAAAAATCCTTCTGTGAATATGGAATTTTTACATGTAGCAATATTAAATCTTCTTATCTTTAAATAGTGTACACCATATAGCATTCAATTTTCTGTATCTGTCTTTAGAAAAAATGCTGATATGAAATTGTTCCATTTTGAAAATCTGTTTGCCCTGATGGTATCGATGCATTGTATAACCTTGAAAATACCTCTCATCRGTGCCATAGTATAGTGTTTATTTGCACATTAAAAATTTGTTTTACAGTTTYATCCTATGCACAYACCACACATAAATATAATATTCATTTAAATGTCACCAGACATATGTCTAAGACAGCAAACATTCCAAAAGAGATCGTGAAAATGATATTATGATTACTTTAAAACAGCATAATAAACTGACATTACTGTGGCTAGAAATGAATCATACAAGAAAATAAAGTTATAACAAAATTCACAATCATTATAAATCAAATTATATTGTTTTCTGTGGAAGTTGCTCTATTATTTGCTGTGCTCAAAGAAGARACTTAGTAAATAAAGTGAAATCTAGAAGTAAATATGCTTATTCTACATTCCATGATAAAATAAAGCTCAGRAATGGCTATATTCACCAGTTCTCTGCTACCTATACTTTTCTGCTCTTCAAGATGCATTCTCTTTCTTACCAAAACACATTGCACTTTTCTATCCCATACAAAGTGCTCCCATGTCTTCTGATCAGTGTGGCATACTACCCCAAGGCACATTTGTTCCATGTGGTGCTGCCTGAGTCATTGCACTACACTCTGTCCCTCAAAGTGAGTCAGAAGTGCCTCTTCCGTCTCTTCTTGTGAACCAATATCAATTTCATGCTTCTGGAGTTGCCCTGCGGGCTGCAGCTCACACCCCCTGTTCTGTGTGGCTGCCCATTGCCTCCCCTGCACAGCCAGGCCACTCCATGCCATCCAGCACAGAGGCTCTCTCCAGGCAGCACTGCTGCACTGCCACTGTGGGAGCAGACTGAGCAGGGCCACCAAATGTCAGTCACAGCTCCAGTGCCTCCTGGCAAAGGGTTTTGAAAAAGGAGTAAGAAGGAAAACCAGGCARCTCCTCCAATGAGGATGGCTGGTGACTGGGAAAGGAGTAATATCAAGGCAGGGGGACTGGAGGATGCAGTGCTGCAGAGCAAAGGTCTGGAGRAAAAAAAAGAAAAAAAAGAAAAAGAGGGAGGAATACCAGGGAGAATAGAAGCGCAGGGAAAATAAAAACATAAGAATGAATACTAACACCAAAAAAAGCAGAAAAAACTATTCCCTGATGGAAAAGATCATCTGCAATTTCATGTCACATCAAATGTAGATGTTATTCCAGTATGCAGAAAACAATGACAAAATTTATTCTACAGTCACCTCTATGTCACCTCTTTGGGCTTCTGTCATTTCAAAGAACWAGCCTGTAGGAATAGTTAGCCGCACATCTTTCCTTCTCTGCTTGACAACATAGCCTTAGGAAAAGGAATGATCCTTTCCAGTTCCTCAAGATCAAAATTTTCATCYCCCTTCACAGAAGAGTGCAGAAGCCATAAGCAGCAGCTGTGTTTCTCCTTCTGTTCTCCCCATTTGACTTCCTGGCTTACCCACAGTATCTGGTAGCATAACAGAATATCTCAGAYCCTGGGTACACATCTGGTCTCCCGGAGGGGAACTTCCATCCTACCCCTGTCCACCCTGGCAGCCACTCACTGCAGCAGACTTTAAAGGTACACTGTATCTATTGCATGGGTATAGGATAGCCAGACAGCATTAATTCTCAGAATTTTGAGTGTCTGTGTTTATTCTGTGTTTTTTAATACTGTGTAAATCAAACTGAATTCTAGATTATTAAGGTCATAAAGATGCAAGATCCCTTTCCAGTACAGCAGTTAATCAGGCTAAGAGACAACCTTATGCATAATCTCTGTATTACTGGTAAAATATTGACACAAATGGATGGCATTACAAAATGGYCTAATCCTTTAAGAGACTGAGTGTCCTGAGAGATGTACAGCAGACTCCWCTCCAAATGAAATTAGTGAGCCTCTGAGACACAGCACTTCACAGGACCAAATCCTTTAACTATGTTAAAAATTCTTTCTTACAAAAATATTAATGAGAAAACTCTAACAACCAACCTTTCTCGTTGTGCCAATGCAAGTGAGTAACAGAYTGGCAACAGTGCACACACAGAAGTCTGTGAGGCAACACAGGATAAGGTGTGTAATTAAGGATAAATTGCTGTAGAGAAACCGAGGGCTACACTTGTAATTGCTTACTCTGTGGCCAGTCTTCTGAAATTAGCAGCACTACCCGTGGGAATGAATATTCACTAGTTCATCTGAAGCTGAGGATGAATGAGACATTCTTTTCTAGGAGACCAAACTCTTGCTTTTTCCTGAATCACTTCCAATGTCAAGCTTCTCTCCATGTTGTGCCAGTATATATATTTCTGTGGCTCCATAGTCACTCAGATTAACAAATCCATCTCTTTAGGATGAACAGAGAACCAAATATTTTATTTAGGGWTAGATTCAGGGCCCTGGAACACCTCTTGTCTTGGTGCATTGTGTGAACAGCTGTTTTGGCACTAGGGAGAGAATGGGAAGGACTGAAGTAGGAGATTCTACAATTTTACAGTCAGCTTCAGATGAAATTGTAGACAAATGCCAAAAATCCAGTTCCATTGTCCGTCCACCTTTCCTCCTCTYACAATGCCAAGCATGCATCCCATTTCCACCTTTGTGAGAACAGCTCCTTCTAGGGGTATGGTTAGACTTAAAATAGGGATAGAAGCCTAGCCAGGACCAGGGCTTTGGCAGGAATCTGAAAACACCCAAGAAAATGAAGAAAGGAGTTGAGAAAGTTGATAAATGCCCAAGCTGGCWGTAGCAGTATGGATGCTCATTGCAAAACTACGGACTATGTATATAATATACTATCTTTATAGCTTGCCTCTAACTTATTCCTTTGCACTCATCTTTAGCACAAAAATTCTTGCATTAGATTTCTGTCAAGGAACTTCTCTTTCAGGAAATTAAAGGGAAATTTTATTCTTCTACTTCAATTTCTCCTAAGGGAYTGCTGTAAAAAAAAAATCAAATTGTAATTAACAAAACATCAGGAAACACATCTCCAGGTTTCAGCAATATGTGTTCCACAGCTGTGGGATAATAAATTGTTCACACTRCTAACTGCAATATTCAATCCTTAAAGTGGTGTTTATAACCAGGAGTTAATGTGTACAAAGTACTGYCTCTGTCACTCAACACAGGTGTGAAACACACTGTCCCAGGGCAATAAATAGCTCAGAAGTCTGGAAAAAGATTCAGAAACTGATGAGGCATTTYTCACAGCATATTATCAGTAACTTGCAATTACTAAGAGGAAAAAGGACTTTCTAGAAAAATTTTAAGTCTGAAAACCAAAACTAACAGTAGTGTATCAGTGAGAAATGCCTGGTGTAACAAAATACATTTTAAGATTTCTAMCCTTAAAGCTCTTTCTTATGGCAGCTCAGTATTAGAACTATCTTGGATTAAGAAATACACCTTCTGGCACATCCTTAGGTCMTTACATGTAGCATACTTTAGATTACAATGACCAGAGCTCCAGATTCTAAAAATTCTTCAAGTCAAACACACTGTCTTTTGATAATTCTTTATCTTACAAAGACAGCTCAAGGCTCAGTGCTTCCATTGGATAAAAATGTAACCCTTTGGCCTGAAAAATCCAGCTGTTGCTCAGATAAGTAAGTCCTGTATACAAGGATAGTCTTTTGTTGTTACWGCTGATAAGGAGGCAGTGCCCTAGAGGATAGGCAAAGAATTGGAGAGCAAATTTCTGTTAAGGAAAAAAAACCCCAACACATAAAACCCCAAAAACTTTTTTCTTTTGAGCACTTTATTCTGCAGTTGTTCAGATCAGATACTCTTGCATCTTACCCTGAAGCATCTGGTGCTGGCTACTGTCAGGGATTGGGCACTGACTTCCAGCAATTCTTAAAGAACTAATGGAATATCAAAAATTAGTGCTTCATGTATGATATAACCTTAGGGACTATTTTAAACATTCAAGCATATCTGTAGTTTCTACACCATCTGTTATATAAAAAAGGACAAAYCTGAGAGAGACTTCTGCCTCTTAATAGAAGCAACAAAGACTTCTGAAGGTCATATTACCCTTAATGCCTTCTCAGAGTTTCTCATCGTTTTGGTGGGATGACCTAAACTTCAAGGGCAAATTCAATGTCCTAAATTGTCTCAGAAGTCCTCTGTTATTGCCAAAACAACCTCCAGTTTAATTATTTCAATATTACATGATAATTATCTCAAAAGACTGCATTAAGGAAAAAAAAGGAAAACAGCAGAAGAAAGATCAAAACCATCRTTCTTTGCACTACAAGCCATGAATATATCTCTGAAGTGAAGACCTTTACTTTTTTGCAGGCAGTTATTCGTGCTGGCTCTGGAATTAATGGGCTGCACTTGTGGTCTCAGGATGCTCATATCTTCTGTAAAGATGTTGGCCACCTGCTATTACAGTCTACRGTAATACTCAGCCTTCAGCAACTCTACATCTTTATTTAGCTACTTCAAGCACACCTCTGATGTGCTTGAGTGCACAAGTATGACTTGATCCATCTGCCCTGTAAACCTTGAACAGCCTCACTAGGATCCAGGCACACCTGGACTGAACCAGGCCTCACCCCTTATCATTCCYAGCCATTTCCTCTGCCACACAGTCCTTTCATKCTCCTTTACACACTAAGGGCCAAARCAACCCTCACATCTTTGAACTGGAGCTACAGTCTGCCAATAAATTGAGGGGAAGGGAAAGGAAGGCCTTTTCTCTGATTTGATTTGTAATGCTCCTTTGAAAACCAAACAAACATCCTTCTGATCTATTTTCAGTTCTGAGTGTCRGCACCCAGCATCCCACTTATTTGGACAACTTACAAAGCTCTGCTCCCAACACCTTCTACAAAATTAATATTTTTTTATTAAACGCAAAAAATGGCTGCATTTGGGAGCATGTCTAACAACTGGCTGCCTACTTGGAAAGCCAACAACTTAAATTATCTGAAAGGCTACTAATTCACCATATGTGAGAGCAGAGGATTATCCTGGATACATACATGGACTGACACTTTTCATAGTTAATRCCCACTCCTTAAAATCCTCAGATTATAAAATGAAGGTAGCATTTMCATAAAATAATATTTTTGCTGGAATATTTAGATCCCATATTTCTTTACTGTTCTCCCTCAAACATGAATTTTTCCATTCAATAAATGAAAATAATGCCACTTATTTCAGAGATAGCTATATACTCATCATACCATAATTCAGTTTTAACAGAAACTGACATATTTTTTATTTCAAATAATAATGATTAATTTTTCCAAGTAATTATAATGCAAATATACTTGCTGGACATGAAAGATTCAATTTCTTGAGGGGGCCAGAAAACAGTATTCAAAGATAAACACATGCAGTAAATCTACCATTTATTTGTATTTTCAGCATAAGTGCATGTGGACTGCTTGACCCAACTGACTACTACAGRAGAAAGAAATGAAGTTGTTTGTTGTTTTAAAACAAATTTGAGACATACATTCAGATTCAGTAACTCTTTATTTCTTTCTCTGAGTAAAGTTACCTTTTGGGGATTTTATTTTCTTTTAAAGAAAGTAGGTAAAGAATGAAGAGTTGCATTTGATGTGATTCTGTYTGGGGAAAAATCATGGAATCAGAGACYCAYAGAATGGCCTGGGTTGCTCAGTGCACTGACTAACCTGGCCTGGAACACTTCTAGGGATACAACATTCACAACTTAAATGGGAAAATACAATTTATCCAAAAACCAATAGTAAAATATTGTAGCTACAACAAATTGATCTGCTTATGAACAGGATATAAGAAAGAAAATGTTAAATATAGGGAGATATAATCACCCCTGATTTTGAAAAATATAGGAACACAAGCATGTTGTGAAAATTGTGGAACAAAATTACAGGGTATTTAAATCACCTCTATAATCCTGGGATCCAGCCACAGGGGGAAAAAAATCTCACTGAAAACAGTCCTTCCAGGTTTCTCAATTTCACAACTCCATTGCTATCTTACAGTGCCTTTGCCTCGGTGGAAAATGTACCTTYACCAGACTCCTGCTGCATAATACTGGTATTTATTTATGCTTTGTAGCTTGTAGGGAGGCATTACTCATGGCAAAGATGGAGCATCCCTTGCCTCTCTCTCAACCATTTCCTCCCTCCTCTCTCCACCCATCCCCACTCCAGTGATAAARCTTGTTAACAATATCAGCTCAGGAAGAGAAACTTTTGCTGTTGGCTCTYGTACTCCAGCTCCAGACTTAGCCAAGTCTCTCCTTCAGCTCTGCTGCCATAGCTCTCAGTGCAGAGAATTGATGGATGAGATGAGGGAGCAAGTCCACATTATTTTTGTTTCATTCATTAATTTTAGGCTTTATTTGGACCTGTTCCCCATTAAGCTCATGCAACTGCCAAAACTTTGATCTGTCAGCCTAACTGATTCCTAGCACATTGTAGAACAGGGACAATGCTAAGTGGGAAAGAAYGAAATAGAGAAATACCTTCAAACAGCATTTCTGAAGAGACAAAGTATCATGGGAATAGACCAAAGAGTCAWTTTTGTGTTGCCTTCTAGAACTGCAACTGACTCCTTAGGATGGCAGAGGGATAATACAATTATTAGAAAACAGGTATTTTCTTTACAGCCTTGGAAAAATAACCAGGCAGTCTAATTAAAATAAATCCCTCCTCCTCCTCTTCCTTTCCCTTTCCCCTCAAAACACATCCTCAGAAGTCTCCCAGCTGCAAACAAACCTTTTAGGGTAACTTCCTTCCCATTCATCCTTTTYTGTTTGAAATTAAGGCAAGAAGTAAGACTGAGCCTTTCACACCTAAAATGCCACCTCAGTAACTGCTGCTATCACCAAAACAAATCATTTTGATATRTTTCATATGCTTTTCTTTTTAGAAAACAATTTCAGATGAAAACATTTTTCATACTACTTGAATAGATAATATGATTCCAGAAAAGAGCTTTTTCAGTTTTACTGAAGTCAAAAGGTGTCATGTACCATTGATTTTCTCAACAGCAAGCAGCAATGAAATGATATTCATAGCTTATGTTTTATTTTTGACATAAGAGGAGAAATACAGTGCTACAAATAGCTCTGAAAACACATGAGATGTGAAAATACSCAATTAAATCTCTTTGAAGTGTCTGGTAATGACAATGAAGCAACTTCTGCAGTAATATAAAATCTACCATAGGTCCTTCTGCATTCTAGGACCCCTTGAAAAGCATTTATCTATGAGAGTTGGTGAATCACAGCCTCACTGAATGTTGCATAGCACCAGAATGGGCCTAGATAGTTTTAATGGACCTTATAATAATAATGCCTAATAAATTTATTATGTATAGTTTTTAATTTGGAAAAATTATAAAGAGAAATTAAGATAATGATTAATTTGAAGCCAGCAACAATACATACAGATTAATGTGGCATTTGGAATTCCTGGTCATCAAAAAACAGGGTTCTTGAATGTGAGAGAGAACAGGAAAGGAAACATGAAAATCTAATACATTAAATATAAAGACACTTTTGACTGAATAGATTTGGAATTCATTTYTGAAATGTATTAGAAAAACATTAAAAAATCAGACTAATAGAAAAGAATAAATACAGCTGTAATTTTTTCTAATGAAAGTCACCTTACATTTTAGATGATTACTTTTAGGTTTCCTCTTCAAAATGCACACAAATGTATTTTGTTTTAATTCTAAAAYACCAATGCCCGGATAAATCTATTTATTAACTTTTCTTTTAGGCAAGCATAGGACAATAGTATTACTTTCTAATTTCTGTCAAAATAATACAAAACCTGAAAAACATAATATCRAAACACATTTGTAAAATGAAAATTATTACAAATTCCTCATGAAAATCACATTTGCTGGTAACAAAACATAGATTCTTTAAGATTATTTATGAAACATATTTTGTATTTCACATAGATGCAGTKGAACATGAAAATATAAGCTTAAAGGTGTCTTGATTCTTGCAGCTGTGTACAGAGACAAAAGACTGCATTGGAAGTTCTGAGTGAACATAAATCTAAAAGGTAATTCTCATTTTTTTCCTTTTAATCTAGATCATCACAATGTGACATAACCAATATTTTAAGTGCTCTGTGACCTTAAAATATTATTCTCACTGCTTTCTGTCATCTTYAGTTTTACTTATAGTAATAGATTCCTAAAGAAAAAAAAGGTATGTGAAATTCGTATTTGCTACAGTCATTATCATTAAATATTCAAAACTGTTAGCAAATTCTTCACAGTTCCCAATTGTTTTGTATTAAGAATACATGGAGAATGATCAGCTCAGGTGACATTTACTGGATCTCTTGTTAATAATTGGCTTTTTGATCTGTGACTACCAGACTAAATATGCGACAGACTTCCATGAAGGCTATATTGGAACTGCAATTAAATGGTGCTACTATTGTGGCAACAGCATGAGAAATTGAGGGTCAGACCTAAAGGACCAGCTTTGATATGTGAAATGAAATTAGTCAAAAAAAAGCTTTTTTTAATATTTAATTATCCATTTCATTTAGAGATCTACTTTTGCACTATCCAGACAAGTTCATGTGTTCATGCACAGTGTACAGTTTCAGGAGCCACACCTTAAACTTTTTTACCCTGYTGCTGTGATCCTTGGACCAGAGGATCCCAAGCTGCCACCACTGTTGAGAACATGCAATACTCTCTGCCCATGCATAACAACACTGCATCCAGGACAAGCTGGACAGACTAGAACTGGCAGAAAGATCTGCCTGCTGTTCACATCATAGTTTTCTGACTATATGATTSCACTTCCCCTCCACTTGCTCCAGCATAGGAGAAACAGTCTATAYTCTGTTCATGCTGTTCAGACCTGCCAGTATAGCTCCTGGTGAAACCAGTTCAAGAARGATATAGTGACAATAAAGTAGGAGCCTTTCTATTTCTTTGTGAAGCTGTCTTAGGCCATCAGTATCAGATTTATGGGGAAGTAATAAAAGGCAGAGGAGCKGTCATTCTGTGTTGTGGAATTTAGGGGCACTGATCTAGGAGAAAGTGGCCCTGGTTTTTGGCTTCTGAACTCAAGAACATGTCTGCTTTTATCTTGAGATTAATGTAACTGCATTAAATATTCTGAGAATACARTTTTTGCTAAGTTTGAGAACTTTAATAGAAATAAAAACCAAGGCACTGACTTTTTAGAAACCCTTATTTTAAAACCCACTGGCTCTTACCCTTAGTACATGACTGCAGCAGGGCGCTGCCCAAAAGTCCAGTCACATGAACAAGCATTTAGAGRCAACATAATTTCTGTATTGCCAAGAAACTTAAATCTGGTTCCTTCAGAAAGAGATAAGATCGAACAGTGAATTTTAGATACAGCAATGCCATTGTTGTAAGGGTTTATGTAAATTCTTRGGATTACAAATCTGCAGGTTCAGGCTCAAGATACAGTGTCTGATTTGTAGGTGTTCAACTGGAAAAATACCATGCTGATCCATAAAGGGCAAACAAAACCAACAAATATTTAACTTTATGTGYACATAAATGACTATGTGAGTATAAACACAACATCCTCCTGAACATGAAAGTTAGCTATAGTATTCAGGGGAACTTCAGTTCCTGTCCTCCCACCTTGTGTTTGGGCTCTGGACACACACCCACACAAATTATGGTTGCCTCCTGTGTAAGTGACTTCATKTAGCCAATTTGTTCTAAGAGAATTTGGCCGAGTGTTATTAACTGTAATCCTAAAAGAACAAAGAAGCTGTAGTAGCAGATACCATCTCTTATACTAATAACAATAGATGGTAATATAGGCTAGGTTTGGAAAAGATAAGAAGTAGCCTTAAATGGAAATTTCTAGACTATTTTAAAGGCGGTATGAAGACTAACAATAAATTTGCAGTCTCCTTGGTTTCTTTTTTGGGTTAGCTCTTTGTGTTTTGTTTTATAGAGACCAAAGTAAAATTCATAACCTTGTCAGAAAACAACACAGATCAACAACAATTCATAATTCCTCTCAAAGTCATATTAACATTTGAATATCAGTAGAGCTCTGCTTTCTAGAATGTTAAATGTGCATTCAAATATGATTATTCATAATGTATATCTTTATGGCTTGATATASAGTTGACATAAGCTCTTCATGATTACAGTATAAAACAATCTGCTGTAAAGTATTCCCTTTAGGGATAACCAACTTTTAAAATAAGTAAATAAAGAAGTCCTTTCTTTTCAGAGAAGAGGTGTGGAAGAGCATAGATGGCATGGAATAGTAGCATCTTTTTATTATGTTTTATTAATGTGACAGCTGAACAAGGAGCTGTGCAGTATTATCACTGCTGAGTACWACCTTAACTTTTACCAAAATACAGTATTTTATAGTGTCAGCATTTCATATTATGATTTTGGCTCTAGAGGTCCAATGCTTTTAAATAATACTTCATCTCATTCAATATAATTACTGATTGKCTTACGCTTTCATGACAAACCATTTATTGTACTGAAAGACAGAAACAAACATATTGTAAGATACTGCCTATCAAAGTCTAAGTAATAGACCTGAAGGCATCAAAGATTACTTGACCCCATTAATTCTTAACAAATATGTTCAATTTTCACTAGAGAATTGAGGACTTGTCTTCACCAACACTAAGGAGGTAAGGAAATGTGTATAAAACACTTATTTACCCACCTACTCAACATTTTATTTATTTAATTGTTTAGTAAGCTGCATCCCACACTCATTTTGATGCTCTTTTTTTTTTTTACCCAAATTAGTATTCTTTTCCTGCTTTATTCTAGAAGCACTGAAACACATGAATTTACATTACTTTTCTGATGCTATCATATGAGCATCATTCTAATCATTCTAAAACAGATCAGGCTGGTCATACTAGATGAAAGCTTTAGGAATTCCCTGTGAATTCAAGTAATTTCAGTGTGTTGGCATTGGATTCAAGTCAGTCATCATGTAACTTTCCTTAAAATTTAATAATTCTACAAAAATTACCTAAAAGTTCATGAAAGAAAGGATGAGAAAATATGCAAAAAGCATGTCACAGTGCAAGCCTTGCTAAACTGCAGGTATTTTTGAATGTAAATTTTTTTACTGGAGAAAATATTCTATGGCAGGTTTTACTATCTGCCAAGACTTCTTGCTTTAGACTTTGGAAGAAACAGAAATAAGGACACWGTTTTCAATAAACTTCATTAAAATCATAACCCTGTAAATGCAGAATGCACCTCTGAAGGTTTTTGGAAAGTGCTGGGACTGAAAGAAGAACTCTGTGAATACATCTGGAATTGATCTAAATAAAATTARATATATAAATCTACCTCTGTCTCTGGATTCTAAAACAGGAGGACGACAAGATCTTGTCCAAATCAGAGGATGACCCTGAGAGCGTGAGACAACAATTCACAATTTGTAGTATTTTGAGTCATAAGCAAAGAAAAATTATTCCAGTTTTGTATAAAGTACTTCACAATCCTAGAGTGAACATAAGTCTTGAAAAAATTATTTTGAAAGTTTTTTTGATGATATTCTCTACTCAGAGGTGATTTCCACCACTGATATCTACAGATTAAATAAATTATGACAGAAGAAATACTGCTAAATCTTAAAAATAAATATAAATTAATTTAGTACCAAGTTCATGCTTGACAATTCATATTGTCAYTTATGAGCCTAATTTCCTATTCAATAATTTGCTATTACAATACTTTAAGTAAAAAGCACAACCTGAATTATAAATCAAACCATAATCTATGTGATGTTCTTTAGTCATGAAAATAAACACACACCTAGTCTTGGAAAGTTTGTTATCAATTTCTTCAAAAACATTATTAAAGTTAAGGCTTTAGTACACTATTTTTAAGGAAACTTCTGGTCTGAGCATTCAGAAGGATCTCTGTCAGTCACACTCCCAACACCACAGACTTCCACYGCTGAGAACAAAGTCCCTCCACACCCCACTGACACAGTCAGACCAGGTTTCCCATAAGAGAGTCTCAGAAGCCTTGTTCCATAAAACAATTTATTCACAGCACAGTAACAMAAGAAAGAGCCTGAGCTAGTGCCTCCAAGGGGGGACCCCCAACAAAGGTACCTGCAGGCTTTCACACCTTCACAGTCAAGGGTGCTGAAGTCACCCCCTTCCTCCTGAGTCCTCTGCTCCCTCTGTGTCTCCCTGCATCCACTCACCTGGCTGGCACCACCAGTCTTCTTGCCTTTTGTTAACCAAATGCTGGCAGTTCTGGGCTTCTTGTCTCAGGCTCCCACCCAGAGCTCCAACTGCACCTCTAACAGAGCTACCTGCACCAGATGTACTCCTCAACAATCTGTAAAGATCAGACACATATGAAGATAGGGAAAACCCGCTGTTATTTATGTAAAGTGAAAAGCATAGGGTGGCTATAAAGACACATATTTTACATCTCATATGCAGCCTCAATTGCCAATTGGTGTTACAAAAGAAACTCTTCTACAAGCAAGTTTAWTATCTTTTTTCAGTTGTGGAGTTTCTTTGCTCTCTGTGAGGCAGTGAAGACTAACAGAAAATACTTGATATAGTGTTGCCAGTGGTAAATCTCCAAAATCAACAGAATAAATTTAGGCATGAATTTGATCCAGTGAGTTCTACTGATCCATTGAAGTTATTGACCTACCAGAATAGTGCAGTCTTCCTTTGACTGGATATTTTTATAAAGCACCAAAATTTACTTCAATATTGGATATCAATATGAGCCGATAGTTCAGATCATGGGTTATTGCTTTTAAACATATGTTACTGATTAAACGTGAAGCCTTCAAGCAACAGCAGTGCATGTAAGATTATGGGATAACTCAGCTTGAGATAATTCAAGAGATTGCATTGTCTAACTGCATATTCACCTGGTGGGATCAGACCAGGTTGCTCAGGCCTTATCAGGTGAGATCATAAAAACCTCYAGTGATGGGAATTGCACATCTTCTTTGAGCAAAACTTATATACTGCTATATATCTGTCCTCAATGTGGAATTTTAAAAATTTATATCCAGTCTGATTCTCTCTTGTTCAGCTTTCTATCATCACTCTTGTATGATCCTTTTTGAACCACCCATGCAGTGGGGCACAAAACTAGATGCAACACTCTGATGGTTCTCTAATAAGTGCTATGTGGAGAGGCATAATGCCTTCCTTTCTGCAATATACTCTGTGTACTTGTGTTGCACTCACTGTCAGAGCCAATGAGTCTGGTGGCCCTTGCCACAGGCTGCTGGCTCTCCAGCATCCTCAGGGCCTCTCCCACAGAGTTGCTTCAGCCCAGCATAGCTGCACAAAATTATTCTTTCTCAGCTATAACAGGTATATTGGCCATTGACTGAAAATAGTTAGAAAGATAGACTAGAACAGATCAGGAATCTGATATTTTTTTTCTTTTGTTATTTTTAATTTTGATGCTCCCCAGTCTTTCTTCTTTCCATTCTAATGTGTCTGTTTCTTCTCAAGTTATTTGGTCAAAATGCTATTTTAATATTTATCCTGCTATTCAGATTTCATTTGGATTTTCTTTCACTCATTAATGAATTACAACCAAGTAACCATTCTATTAATTATATGTATTTGCATACATACATACACATGTACCTGTAATAGGTATGATGCCTGTTGACAAAACATACAAGGAAAAAATCTAAAATAATTTTTTCTAGTGTTTTTAGGGGCTTGAGCTGGGTGCAAACTAATGAAAATCTTGAGGTGTTAGAACTTCAGTGAGTAAGGAGTGTGCCTGTGGAGCTCTAAAATATACACAAGAGATCATTAAAACACGCAGGTTTTTTATCTCTGGATATCTAGACTAGAAATCATTTATGTCTGAACCTCCTCTGGCATTCTCAAGGTCCCTGAAGCCTGAAAGATAAGAGTTGAAAACCACATGATAACTCATATGAAAAGCTCTGACACKGAGCTTCCATCCTCTGCTATTGTAAAATAGACTTATTACTGGCTATCACAAATATCTGATGTACTCTCCTGTTTTTATGAGCTAATTTCCTTTTTTGTTTTCTCTTAGTCATTTTTSTTAAGTATCCTGTCATTGCTTTAATTTTTGTTATAAAAATTTCAAGTCCTTTAATTCTAGAATTTATCCCAAATACAACAAAATATTATCCCAAATAATATGGTATTTTCTGCTGCTAAGGGACATAGCACAGATTCCACATAAAAACAGAGTTTGGACCTAAATTTGCTTGACAGGGGCACCTGGACGATGTGGGGTGGGTTTGAAGAGAAATGCTTCAAATTGTGCAAGCATGCATGATAACCTGAGTTTGAGTCATATCTTTCTTATTCATTTGTCTTCTCACGTACACATCTAAACTTGAAAAGAAATAAACAGCTATTAATAGTAGGAATTTAACTACTATTAATAGAATATCTAATGGATTACAAGATATGAAAAAACTAAAATATTTTATGCTAAAATCTTTTACACATATATTACTTCTACCAGATTAGTGAAATTGCTCACAGTTCACACCACTATAACTTTTTATTTTTGCCAATGTGTATGTTCCTGTATCAAAGGAAAATATATTGTGCAATATTTACTAAAACTCACCATTGGACAGATTAGTCAGTGTCTAGTCACATTTTTGAAAGCTTTGGTTCCTATTTGGGACTCAAAATTAGAGCCAATAGTGCTAAATATCAATAGTAACATCAAGAGGAAAAAATATTTCTTTGTTCTGAAACAACTTTCATCCCCATCTGAAATATACACATTTTTGTTTGTTTGTGGGGTTTTTTTCCCTGAACAGAAACATGTAATGGAGGAAAACAGTATCGTAGGAAAGATTCTCTTTAGGCAAAGGATTTTTTATCTTAGACAGCATTTTGACTAGTCATGATTTTCTCCATAATCTACATTATGGAAACTGCTTCAATTTCCAAAATTCCTTGCAAAAAATATCAAATAGTGTAATAACAGTTTGGTTATTACTGTGTAAGAATATCAGATAAGAACTGAAACTATGCATTAAGATATTCTTTTCATATCTAACCCTAGTACCCTGTAATGGCAGACTAGAATAATATTTATGCTCTCAATGAATTAATTACTTAATGGGCTGTCTTTATTTTCCAAAATTGTCATTGATTGATGTAGATAAAATTATTTTCCATTATTGTCACATTATTCACATGAATACAGCCATGCCTGATCCCCATTTTTGTGATCTTCACATTCTTTTGCAGGGTCTAACTCCAGATTCCTCATTTCAAAGGACGTCTTCCTTTGTTTGTTTCTGGTTTTCTTTCTCTTTCCCTGACGGAAAAACTTCATATTAGACTAGTCAGAAGAAAAAATATGCTTAAACTTCATTGCTGCAATGCTACGTGGGGAATAGATTTCTGTATGTTTCCTTGTGTTAAGCTATATGAATGGGAAGAGAGAAATGATTTTTACAATTTTGTTCCTAATAGACCTTATTAACAGGAGCTTGCAGTTTCTTGGGATTGCAACAAAAAAGATCTTTCAAAATCCCTAAACAATGGCTTATTCTCATAAGTGTCCATGGTGAGTTAATAGTTGACTTCAGTGAGAGCAAAGATAGTCTACTCTGTTAGACACCTTT